>JARQOC010000003.1:55742259-55833978 GCA_033576535.1 Allobates femoralis | reverse complement strand
TAGGCCGGATTTACATGGATGATGAAAAATGTCAGAGTGAAACCAGCCTAAGCTATGGAATAACAGAGATTATGATACACAATGCTGAAAAAGGAACTGCAATTGTTGTACAGGAGTAATACTGTTTTATCGAGAAGGCTAATAAAATTAAATATTTAAACTTCTCTTTCAAAACCCCAACATCAGATCATAATCACAATTCTAAGAGATGCTTGATTAAGTGGAAAGAAACCTGGCATTGACTAAGGCTTGGTTCACATCTGCATTTGTGCTGCGTTTGAACGCATGCGTTTTTCCTCAGCGCACAGGGAACGTTCCCTCAGTCCGGATACCAAAATGTCATTATCTCCCTCAGGGGGTAGTGTCATACCTGAGAGCAACAGAGGGTATTCACACCAGGCAAACCAAAGCACACAACACCTTTCTGCCTCCTGACCTGAAGGGGGAGCTCTAAAGCCTGGTTCAGGGTAGCTCCCCTATAAATTCTGGTCTGGGGCAGAATTAGTCAGTTCAGTTCCTAGGAGGACTGAGGAAGACATCCTGTGGACTGGAGCAATGCTAAGCTTGTCCCAGAAAAGCTGAACCTAGCTTGAGGGACCCACAGGCAAGGGTCTGAGGAAGTAGAGGAGAGTAGAGCAGTGTCGAGCTCACCCCAAAGGAGAAAGCGCCAAGAACCGGACACCGGCGTCCAAGGCTGTGCAGGGCCTAACGTTCCGCCAGCCAATACCGGAGGGTGGGGGATTCCAAGTTGCACAGCCACACAAGTGCCAACAGGCACAGCGGCGTTAAGAGCCCAGGAGTAGCCGCCCGAGAAGTGGGGATGGAGAAGGACTCGAGCTGCCTGCCATACGGGCACTAAGCAAGAGAGAGAGGGCCGCAGCTCAGCTTAAGCAGCCACAGGGACCCGAAAAGTGAAAGCGCAGCGGGGAGGCCTCAGAACTTGTTGGGCGAAGAGAACCCCGAGTTGCTCCCAGGTTACACGGACTCCCAGTAACACCACCTGTCGTTGAACCAGTATTGCCAGTAAAGGACTTGAGGAACCAACAAACCATGAGATTATCTGTTACTGGGCATCCTCTATCCAGCATCCTACACCCTTTTAACATCCACTCCACATCTGTGTGGGGCCACTCCATTCCAACTGCCTGTCCATCATCCCCAGAGGTTCTGCAGCAGCGGAGGCTACTCATAGCTGCAAACCACAGGTGGCGTCACGAATAATCCTTCCTATAACTCCCAAGAAACCTTTTAAAGTTGAACCCAGGGTCACGGAGCCAGGCCTCGACCCCTGTGACTCCCCAGAAGCACCAAAGCCCAGTTCTGAGTACCCCACGACCCTGGGGGTGCATCACAAACGCAAACGCATTTTTTGTTACGTTTGCAATGAGTTTGCAGTGCATTTACTATACAAGTCTATGGGTGCGTTAACAATGCGTTCTATATGTAAAGGTACCGTCACACGCGGCAATATTACTAGGCAATTTCACTGGCAATTTGCTGGTTGCAGTGAAATCATGGACACATTGTTCCATTTGTACACAGCAACAAAATAGAACAATGTGTCCATGATTTCACTGCAACCAGTAAGTTGCCAGTGAAATTGCCTAGCAATATTGCCACGTGTGACGATACCTTTAATGCAGAAGAAAAATGCTTTGCGGTCAAATTCAGCACAAATACAGATGTGAACCTAGCCTAATAATGTCAATGCATTTATCTCCCGAATCCCACATTGCCTTTGTTTTATCACATTCCTAAAATCTATAAAAATTCTGTTAACCCACCATGTAAGCCCATCATTTAAGTGTAGCATGGCACAGGACAGTAGTCATAAGCAAGGTAGTTGTCTTCAATACCCCAGAACGCTACATGAAAGATGGGGTTCTGACTGGGTGTATGGACTTTTGTCGTGGTGGTGGTATGCCCTTGCAGGCTGCATTATGCCATTGACCTCGGCTGGCCAGGACCAGATGTTAACCAGTTCATGAAGGAGACCAACAGTTCTTTAAAAACTTTTTTTTATTGAACAATCATTTCATGGCAATGATATACATGAGAAAGTGGGCACATAAATTCTCATACGTTTCCTCATCAACACAGAGTACTCCATAAACATTCCCTTTACTGCTTCCATCTGTCGTGTTCCTGTCCTCACCAATTAGGCTTGTTTCACCACCAGAAGTAACATCATAGTACAGTCTGTGAAAGTCACTGTTTCCCTGTGGTTCCACGTATTGTTCTCCTTGAAAAGGAGATATATTACCGATATAGCTGTACTTTAGCTTCAAACTCTCAGACACTTAAGGAACTTTTAGCCAGTGCACCCTTTCACCCACTTCATCTCATATATTGTTTTTCCTGGCCTGTTGCATTTGAGAGTTGTAAACTGCTTAGGGCCTCACTCGGAGTGTCCTACTTAAATACCCATCTCCCTCAGTCTCTCGTGCCTTTGGTCAGTGCACTGACCAGGTTCCGTTACATTATTCTGTGTCATAGTCACCTTTTTCCGTCTCGATCACACTATCTCTCACTCTGGTCTCCTTTCACTTCAGAGACACCCACGTCATGCAACTTTGCCAACTAACCAGACCTAAGGTCTGTCTCTGTCATACGTTGGGCCCTATCTGATTTTCTAACAGAAACAGTCATTGTCCCTGTACTCAAATCCCTCCCACTGTGGGATAGTCCCAACACTTTACTGTCTCTGGTTCTACTGTCTGGTAAAATCTTTTCAGCAATTGACACAAATCAAATGACACTTTCCATATGAATAATGCAAAATTGACTGTTTGCAGACAGATGTCTTTTATACTGGTAACAAGTTCAAACTGGTGCCAGAACTACAGGTAATGAGTGGAGGACAGAGGAGCCTCTTAAAGAAGAAGTTACAGGTCGTTAAGAGCCAGAAATCTTTCTTGCTTGTAGGTGACTAAATATAATATATTTTCCACCAAAGTTTGAAAAAAAATCTTTCCAAATCAGACAATGTGATCTTCAGGATTTGTTTTCTCATTTTGTCTCTCATAGTTGGTGTCTCTTTGACTTACTCCAAGATGGCATCTGGTGCTTCGTTATGACCTTGAACTTTCTGTTAGTTCTGCCTATTTAATTCCTGGTCCTGGATGCATTCCCTGCCTGAGTATTTTGTGTTATCTGACTTCTAAGTCATTCCAGACTTGGTTCCTCTGACTACTCTGCTGCTGCTCTTAAGCTCTGCTGTTCAGACCTTCTGCTGCTCCAGCTCCTCTTGAAGTCCAGGTCTTACCTAGCTGTACCAACTGTTTGTAATATGCTGTGCATTGTCCAGGTCCTGGTTGTTTGCATTTATCCTCCAAGACATGTAAGGAAAAATTCTCATCTAGCCTTCTGAACTTCTACAGTCTGTAAGACCCTTGACAATTTGTTTACTTGCCAGTGTACACTCCCAAGAATTGTAGGTTCAGTGCGGGTTGCACTGCTGGACTTTATTCGGGACTTATTTTCAGCCTAAGTGTATACTGGTTAACCATTTGATTACTGTACAGATATCTGTTGCTATCACATTACAGTGCAGGCCGTGCTGTGCATTTATTTGTGCATATATCCTGCTTAAGACTTTTGGGACTATCACGTTTAATGTGCTGGCCGCACTCTGCATTAAATTTTTGGACTAACCCTAAGTTAGTTTCTACTTAATAGACTTGTTTAGCTCTGATTCACTGTTTGTTTGCACATTTACCTGGATTTGTTTGCTGCATGTGTGAATACTGACTTGAACTCAAAACCTTGTCTCTGTCTTGTCTAGTCCCACATCGTCAGATACCAAATAAATCCACATAAGTGTTACAATTACACTACATGCTGTGCCCAACTGTTGATGCAAAAATCCAATGTGAGAGATTAAACTACAGATGGTCTAAACTAGAGATGGTCTAAATGGGTAGTAGTAATGTACAGTGGGTACAGAAAGTATTCATACCCCTTTACATGTTTCACTATTTGTTTCATTGCAGCTATTTTGTAAATTCAAAAAAGTGAATTTTTTTCTCATTAATGTACACTCTGCACCCCATCTTGAAATGTAGGTATTTTTTGCAAATTTATTAAAAAAGAAACATTGAAATATCACATGGTGATGTGTTCAGACCCTTTGCTCACACACTTATATTTAAGTCACATGCTGTCCATTTCCTTGTGATCCTCCTTGAGATGGTTCTACTCCTTCATTGGAGTCCAGCTGTGTTTAATTAAACTGATAGGACTTGATTTGGAAAGGCACACAACTTTCTATATAAGACCTCACAGCTCACAGTGCATGTCAGACCAAATGAGAATCATGAAGTCAAAGGAACTGCCCAAGGAGCTCAGAGACAGAATTGTGGCAAGGTACAGATCTGGCCAAGGGTACAAAAGAATTTCTGCAGTACTCAAGGCTCCTAAGAGTACAGTGGCCTCCATAATCCTTAAATGGCAGAAGTTTGGGACCACCAGAAGTCTTCCTAGACCTGGCGCCCAACCAAACTGAGCAATCATGGCAGAAGAGCTTTGGTGAGAGAGGTAGAGAAGAACCTCAAGATCACTGTGGCTGAGCTCCAGAGATGCAGTAGGGAGATGATAGAAAGTTTGACAATGTCGACTGCAGCCCTTCACCATTCAGGTCTTTATGGTAGAGTGGCCCAATGGAAGCCTTTCCTCAGTGCAAGACATATGAAAGCCTGCATAGAGTCTGCAAAAAACACAGACTATGAGAAATAAGATTCTATGGCCTGATAAGATGAAGATAGAACTTTTTGGTGATAATTCTAAGCGGTATGTGTGGAGAAAACCAGGCACTGCTCATCACCTGCCCAATACAATCCCAACAGTGAAACATGGTGGTGGCAGCATCATGCTATGGGGTGTGTTTTTCAGCTGATGGAATGGGACAACTAGATGCAATTGAAGGAAACATGAATGCGGCCAAGTACAGAGATATCCTGGGTGAAAACCTCTTCCAGAGCTCTGGACCTCAGACTTGGCTGAAGGTTCACCTTCCAACAAGACAATGACCCTAAGCACACAGTTAAAATAGCAAAGGGGCGGCTTCACAACATCTCTGTGACCATTCCTGACTGGCCCAGCCAGAGCCCTGACCTAAACCCAATCGGGCATGTCTAGAGAGACCTGAAAATGGCTCCACCAACGTTCACCATCCAACCTGACAGAACTGGAGAGGATCTGCAGGGAAGAATGGCCGAGGATCCCCAAATTCAGGGGAGAAAACAGCATCATTCCCAAGAAGACTCATGGCTGTACTAGCTCAAAAGGTGCAAATACTCAATACTAAGCAAAGGGGCTGAATACTTATGACCATGTGAGATTTCAGTTTTTCTTATTTAATAAATTTGCACAAATATCTACATTTCTGTTTTATTTCAGTCAAGATGGGGTGCAGAGTGTACATTAATGAGGAAAAAATGAACTTTTATGAATTTACCAAATGGCTGCAATGAAACAAAGTGAAAAATGTAAAGGGTGTGAATACTTTCTGTACCCATTGTAAATCTTTTATGCCTTTCCTCAGCAGCCAACTTTTGTTTTTCCACTTTCATTTTTATCTTTCCTAAGACACAGCTGTGTGAGGGCTTTGTTTTTTTTGCCGAAAAATGGGATTACTGGAAACTGCAATGAAATTGTGAAAAAAAAAATCAGTTCCATGATTTTATTTGGATATTATTTTACGGAATATATTCTGTAAAATTTACCGTATATACTCGTGTATAAGCCGACCCGTGTATAAGCCGACCCCCTACTTTTGCCCCAAAAATCTGGAAAAACCTATTGACTCGTGTATAAGCCGAGGGTGGACCCCAGCACAGGTATACAGCCCCCAGCAGTGTGGTATACAGGCCCCCCCAGTGGTGTACAGGCCTCACCAGTGGTAGTATACAGCCCCAGTGGTAGTATACAGCAGCCCCAGTGGTAGTATATAGCATCCCCAGCAGCCCCAGTGGTAGTATATAGCATCCCCAGCAGCCCCAGTGGTAGTATATAGCAGCCCCAGCAGCCCCAGTGGTAGTATACAGCAGCCCCAGTGGTAGTATATAGCATCCCCAGCAGCCCCAGTGGTAGTATATAGCAGCCCCAGCAGCCCCAGTGGTAGTATACAGAAGCCTCAGCAGCCCCAGTGGTAGTATATAGCATCCCCAGCAGCCCCAGTGGTAGTACATAGCAGCCCCAGTGGTAGTATACAGCAGCCCCAGCAGCCCCAGTGGTAGTATACAGCAGCCCCAGCAGCCCCAGTGGTAGTATATAGCATCCCCAGCAGCCCCAGTGGTAGTATATAGCATCCCCAGCAGCCCCAGTGGTAGTATACAGCAGCCCCAGTGGTAGTATATAGCATCCCCAGCAGCCCCAGTGGTAGTATATAGCATCCCCAGCAGCCCCAGTGGTAGTATACAGCAGCCCCAGCAGTCCCAGTGGTAGTATATAGGAGCCCCAGCAGCCCCAGTGGTAGTATACAGCAGCCCCAGCAGCCCCAGTGGTAGTATATAGGAGCCCCAGCAGCCCCAGTGGTAGTATATAGGAGCCCCAGTGGTAGTATACAGCAGCCCCAGTGGTAGTATATAGGAGCCCCAGCAGCCCCAGTGGTAGTATATAGGAGCCCCAGCAGCCCCAGTGGTAGTATACAGCAGCCCCAGCGGTAGTATACAGCAGCCCCAGTAATCCAGGGCCCCCCCAGCCTTGCTCTGGTAACCTGTAAAGTAAAATACACTTATCACTGTCCCGCTGCCGTCCGCGCCCGCATCTGCCGACATGCGATCCTCCATCTTCATGTGTCTTCTTCCGACTTCCTGTGTTCGGCGCCGGTAATGACATCATTGCCTGCGACGAACAGAGAAAACCGGAAGAAGACGCATGAAGATGGAGGATCGCATGTCGGCAGATGCGGGCGCGGACGGCAGCGGGACAGTGATAAGTATATTTTACTTTACAGGTTACCGGAGCAAGGCTGGGGGGGCCCTGGATTACTGGGGCTGCTGAGGCTGCTGGGGCTGCCGGGGCTGCCGTATTGACTCGCGTATAAGCCGAGGGGGGTACTTTTCAGCCCAAATTTTGGGCTGAAAAACTCGGCTTATACGCGAGTATATACGGTACTTTGAATCACGACTCTCCAGGGCAGTACGATTACGGCGGTAGAAATATTGTATATATTTATTCTCATTTAAGTAGAGAACACTTCAGAAATTTAAAATACAAAAATGTTGGTTTGTAGTGCCAGAGACCTGTAACATTTTTCCTTTTCTGTCGATTGAGCTGAGTAAGGGTTTATTGATACCACTTTGGTGTAGGTGCAATGTTTTGAACTATTCTAATGACCAAAAAACCTGCAATTAAAACTTAGAATTTTAATAACTTTGTTTTTAGACTTTATTTTTTAGTCCCCCTGGAGCACTTGAACACTGTGATTGTCCAATCACCTTAACTATATACTGCCAGACCACAACATTGCACTAGATAGGGAAAATTGTTGTCTTGTTTGCAGGTCAGCAAATAGTTAAGTTCCAGAGGGGCACCAAGATGACAGTATTGCCGAAACTATTGGCACCTTTAAAATTGTTCCAGAAAATGAAGAATATCTCCCAAAAAATTATTGTAATTACACATGGTTTGTTATTCACAGTTCGTGTGTATTGGAACAACACAATAAAAACAGAGAGAAAAATTTCACACATACAGTAATTTTTTTAACCCCCAAAATGGACCAGACAAAATTGTTGGCACCCTCAACTTAATATTTGGTTTCAAGTGTTTGATACTCATTTAAACCCACCTGTGGCAAGTAACAGGTTTGGGCAATATAAAAATGAACCACATAAAAAGGGGAGAAGTTGAATCAGACTTTGGATTGTTTGGCACATTAATCATGGAGAATAGAAAGAGAAGAAGAGAACTGTGTGAGGACTTGAGAGCCAAAATTGTTGAAAAATATCACCAACCTCAAGTTTACAAGTCCATCTCCAGAGATCTTCATGTCCCTTTTTTCATGATGTGCAATATAATCAAGATATTAACACTAAAAAAGTGATGAGTGTAGTCCGTGGAGACACTCCGCATCCACCACCCCACTGGCATGTCACTTGTCTGCAGTTTGAAATAATGAAATAAGAAATCCCAACGCGACAGAATGGTGAGTGCTGCCTACTATTATTTAAAAATACATAATTCAAGAAACCCCCAGAAATGGGTCAAAGCAAAATGCTGGTGAGTTTTGAATTGGCAGCAATGAGTCCGGATCTAAATCCCATTGATCACCTGTGGAGCGATCTGAAAATTAATGTTTGGAGAAGACATGTAATTGTAATAATTCTCTGGGAGAAAGACTTCATTTTCCAGAAGAATTTCAGGGGTGCCAACACTTTCGGCCATGACTGTATATGTACACACGTGGTCAAAGTGGTTGGTACCCCTCATTTAATGAAAGAAAAACCCACAATAGTCACAAAAATAAAAAATCTATGAAAAAGAGCAAGTGAAAATCAGACATTGCTTTTCAACCCTGCTGCCACAGAATTTTTATTTTAAATTAATCCCTTGAAAATAATGTGACAAAAGGGACATGTTAAATCAAGGTGAGTCCACTACTTAACATCATAGGTGTCTGCAATCTTGTAATCAGTCAGTGGGCCTGTATATAGGGCTACAGATACTCACTGTGCTGTTTGGTGACATGGTGTGTACCACACTCAACATGGACCAGAGGAAGCGAAGGAAAGAAGATTAGAAAGAAAATTATAGACAAGCATGTTAAAGGTAAAGGTTAGAAGACCATCTCCAAGCAGCTTGATATTCCTGTTACTACAGTTGCACATATTATTAAAAAAAGTTGCATTCATGTGACTATAGCCAACCTCCCTGGACATGGCCACAGGTGGAAAATTAATGACAAATCAAAGAGATGAATAATACGAATGGTAACCAGAGAGCCCAGAAAATCTTCTGAAATGAAAGGTGAACTTCAAGCACAAGAAACATCAGTATCAGATCGCACCATCCGTCGTTGTTTGAGCCAAAGTGGACTTCAGGGGAGACGACCAAGGAAGACACCATTGTTGAAAAAAGATCATAAAAAAGCCAGACTGGAATTTGCCAAACTACATTTGGACAAGCAACGAAGCTTCTGGGAGAATGTCCTATGGACACATGAGACAAAAATGGAACTTTTTGGCAAGGCACATCAGCTCTATGTTTACAGATGGAAAAATGGAGCATATCAAGAAAAGAACACTGTCCCTACTGTGAAACATGGAGGAGGCTCTGTTTTGTTCTGGCGCTGCTTTTACTGCATCTGGCACAGGGTGTCTTGAATCTGTGCAGGGTACAATGAAATCTCAAGACTATCAAGGGATTCTAGAGAGAAATGAGCTGCCCAGTGTCAGAAAGCTTGGTCTCAGACGCAGGTTATGGGTCTTACAACAGGATAATGACCCAAAACACACAGCTAAAAACACCCAAGAATGGCTAAGAGGAAAACACTGGACCGACTTTGTCTGACTTTGATTTCTTCATTTTCATAGATTTTTTATTTATTATTACTTTTGTCAGATTCAAGTTATTTCTGTGACCATTGTGGGTTTTTCTTTCAATAAACGAGGGGTATCAACAATTTTGAGCACCTGTGTAGTTGATATTGCGCTAAGGGCGCTAAACAGCAGCTGTGCTATATTTCATTTAATGCTGATGAGTTGTAATATCACACAAAGTCTATGGACAGACGCGGGCTGTTTTTGGAACAATACAGACGCGCTTTAATAACCTACTTCATTTTGTTGGCATTCATAATTTTTAAAGGCTGTAAATAGATTTTAGAACATCAATTTAGGTTTAATTGTTGAGCATGGACTCAATTCCCATGGCTTAAGTAAAGTGCCAAATTGGCACAAAAGATTATGCAAACAGAGCCAATAAATTTATTGAATTTACAGATTTTTGGGATTTTTTTGCCAGATGTCAAATGTATATTGAAATAGGTCACAATGTTCATGAGCAATTTATATACATTAATAAAATAGGAGTTATAATCTGCTAAAGAGAAGAAATGTAAAACTTCTGATAAAAATAATAAATATGAAATACATTAAAATGAACTAATCCTATCATGGTAGAACTGTTTACTTTGCTTGAATATTTTGAATACAATTTAAAGGGGTTGTCCATGATTTTTATAAAATCTCTGTGTGTATCTAGGCTGCAAAATGCTGACAGTTTGTAATTTACATCCTGTCAGCATTTTGCAGGGTTACCTGAAAAACACTATTAACACATTGATGACACATTGATGGCACACTGACCGAAAACACTGATGACACATTGATGGCACACTGAACGAAAACACTGATGACACATTGATGGCACACTGACCGAAAACACTGATGACACATTGATGGTACAATGACTGAAAACACTGATGACACATTGATGGTACAATGACCGAAAACACTGATGACACATTGATGGTACAATGACCGAAAACACTGATGACACATTGATGGCACACTGACCGAAAACACTGATGACACATTGATGACACACTGACCGAAAACACTGATGACACATTGATGACACACTGAACGAAAACACTGATGACACATTGATGACACACTGAACGAAAACACTGATGACACATTGATGGTACACTGACCGAAAACACTGATGACACATTGATGACACACTGACCAAAAACACGGATGACACATTGATGGCACACTGACCGAAAACACTGACACATTGATGGTACACTGACCGAAAACACTGATGACACATTGATGGTACAATGATCTAAAACACTGATGACTCATTGATGACACACTGAACGAAAACACTGATGACACATTGATGACACATTGATGGTACACTGACCGAAAACACTGATGACACATTGATGGTACACTGAACGAAAACACTATTAACACATTGATGACACATTGATGGCACACTGACCGAAAACACTGATGACACATTGATGGCACACTGAACGAAAACACTGATGACACATTGATGGCACACTGACGAAAACACTGATGACACATTGATGACACATGATGACCGAAAACACTGATGACACATTGATGTACACTGACCGAAAACACTGATGACACATTGATGGTACAATGACTAAAACACTGATGACACATTGATGACACACTGAACGAAAACACTGATGACACATTGATGGCACACTGACCGAAAACACTGATGACACATTGATGGTACACTGACGAAAACACTGATGACACATTGATGGCACACTGACCGAAAAACACTGATGACACATTGATGGTACACACTGACGAAAACACTGATGACACATTGATGGACACACTGACCGAAAACACTGATGACACATTGATGGAAAACTGACCGAAAACACTGATGACACATTGATGGCATACAACATGAACACTAGAAAACACTGATGACACATTGATGACAAGGACTGACCGAAAACACTGATGACACATTGATGGCACACTGACCGAAAACACTGAAACACATTGATGTACAATGACGAAACACTGACACATTGATGCACACTGACAAAACACTGATGACACATTGATGGTACACTGACCGAAAACACTGATGACACATTGATGGACAACTGACGAAAACACTGATGACACATTGATGGCACACTGACGAAAACACTGATGACACATTGATGACACTGACCGAAAACACTGATGACACATTGATGGTACAATGATCTAAAACACTGATGACACATTGATGCACATGAACGAAAACATGATGACACATTGATGACACATGACCAAAACACTGAAGACACATTGATGACACACTGAATCGAAAACACTGATGACACATTGATGGACACTGACGAAAACACTGAAGACACATTGATGGTACACTGACCGAAACACTGATGACACATTGATGGTAACAATGACCAAAACACTGATGACACATTGATGGCACACTGAACAAGAAAACACTGATGACACATTGATGGTACACTGACCGAAAACACTGAAGACACATTGATGACACATGAACGAAAACACTGATGACACATTGATGGAACACTGACCGAAAACACTGAGACACATTGATGGTACAATGACCGAAAACACTGATGACACTTGATGGCACACTGACCGAAAACACTGATGACACATTGATGGCACTAGAAATAACAATAAACCGAAAACACTGATGACACATTGATGGCACACTGACCGAAAACACTGAGACACATTGATGATGGTACAATGACGAAAACACTGACACATTGATGGACACTGACCGAAAACACTGATGACACATTGATGGTACAATGACTAAAACACTGATGACACATTGATGGTACAATGACCGAAAACACTGATGACACATTGATGCACATGACCAAAACACTGATGACACATTGATGACAACTGATGAAAACACTGATGACACATTGATGACACACTGACCGAAAACACTGAAGACACATTGATGACACTGACCGAAAACACTGATGACACTTTGATGGTAACATGACCGAAAACACATGAATTGACACATTGATGGTACAATGACCGAAAACACTGATGACACATTGATGGCACACTGACCGAAAACACTGAGACACATTGATGGACAATGACCGAAAACACTATGACACATTGATGGCACACTGACCTAAAACACTGATGACACATTGATGGTACAATGACCGAAAACAACTGATGACACATTGATGTACACACTGACCGAAAACACTGATGACACATTGATGTACAATGACTGAAAACACTGATGACACATATGGTACACTGACCGAAAACACTGATGACACATTGATGGCACACTGACCGAAAACACTGATGACAGATTGATGGTACAACTGACACTGAAAACACTGATGACACATTGATGGTCACACTGACCGAAAACACTGATGACACATTGATGGCACACTGACCGAAACACTGAAGACACAATGATGAGCACACTGACCGAAAACACTGATGACACATTGATGGTACATGACCAAAACACTGATGACACATTGATGGTACAATGACCGAAAACACTGATGACACATTGATGCACACTGACCGAAAACACTGATGACACATTGATGGTACAATGATCTAAAACACTGATGACACTTGATGGCAATGACGAAAACACTGATGACACATTGATGGTACATGACGAAAACACTGATGACACATTGATGTACAATGACTGAAAACACTGATGACACATTGATGGTACAATGACCGAAAACACTGAGACACATTGATGGTACACTGACGAAAACACTGATGACACATTGATGGTACACTGACCAAAACACTGATGACACATTGATGGCACACTGACCGAAAACACTGATGACACATTGATGGAATGACCGAAAAACACTGATGACACATTGATGGCACACTGATCCAAAACACTGATGACACATTGATGGCACACTGACCAAAACACTGATGACACATTGATGGACAATGACCAAAACACTGATGACACATTGATGGACATGACAAAACACTGATGACACATTGATGCAATGACGAAAACACTGATGACACATTGATGGCACACTGACCAAAACACTGATGACACATTGATGGCACAATGACCAAAACACTGATGACACATTGATGGCACACTGACCGAAAACACTGATGACACATTGATGGTACATGACCGAAAACACTGATGACAATTGATGCACACTGACCATGAAACACTGATGACACATTGATGGACACTGACCAAAACACTGATGACACATTGATGGTACAATGACCGAAAACACTGATGACACATTGATGTCACAATGACCGAAAACACTGATGACACATTGATGGTACAATGACCAAAACACGATGACAATTGATGGTCACATGACCGAAAACACTGATAACACATTGATGGCACATGACCGAAAACACTGATGACACATTGATGGCACACTGACCTAAAACACTGATGACACATTGATGTCACATGACCGAAAACACATGATGACAGATTGATGGTACAATGACCGAAAACACTGATGACACATTGATGGTACACTGACCGAAAACACTGATGACACATTGATGGTACAATGACCGAAAAACTGAAGACACTGCTACAGGTTTTTCACATACGTATGTTCCGTACACATGTGTGAAGGAGGCCTGTATATAATGTAAAAACAATAGATGTGTGTGGGTGGCTCAGTGGTAAAGATGAGTGGATCAGGGAATATACAAATTTGCCTATTTGCACATTTTTCCTTGGAGATTTGATTAGCGGAGATGTTATCTTTTGGTAATTAAATGTTTCTAATTATGATCTGGGTTCTCCCTAGACCCCATGGCATAATAAACATAATATGTGAAAAACATAAAAAAAAGTATACTCATCCTCAGCTTACTTCTCTGTCACTCCGCTTCTCACCGTCGCCTGTCCGGTCCTGGACACATCTTCTGATTCTGATTCCCCATTACTTGCTTTGGAATCTTTGGTCCTCTCCAATGTCAATGGCATCATGAAGAGTGATCTCTGCTCGCTTGCACATCTTTCTCACCAGATGTCGGTAACAACCCCTCCAAACAAGTAAAGAAATCAAACCATAGATGTCTATAAATTTAGTTTTGTGTAATAGTTAAAAATTACATATGGAAAAAGTATTGAACACGCTTATTCAAACGTATTTAATATTTAGAACAAAACACTCTGTTGGTGATGAAGCTTCAAGATTCCTCTTGTATGGAGACATTAGTCTCCTAGATGGCTCGGATGTGATTTTGGCCCATCTTCCACACAAACACATCCTGAAGGTCTTGTGGCCTCCTATAAATTTTTGTATTTGATTCAAGTCAGGTGATTATCTTGCTGAAATTCCACCCTCTTTTCACCTTCATCATCCTGGCCGATAGCACTATATTCTGCCAGTATTTCACAATCTTGTCTAAATATTGTTGAGCAAACTTTAAGCGTTCTTAAACATGCTTGTGTTCACCAATGGTGTCTTATGTGGTGAGCATACATCCACTACCGTGCATACAGGCCATGGAGGATGAGTGCATTACTTGTTGTTTTCTTTGAAATAATTGTACCTGTTGACTCTGGGTCTTTCTGTAGCTTTCCACTGGTGGTTCTTTTCTCTGGGACAACTACTCGGAAAACTATTTTCACTCTTCTGTCTGAAATCTTGAGTGGAGCACCTGGTCATGGACAGTTTAAGGCAAAATTATGTTCTCCCCACTTCCGAATAATGGTCCTAAAGCCCCCGTCACACCAGGCAACGGGGCTGGGGATGTCGTCAGCGACTGGCAGGTGCGCGCACGTTTTTGGCGCCCCGCCAGTGTCGCCGTCCCCCATTTACATCGGGCGACATCACCAGCCCCGCGCCGATGAGGTGTCAGGCGGCATCACCGCCGGGGTGTCTGAAAACCCCAGCGGCGATGCAATACAATAGGAGCCTATGGCTCCCATCGCCTGACAGGTCGCCGACGGCCGGTTACATGGGGCGATGTGTGCACATCGCCCCATGATGGTCGCCTAGTTTCAGAGCACTGCTCTGAAACCAGGTGACCGCCCGGCACCGCCGACATCGCCCCTTTACATGAGGTGACGTAGGGTCGATGTCGCCGCCGGTAGGCCACGCCCCCACATTGCCTCTGTTATCGGCGGTGATGTGGCACCGTGTGACGGGGGCTTTACAGCGCTCACTGGAGCCTTCAGTAGTTTAGAAATTGTTCTGTAACCAATGCCATCAGTATGTTTTGCACCATTAAGGTTGTAAAGGTCTTAAGACAGTTCACTTGTTTTACCCAACATGAGTTGTTTCTTATGTGACACCATTTTATATGTGATCATGACTTGCCTCTCTTTCTTCTTGTGTTCAATACTTTTCTCTGTGTCGTTTCTCATTATTATACGTCACTAAATTTATGGACAGCTTTATATATTTCTGAGGTTGAGTAATGCAGTCTGAGATAATACCGATGATGCACGGAAGTCTGAATGAGTGCTTAGCCATGTAGCCCATGATGAACAATGAATTGTGGAAGAATACTTGACAATTTCACAAAATTAAACATTTTAGTGATTGCTTAGTTTTTATTTTTAGCATTTTACAAATATAAAATGTCATTACCCCATTACGATTAAAATAAGTACATTGTGAAATGATGTGAAAGACATTTCAGAAGTGAGAACTTCATCTATCACTTACTAATAAATTAATAGAGCTTAATATGGATTATGCTCATTATGTGGCTCATGAAAGAACAAATGACTGCAATGCTTTGTGTTCATACTATCGAATAAGACAACAGGAAATGAAGGGAGGATTAACAGGTAGAAACAGGAAAAGATTATCCACACTGAACATATTCTGCCTGGGGGAGAGGAAGCTGAAGGCAGATGTGATAACAGCCTTCTCTGTCCTAAAGGAGATTTCTTTACTATGGAGCACAGATGTAAGAAATGTGGCAAAGACCCAACCGAAGCTCCAAAGCAATACAGACTATACAATATAGATTTCAGCCAAAAGCTTCCGTCCCAGAAGAATAGATGTAAATATTGTCTTTTTTGTAATCCTACCAGAAACTACAAATATCTGTTTGATATTTGGTCAGATACATGCATTACACAATACATAGCAGGGACTAAGATTATCTCAGCACAGGAGATGTGGTGTGATCAGACCATGTCCCTGTACGGTCAGACACATCCATTACACAGTACATAGCAGGGACACATATATAAGATTATCTCAGCACAGGAGATGAAGTATGATCAGACCATGTTCCTGTATGGTCAGACACATCCATTACACAGTACATAGCAGGGACACATATATAAGATTATCTCAGCACAGGAGATGTGGTATGATCAGACCATGTTCCTGTATGGTCAGACACATCCATTACACAGTACATAGCAGGGACACATATATAAGATTATCTCAGCACAGGAGATGAAGTATGATCAGACCATGTTCCTGTATGGTCAGACACATCCATTACACAGTACATAGCAGGGACACATATATAAGATTATCAGCACAGGAGATGTGGTATGATCAGACCATGTCCCTGTATGGTCAGACACATCCATTACACAGTACATAGCAGGGACACATATATAAGACTAGCTGTGAGCCCGATTCTAAAGAATCGGGTAGTCTAGAATCCATATATAGTTTATTTACTAATATTTAGGGGAGTGCGGTGAAATTAATTGTGTGTATACAGGTGGCTCAGTGGGTAGCACAGTATACGGTGGCTCAGTGGTTAGCACTGCGCGGTGGCTCAGTGGTTTGGACTGCGCGGTGGCTCAGTGGTTAGCACTGCGCGGTGGCTTAGTGGTTAGCAAAGTATGGTCGCTCAGTGTTTAGCAGTGTACGGTGGCTCAGTGGTTAGCGCTGTATATGGTGGGTTAGTAGTTAGCAGGGAGTATGGTGGGTCAGTGGTTAGCAGAGTATACGATGGCTCAGTGGTTAGCAATGCGCGATGGCTCAGTGGTTAGCACTGTGCGGTGGCTCAGTGGTTAGCACTGCGTGGTGGCTCAGTGGTTAGCACTGCGCGGTGGCTCAGTGGTTAGCACTGCGCAGTGGCTCAGTGGTTAGCACTGCGCAGTGGCTCAGTGGTTAGCAATGCGCGGTGGCTCAGTGGTTAGCACTGCGCGGTGGCTCAGTGGTTAGCACTGCGCGGTGGCTCAGTGGTTAGTAGTGCGCGGTGGCTCAGTGGTTAGCACTGCGCGGTGGCTCAGTGGTTAGCAAAGTACGGTGGCTCAGTGTTTAGCAGTGTACGGTGGCTAAGTGGTTAGCAGGAGTATGGTGGCTCAGTGGTTAGCAGTGAGTGCGGTGGGCAGAGTGGTCAGCGCAGTGCGGCGGGCAGAGTGGTTAGCGCAGTGCGGTGGGCAGAGTGGTCAGCAGAGGACAGAGGCACTCTGCCTGTCATACTTACCAGCGGGTTATCGTCTTCCCCGCCACGGCATTTTCACTCCGCCGTCCCCAGCATCTTGGCTCCACTCATGCAGAGCATTGCTCCTGTGCAGCCTCCTCTCTGCTGAGTATTGCTCCTGTGCAGCCTCCTCTCCGCAGAGCATTGCTCCTGTGCAGCCTCATTACTGTAGTGCATTGCTCCTGTGCAGCCTCCTCCTCTCTGCAGAGCATTGCTCCTGTGCAGCCTCCTCTCTGCAGAGCAATGCTCCTGTGCAGCCTCCTCTCTGCAGAGCATTGCTCCTGTGCAGCCTCCTCTCTGCAGAGCATTTGCTCCTGTGCAACCTCCTCCTCTCTGCAGAGCATTGCTCCTGTGCAGCCTCCTCTTCTCTGCAGAGCATTGCTCCTGTGCAGCCTCCTCCTCTCTGCAGAGCATGGCTCTTGTGCAGCCTCCTCCTCTCTGCAGAGCATGGCTCTTGTGCAGCCTCCTCCTCTCTGCAGAGCATTGCTCCTGTGCAGCCTCCTCTGTGCAGAGCATTGCTCCTGTGCAGCCTCCTCTCTGCAGAGCATTGCTCCTGTGCAGCCTCCTCTCTGCAGAGCATTGCTCCTGTGCAGCTTCTTCTCTGCAGAGCATTGCTCCTGTGCAGCCTCCCCTCATGCAGAGCAATGCTCCTGTGCAGCCTCTTCTGTGCAGAGCATTGCTCCTGTGCAGCCTCCTCTGTGCAGAACATTGCTCATGTACAGCCTCCTCTGTGCAGAGCATTGCTCCTGTGCAGCCTCCTCTGTGCAGAGCATTGCTCCTGTGCAGCCTCTTCTCTGCGCAGAGCATTGCTCCTGTGCAGCCTCCTCTGTGCAGAGCATTGCTCCTGTGCAGCCTCCTCTCTGCAGAGCATTGCTCCTGTGCAGCCTCCTCTCTGCAGAGCATTGCTCCTGTGCAGCCTCTTCTCTGCAGAGCATTGCTCCTGTGCAGCCTCCCCTCATGCAGAGCAATGCTCCTGTGCAGCCTCTTCTCTGCAGAGCATTGCTCCTGTGCAGCCTCCTCTGTGCAGAGCATTGCTCCTGTGCAGCCTCCTCTGTGCAGAGCATTGCTCCTGTGCAGCCTCCTCTGTGCAGAGTATTGCTCCTGTGCAGCCTCCCCTCTGCAGAGCATTGCTCCTGTGCAGCCTCCTCTCATGCAGAGCATTGCTCCTGTGCAGCCTCCTGTCATGCAGAGCAATGCTCCTGTGCAGCCTCCTCTCATGCAGAGCATTGCTCCTGTGCAGCCTCTTCTCTGCAGAGCATTGCTCCTGTGCAGCCTCTTCTCTGCGCAGAGCATTGCTCCTGTGCAGCCTCCTCTGTGCAGAGCATTGCTCCTGTGCAGCCTCCTCTCTGCAGAGCATTGCTCCTGTGCAGCCTCCTCTGTGCAGAGCATTGCTCCTGTGCAGCCTCCCCTCACCTGTATCCTGGAGATCAGCTCTTGGGGGCTCAGTCCGGGGTCCTCTGTCACCTCTATGTTCCCTTGTGATGGCAGGATGTCAGAGGCAGAGAATCACTGATGAGGACACGTCTGATGTGAGACAGCGCCATGATGTCTCCTGTGCTGACACTGCAGCAATTAAAGTGCCTGTGATGATGTCACAGTCATGTGATATAGCCCTGCCCATACCAGTGACATCATCTCAGGTCCTGCAAGCCGTGGGGGGGGAGGATAGAGAGAGAGAATGTGCAAGGACTCGCAAAGGCATTGCGAGTGAGGCAGCCACGGACACGACGACGGAAACAGCGCCGAATATGACGGAAGTGCCTTAAGGTAATTATATATTAGATTATCTCAGCACAGGAGATGTGGTGTGATCAGACCATGTCCCTGTACGGTCAGACACATCCATTACACAGTACATAGCAGGGACACATATATAAGATTATCTCAGCACAGGAGATGAAGTATGATCAGACCATGTCCCTGTATGGTCAGACACATCCATTACACAATACATAGCAGGGACACATATATAAGATTATCTCAGCACAGGAGATGTAGTATGATCAGACCATGTTCCTGTACTGTCGGACACATCCATTACACAGTACATAGCAGGACACATATATAAGATTATCCCAGCACAGGAGATGTGGTATGATCAGACCATGTCCCTGTACGGTCAGACACATCCATTACACAGTACATAGCAGGGACACATATATAAGATTATCAGCACAGGAGATGTGGTATGATCAGACCATGTCCCTGTATGGTCAGACACATCCATTACACAGTACATAGCAGGGACACATATATAAGACTAGCTGTGAGCCCGATTCTAAAGAATCGGGTAGTCTAGAATCCATATATAGTTTATTTACTAATATTTAGGGGAGTGCGGTGAAATTAATTGTGTGTATACAGGTGGCTCAGTGGGTAGCACAGTATACGGTGGCTCAGTGGTTAGCACTGCGCGGTGGCTCAGTGGTTAGGACTGCGCGGTGGCTCAGTGGTTAGCACTGCGCGGTGGCTTAGTGGTTAGCAAAGTATGGTCGCTCAGTGTTTAGCAGTGTACGGTGGCTCAGTGGTTAGCGCTGTATACGGTGGGTTAGTAGTTAGCAGGGAGTATGGTGGGTCAGTGGTTAGCAGAGTATACGATGGCTCAGTGGTTAGCAATGCGCGATGGCTCAGTGGTTAGCACTGTGCGGTGGCTCAGTGGTTAGCACCGCACATAGCAGGACACATATATAAGATTATCTCAGCACAGGAAAATGTTTTTAAAAATCCAATTGTGAAAATTATTATTATTCCAAGATCTATTGATTAAAATGAACTTTATTCGTGGGAAAACCCCTGTAAGGAAATTGTGTGTTGTTCTCTAATTTTGATCACCACTGTATTTACAATCATTCCAGATCGCAGTCAATTAGACAATTTTGCCACAAAATGTGGAATAATGCAATAAATTATATTCTATATTTCTAGTTTATTTTCATTAAACATTCACAATTTAATTTTTGCCTTTGGACATGAAAATATTTAGCAAAACAGCAATGTGAAATCATTGACTTTAATTGTAAACATTAGGTTTACGTAATTATATCATACTCGAAGAATGATTATTTCTATTACAAATGTTTTCCACTTTTCTTTCCACATTTAATTGCTGTTATGGGATGACATTTCATGAAGGTGACAGATTTTCACTTTCCCAGGACTCAAAAATGATTTAGAGTATTAATAAAATGTAATATTAATTTAAAGTAGGGATGAGCGAGTATACTCGCTACCATCCGGTATTCGCTGAATAGTAGCGGTATTCGGGCTACTCACTACTTATGTGTACTCGGGAGTAGCAAGTAGTCCTAATACTTTCGCAGTGTATCTATAGATGCACTGCGAAGGTAGCCTAAAAGTGAATAAAAGTTGTTAAAAAAATAATAAACTTACATACTCACCTTCCGACGCCTGCACCGGGACTGGAAAACCTCACCTCCGATTTCTGCACAAGGACGTTTCACCACCAGCCAATCAGATGGCCGGTAGCGATCTGGCCAATCAGATGGTGCCACGTCACAACCACGTGATCGCTAGCGGCCACCTTTTCAAGGTCCTAGATGTACTATCAGGACCTTGCAAACTGGCCAATCAGGTGGCCGCTAGCGATGACGTAGTTGTGACGTGGCGCCATCTGATTGGCCAGATCGCTACCAGCCATCTGATTGGCTGGTAGTGAAAGGTCCTTGTCCAGCCAGCGGAGGTGAGGTTTTCCGATCCCGGTGCAGGCGTCGTGCAGGTGATTATGTAAGTTTATTATTTTTTAACAACTTTTACTCACTTTTAGGCTACTTTCGTAGTGTATCTATAGATATACTGCGAAGGTATTCGTACTTGCTATACTCGCAACGAGTAGCGAGTACCGCTACCTACTTGTTGCGAGTATAGCGAGCATGAATAATAAGGTACTCGCTCATCCCTAATTTAAAGTATAGTAACCCTATATTGTCATGTGAAGGAATGTCCCAGTATCGATAATAACTAAAGATAATGAAGCTAGAGTGAATTCATGTGTTGTGCAGGATTTACCAGTATATTCAAATTGCAGATAAATTATTCTCCATAAATTTAATGTTCTGGGATTTCTCCACTAAAATGTAAAAAATACAAAAAAAACACTCACCTCTTTGGCGGCTTCATGTCTCACCATAACTTGTCCAGGCCTCATCACATCATCTGATCGACTGTGCTGAAATTACTGGGCTTCTCACACTAGGCCGAGAATTAGAATGGTAGTGTGTCGGGGCACTAGAGAAGAAGCTAGGGAGGAAGGTAGTTCTTAAGGTAGTCTAATCACAATCACAATGCGTTTTGGTGGTAGTGCCCGCCTCATCAGCCTCATTCATTACCTGATGAAAGTGGGCACTACCGCCGAAACGGGTTGTGATTGTAATTAAGAACCTTAAGAACTACCACCCTCCCTGGCTTCTTCTCTGGTGCCCCGATACTCTACCATTCTAATTCTTAGCTGCCGATATCTTTTGAGGGATTAGTGTGTGGTGCTACAGAAAGAAGACCGCCGGGAGAACTAAACTCAAGGACCTTGGCACACAGGACCTGCGGTGACATCAATGTCACATGGTCTGACACCCAGCAGTTCTGGTCCCACTCAGTCGGCAGAAAGACACCACACACTACAAATCCTGGTTGTACGGGCGGTACAACCAGGAAGGTTAGTGTAATATCTAACCACCCCACTGCACCACTGGGTAATATCCATAGGATTGCCCCTCCTCTCTTTTTTTCCTCTCACACTAATCCAGGACTTCTAGCTCAGATGAGGCCCGATACAGATCTGTGAAAGCATGGAAAGATCATGACTAGTGATGGGTGAGCCCAAACTGCAAAGTTCGGGGTCCGTCCCGAACATCAAGTGTTTGAGCACAGATCCTGCACACAAAATCCATGTTGCAGTTTGGGTTTGGGTTCGGGGGTGGGGAGCTGTAAAAAAAAAGAAAATAGTGATTAAGCAGCGTCATATTTACTGGGTAACTAGAATGTGTAGGCTGATTCCAGATTAGTCCAACAGCCAATCACAGATGCCCATGCTCTGTGACAGTGTCTGGTATTGGCTGTTGGAGCCAGTGCAGTGAATATCCCGGAAGTTAATGAGTGGCCCTAGATTTAGACACGGCTGGACATGGGTCAGTGGGATGGCGAGACAGCAGGATGTGGTAAGTATGATGATGTTTAATAACTATATGCTTTATTTTACAGTCCCTTGCCCCTATCCCATAATTTTAAAATCTAAGTTCGGGATTCGGACTCAGGTTCAAGTCATGTTCGGCCCTGAACATTTAGAAAAATTCCGGGCGAGTCTGCTGAACTCAAACATTGGCGGGTTCACCCATCGCTACTCTTGATGTAATGTTGTCAGAACTGGCTCTATGATCTTGCGCTTGCATGCCGAAAACCATAAAATTTTAGTGCTCAGGATGCAACAAGGACTAGTCAGATAATGAGGAGCCATTGGAGAAGTTAGTAATAAGGTGAGAAAATATATATTTTTTCTTTTTAACATTTTGATGATCATTTACAGTTCAGAAAAATGGTGTCCAGCAGTTGGGGGAGTCAACAGAGATTCCTTGGCTGACAGTTATCTAATTAGTATCGGACTGTAAGAGCTCCAACTACATAGACAACTATCTTTATCCAAAACTGATGGACATTTGAAGTATATAATATTGTGCTATCGTGGATCTGTAGGGTGCTATACAAAGACCTTCCAGCCTATTAAGCTCTAGCAAGAGTGGAACAGTTTGTTTTCAGGAGAATACTTTGTGCCTCCTGTGGTCTTAATTGTCTGGCTAAGGCGGGCTTCAGATTTGCATTCGGCACTGCAGCGTATGCTGCGCATACCCGTACACAGTGCCGAACGCAAACACTTTCATGTGAACACAGCGGTGATTGTCCGCATGCGTTCACATGAAATGGCACTGTGAGTGTGCCCGGCCAACCAAAGAGCGTCCGGGAGGTGAAGATCAGTGGTGGAGATCTCCTCCTCTCAGCTGTCACCGCTGATCTCTTCCTCCCTGCCACCACCACCACTGCCGCTGGTTTCAAATAGCCGTCGGGAAAGCCAGCGGTGAAAACACTTCACCGCCGGCTTTCCCGCCTCGCTAATTCAAATGATCAGCTGATGCGCCAGCATCATCTGTACATTTGAATTAGCGAGCGGGAAAGCCTGCGCATCCACCTGCGTACAAATCACGTATTGCAGTGAAGTGAATGGGAGCGCACGGTCATGCGCAGTCAAGCGCAGCACCGTGCGTCCCCATTATAAACATAGGGCTTGCGCTGGCTGCCCTCACACGGCGATTCACCTCCGCAGAGTGCTGCGGAGGGGAACGCCAGTGTGAAACTAGCCTTAAACCAGCGACCATGTAGCGACGCACCAGCGATCCCGGCCAGGCAGGATTGTTGTCGGGATCGCTGGTGTGTCACTACATGTAAACCAGCCTTAAGATACACATGATGGAACACCATTACAGAATCCAGATTACATTGAGGTTTATTTAATATACTTCAAATATTAAAATCTGTATTCAGTATAAAATTATACAAGTCTGTAGCATGCCTTACAGGGGTTGTACATAGGCAAGCCCTTCTCATTCCCCTTGTTTGGCCCTGTCAAAATAAAAAAGCTTATACTCACCTTCAATGCCTGCGCAGTTCCAGTGATGCCGTCAATTGTGTTCCCATAGCTAATGTGAAGTATTTACATCACGTGAGCTCCTCGTCCAATCACCTCTGGCCTTTCTCTCTGCCTTCAAATTAATAAGTAATCAAGAAGAAGTGATCAACAGCCGAAGCTCTATTCCTGTTGTTTTGATATTTATGCGACGTGAGTATAAACTTTTTTATTTTAATGGGGTCAAACATGGGAAACACGAAGGGGCTGTACAAGTAGTGGACAACCCCTTTAAACATGCTCAACTCCAGGTTTTGTTGACAAGACATCTACACTGTGTGCAGAATTATTAGGCAAATGAGTATTTTGATCACATGATACTTTTTATACATGTTGTCCTATTCCAAGCTGTATAGGCTTGAGAGGCAACTACCGATTAAGTAAATCAGGTGATGTGTATCTCTGTAATGAGGAGGAGTGTGGTGTAATGACATCAACACCCTATATAAGGTGTGCTTAATTATTAGGCAAATGTATTTCCTTAGGCAAAATGGGTAAGAAGAGAGATTTGACGGGCTCTGAAAAGTCCAAAATTGTGAGATGTCTTGCAGATGGATGCAGCAGTCTTGAAATTGCCAAACGTTTGAAGCGTGATCACCGAACAATCAAGCATTTCATGGCAAATAGTCAACAGGGTCAAAAGAAGCGTGCTGGGCAAAAAAGGCCCAAAGTAACTGCCCAAGAATTAAGGAAAATCAAGCGTGAAGCTGCCAAGATGCCATTTGCCACCAGTTTTGCCATATTTCAGAGCTGCAACGTTACTGGAGTATCAAAAAGCACAAGGTGTGCTATACTCAGGGGCATGGCCAAGGTAAGAAAGGCTGAAAACTGACCATCTTTGAACAAGAAACATAAGATAAAGCGTCAAGACTGTGCCAAGAAATATCTTAAGACTGATTTTTCAAAGGTTTTATGGACTGATTAAATGAGAGTGACTCTTGATGGGCCAGATGGATGGGCCAGAGGCTGGATCAGTAGAGGGCAGAGAGCTCCACTCCAACTCAGACGCCAGCAAGGTGGAGGTGGGGTACTGGTATGGGCTGGTATCATCAAAGATGAACTTGTGGGACCTTTTCTGGTTGAGGATGGAGTGAAGTTCAACTCCCAGACCTACTGCCAGTTTCTGGAAGACAACTTCTTCAAGCAGTGGTACAGGAAGAAGTTAGTATCATTCAAGAAAAACATGATTTTCATGCAGGACAATGCTCCATCACATGCATCCAATTACTCCACAGCGTGGCTGGCCAGTAAAGGTCTAAAAGAAGAAAAAATAATGACATGACATGTTCACCTGATCTGAGCCCTATAGAGAACCTGTGGTCCCTCCTGAAATGTGAGATCTACAGGGAGGAAAACAGTACACCTCTGGGAACAGTGTCTGGAGGCTGTGGTGGCTGCTGCACACAATGTTGATCGTAAACAGATCAAGCAACTGAGTGATTCTATGGATGGAGGCTGTTGAGTGTCATCATAAAAAATATATATATTCTATATTAGTCACTCATTTTTTTGTGTTTTGTTTTTGTATGTCAGAATTTTTTTTTCGAAATTTTGAGCAGTTATATTGGTTTACCTGGTGAAAATAAACAAGTGAGATGGGAATATATTTGGTTTTTATTAAGTTGCCTAATAATTCTGCACAGTAATAGTTACCTGCACAAACAGATATCCTCCTAAGAGCCAAATCTAAAAAAAACCCACTCCAACTTCCAAAAATATTAAGCTTTGATATTTATGAGTCTTTTGGGTTAAATGAGAACATAGTTGTTGATCAATAATAAAAATAATCCTCTAAAATACAACTTGCCTAATGATTTTGCACACAGTGTATTAAGAGTTCTCACTACTCAACACCTAGCAGCAAGCTCTTCTAATTTAATTAAGTCTTTTGAAAGGAGTACAATCTGACCAGGTATCAACATTGGTCACAGTCTACAACAGTCTAGTAGTGACAAAGGAAAAGGTTGTCAATGTCACTGGTAACCAGTTATCCTTGGTTGTACACTCCATCATTATAGCAGCAGGAGAAGAAAGATTAGCTTTCACTATCCTTACATTCGTGGTTGATTGGCTCTTTGACAACTAGTGTGGAGGCCTTGTTGGATGCAAGAATTCCTAACAGTCTGTTCAAAGCTCCTATTGAGAAGCAAAGTTACAATCGGCCTTGGACCTGTCAGTCAACATCAAGCACAGCAGCACACCCAACTGCATGTACATTAATCCCCGTCACACTAAGCGAGATAGCTAGCGAGTCGTTGCTGAGTCACAAGTTTGGTGATGCAACAGGTACCTCACCAGCAATCTCGCTATGTTTGACACTTATCAACAACCAGGCCCCTGCTGTGAGATCGCTGGTCGTGTCAGAGTTGCCTTGACCATTTTTTGATTGTTGGGGTCCCGCTGGGCAGCATGCATCGGTGTGTTTGACAGGGACAATGACCAACGACCTCAATACTACAGGTTTGAGAAACAGGGTCCCAACGACCTCCGTATCATTCCAGATCGTTGCTGGGTCGCTGGTGAGATCTGACTGTTTGACATCTCACCAGCGACCACATAGCGACGCACCAGCGATCCCTACCAGGTCGTATCGTTGTCGGGATCTATGGTGCGTCGCCAAGTGTGTAGGTACCCTAAGCCTGCTGGAGTATCTTCCCCACACACATATACTGCAGGTGCTAATTGTATCTGTATCCCTGAGCTATTCTCCCCATAATTTGCCAACAGGTATTGCAAAGTATTATCCATAGGTCCTACCAACTGGTTGGAAACACAGCCACTGCCTTTCAGACAACTATGCCTAAGGTGTTAATGAATTATTCCCAAATAAATTATCTCCTATTAATGGAATAGGGGATAGCTTACTGAATACTGTGGGTGCAACCACTGCAACTCCTAGATACTCAATGTTTGAGCTTTAGAACTCCAAGACTGAGACTCTGAGATCGTCTATGGCATCGTCTATGGCATGGATTGGGTAGTTCTTGCTCACGGGCGAGGTTCTTTTCTCCCCCCGGGCATGTTCCAGGGATGTAAGTGCTTGGGTTGGGGATTGCAGTGCTTGGCCCTTTAACTGCTCCTGACACTGCAAGCACACACATGCAGCGTCCATTACTGAATGCTGTGGCACATGCAATGAAGGTTTTTTTTGTGTGGCCAACTCACTGTATTCTGCACTCCAGTCTCACCAACGACGTCAACAATGGCAGTCCCAACGTCTCCTGTCATGTATGTGTCCCAGCATCTCCTATGATATATATGCCTCAGTCACTCTTGTCATTTATGTATCACCAGCGTCTACTGTATATGCCACAGTGTCTCCTGTGTTGTATATGCCCTGGTGTCTTCTGTGAGTCACATGCTCCAGTGTCTCCTTTGATGCATATACCCCAGTGTCTCCTTTGAAATACAGTTGTGGCCAAAAGTATTGACACCCCTGCAATTCTGTCAGATAATACTCAGTTTCTTCCTGAAAATGATTGCAATCACAAATTCTTTGGTATTATTATCTTCATTTAATTTGTCTTCAATGAAAAAACACAAAAAGAATTGTCCTAAAGCCAAATTGGATATAATTCCACACCAAACATAAAAAAGGGGGTGGACAAAAGTATTGGTACTGTTAGAAAAATCATGTGATGCTTCTCTAATTTGTGTAATTAACAGCACATGTAACTTACCTGTGGCACCTAACAGGTGTTGGCAATAACTAAATCACACTTGCAGCCAGTTGACATGAATTAAAGTTGACTCAACCTCTGTCCTGTGTCCTTGTGTGTACCACATTGAGCATGGAGAAAAGAAAGAAGACCAAAGAACTGTCTGAGGACTTGAGAAACCAAATTGTGAGGAAGCATGAGCAATCTCAAGGCTACAAGTCCATCTCCAAAGACCTGAATGCTCCTGTGTCTACCGTGCGCAGTGTCGTCAAGAAGTTTAAAGCCCATGGCACTGTGGCTAACCTCCCTAGATGTGGACGGAAAAGAAAAATTGATGAGAGATTTCAATGCAAGATTGTGCGGATGGTGGATAAAGAACCTCGACTAACATCCAAACAAGTTCAAGCTGCCCTGCAGTCCGAGGGTTCAACAGTGTCAACCCGTACTCTCCGTCGGCGTCTGAATGAAAAGGGACTGTATGGTAGGATACCCAGGAAGACCCCACTTCTTACCCCGAGACATAAAAAAGGCAGGCTGGAGTTTGCCAAAACTTACCTGAGAAAGCCTAAAACGTTTTGGAAGAATGTTCTCTGGTCAGATGAGACAAAAGTAGAACTTTTTGGGCAAACCATCAACATAGAGTTTACAGGAGAAAAAGAGAGGCATTCAAAGAAAAGAACACGGTCCCTACAGTCAAACATGGCGGAGGTTCCCTGATCTTTTGGGGTTGCTTTGCTGCCTCTGGCACTGGACTGCTTGACCGTGTGCATGGCATTATGAAGTCTGAAGACTACCAATAAATTTTGCAGCATAATGTAGGGCCCAGTGTGAGAAAGCTGGGTCTCCCTCAGAGGTCATGGGTCTTCCAGCAGGACATTGACCCAAAACACACTTCAAAAAGCATTAGAAAATGGTTTGAGAGAAAGCACTGGAGACTTCTAAGGTGGCCAGCAATGAGTCCAGACCTGAATCCCATAGAACACCTGTGGAGAGATCTAAAAATGGCAGTTTGGAGAAGGCACCCTTCAAATATCAGGGACCTGAGCAGTTTGCCAAAGAAGAATGGTCTAAAATTCCAGCAGAGCATTATGAGAAACTCATTGATGGTTACCGGAAGCGGTTGATCGCAGTTATTTTGGGTAAAGGTTGTGCAACCAAGTATTAGGCTGAGGGTGCCAATACTTTTGTCTGGCCAATTTTTGGAGTTTTGTGTGAAATGATCAATGTTTTGCTTTTTGCTTCATTCTCTTTTGTGTTTTTTCATTGAAGATAAATTAAATGAAGATAATAATACCAAAGAATTTGTGATTGCAATCATTTTCAGGAAGAGACCGAGTATTATCTGACAGAATTGCAGGGGTGTCAATACTTTTGGCCACAACTGTAAATGTCCCAGTGTCTCCTGTAATATATATGCCCTTGTGTCTCCTGTGATATACAGGGGTTGGACATAATAATGGAAACACTTAACGTTTTGGCATCATAATCTTCAAACATGTTATAAACATGCAAACCGTGACATATGTTAATGTTTTGTAGTTGATTATTTGTGTTAAGTGACATGTGTATGTAAATTATCTGTTTGTTTTGCTGAATTGTAAGAACATTGATGAGAACCTGATACCAATGGCAGACCTTTCGGATTTTCAAAAAGGCCAAATTGTTGGCGCTCGTATGGCAGGCGCTATTGTAACAAAGTGCCCGAATGCTTGGCATTGTGTCGAGAGGTCCTGTCTCCAAAGTAATGACTGCATTTGAAAGAGAAGGAAAAACGTCCACAGCAAAGCACAGGTCCGGCTGAAAGTCGAAGTTGATTTGGAGAGACCGTCGGACTCTAAAGCGAATTGTGAGAGACGATCGCAAGACCACGGCTCCGAAAATCACTGCTGAGCTCAGTGACACCTACAGAACCCAGTGTCCACCAAAATCACTGCTGAGCTCAATGACACCTACAGAACCCAGTGTCCACGAAAATCACTGCTGAGCTCAATGACACCTACAGAACCCAGTGTCCACGAAAACTGTTCATCGGGAGCTGAACAAATCTGGATTCCACAGAAGAGCTGCAATTAGAAAACCGCTGCTCTCAATGACAAATGTTTCCAAGCGTTTAGAGTGGTGTAGAAACCTCCAGAATTGGTCCCTCGAGCAGTGGAAACATGTGATATTCTCAGACCAATCATCGTTTACCCCATTTTCTGACCTCCGGCCGAGTGTATGTTTGGAGACAGCCGAAAGAAGCGTTCCATCCAGACTGCCTTCTCCCAGCCGTAAAACATGGCGGAGGTTCTGTGATGATCTGGGCTGATATTTCATGGAGATCCGCCGGGCCAATGATATCACCTTGTATGAATCCATACCTCGGAGAATTGAGGCTGTAATCACCGCAAAAGGTGGACCTACACCATGTTAAACTAACCTTTGTTGATTTTTCCAGGTGTTTCCATTATTTTGTCCAACCCCTGTATATACCCTAGTATCTTCTGTAATATATATGTCCCAGCGTCTCATGTGAGATCTATGCCCCAGTGTCTCCTGTGATATATGTGCCCAAGTGTCATATGTGAGATCTATGATCCAGTGTCTCCTTTAATGTATGTATGTAGTGTCTCCTGTGATAAACTGTACATGCCCCTGTCCCTCCTGTGATGTATGTGCCCCTGCCCTATCATCTCTTGTGATGTATATGCTGCAGTGTCTCCTGTGAAGTATATATATATATATATATATATATATATATATATATACGGTATATATGTCTCCTGTGATAGATATGCCATACTGTTTCCTGTTATATTGTGGCACCCTGCGGTATAGGTAGTCACAGGAATACCTAGTGCATGGAGGGATTTCCATATCTGGTACACCTCATGCATACAGCACCTTCCACCCCAGGCCTGTAGGGGGAGCTCCACTTGGTGCCCTTAGGCAAGATCCCCTATAAATACAGGTGCTGGGGGCGGAGTTAGGAGTGCAGTTCCTGGGAGGACTGTGAAGAAGTCCTGAGAGGTAAAGAGCAGTGCTAAGCTCCTTTCAGGGACCGTGTGGAGCAGTTCCAGTCAGGACTGTGAAGAGCCATAGCCAGTGTGAGGTACCCGAGAGTGAGGGACGAAGGAAGGCGAGGAACAGAGCAATAGGGCAGAGGAGCCATACCGGCTCACCCTAAGGAGTAACCTGGACACCGGAGTCCGAGTCTGCCAGGGAGAGTTTAGCCCAGCAGAAAACACTGGTACACTGAGGAGACTCCAGTCTCCCGGGCACCTGCAGCACCTTCAACACGAGAGCCAGGAACAGTAGGAGAGTAGCTGCATCCAAAAGAGGTTCTCAGTGCAGTAAAAATGGGTAAGAGACACAGAGGAGACCAGGCCAAGTTACAAACAGGTCAGGGCGTCAGCATGAGCAAAGAGACAGACAAGGAGGCCTTAGAACTGACTAGATGTGGAGATCCTAAAGTGCTTCCTGACCACCTGGTAGTGTACCCTGGACAGTGCCGCTTAACATCAGTAAAAGGTATGAAATCTACTCCCAGTGTGTATGTGTGCCAGTCCTTACTGCCCTGAGTCTACATCATGCATAGACTATTCCATCACTGCAGCCTGCAGAGTCACTTACCTGGGTGAATCCATATCCCTACTACACTGCCCTGGGGACTCTGCTCCGCCTGCGGGGAGCAACATCATCTTGCTGCCTACCCATTGTCCCCAGTGGTCTGCTGGCAGCACTGGTGCTATCATCAGACACCACAGGTGGCGTCACAAATTATTTTAATTTTATTTTTGCAACCTCTTTTTGAGCGACCACCAGGGCCATGGCCCCGGGCACTGGCTACCGTTGGCAGCACCCACAACAAAACGCCCGGGATCCGTGTACCGCAGTCCTGGGGTGGGTCAATATATATGCTGCAATGTCTCCTGTGACGTATATACCCCATGTCCCCTGTAATCTATGCTCCAGTGTCCCCTGTGATATATATGCCCCAGTACCTCTTGTGATGAATATAACCCCATGTCCCCTGTGATATATATGCCCCAGTGTCTCCTATGATGTATAGACTCAAATGATTAGAAATGTTGACTCCATACAAAGATACATAATGCACATACACCGTATTCTCCAAGGGGAAAGAAAATTAACCCTCAACTCCCTTACATGTACTAGTGCATCTCAATGAATTAGAATATCATCAAAAATCAATATCATATTGCCATGTTACAGGGCGTTTCTGGGAGACCTGAAATACGTTGACTAATAAATCAATATTATATTCACCCTTTGATGTCTCGTGGAATACGGCAAAGACTACGGTAAATTGAATGAGTGATAAATGAGTTAAAGGCATATTCACATAAATTGCATTTGTCACCTATTTACTGCTGAGATCCCCAACTAAAACTAAAATAGGGGATCCAGAGTTTCTGTTCTTCTACCCACAGTCATTTATTGTCCATGTGACCAGTGTTTCTGTTGGGTCATCATGGGGGATCCTACTGATGGGACCATAGCAATCACACATTTATCTCCTATACTGGGAATAGTTGAAGAACATAATTTGTGGGAAAACCAATTTAACCTCCAGATAACTTAGCCGTAATACTAGGTCATTGGGAACCAAGAAAACATTTCTTTTTCCCTCTTTGCATTCTGTCTTTCGTGCCTTATTTATTTGCAGAACAGGATGTACATTTTTATGCCGATACTTAAATATTAAGATTTTATTTATATTATTATAATTTAATATTCTAAGTACTATTAGATTTTTTTGGACACATAGTCTCTTTTTTTATTTTCCACGCCACCATCCTTATCTATAGGATGTGATCACTATCACCAAATGACCATCCAGGAGCCAGATTTGACTCACCGATTGGTCATAATGCATTAAAGGGTTAAGTTCTGAAGAGTTGATCTCTACTAGAACAATATTCCTATTGTTTGTATTTTGGGATTTTTTTTGCTATCCCTCATGGTATCGTGTATAACGTCTCATGGTTTTTTTACTAACTGCTCTACCTCCATAGGGCAATTAAGTGAGATTTTATTTGGTAATTAAACGGCGCCCTGTGCGTAATTTATATTCCCAAAGTAAAAGACTATTAAGAGAGACATTTTGCGTTTTCTTAAACTGAGACTTACTATCAAGGGAGAAGGACAAGAGGAATTGCGATCGCTGTTTAATATCAAGTGCAACAATCATTTCCAGTATTCGGTCTCCTTCCATTTTGACAGTTTAATCAACCTAATGAAGAGAGAAGTGACAGATGCACTGGTTCTCCAATATTAGGTTACCAATCTTTTCCTTAAACCCCATTAACGCTTCTTCCTCGGTTGCTAATGCCTGGATCAGAGATACCGGCCAGACTTTCTGACTGCACAAGTAAAAAACTTCAGAATATTGGACCCTCCGCTGTCTCCCACTGCACTTTGCTGCGAAACCACAAGGTTAATTCGACCTTCTAGGCCTATGGCATGTTCCTGTGTCTTCTGTCAAGCTTCGGAAGGGACAGAAATGCCTGTAATATTCCTTGTGATCAAAGAAGTTCAGATGAAGATGAAGCATCTGTACTCATTTAGGGACATCTAACACTGAGAGGTATTTTGTCCGGGCTATTGATTGCCTTCATTTACAGCTATTACAGGCACCGGACACTGTTAGTCTTTCGCGTCAGATTTCCCATCAGTGGTCTCTAGGCTCCTCTTTATTGTGTTCAAAGCTCTTTAGCTCGAATAATACATTTTCAACATCTTTTTTTTGAAACATCTTAATTGAATATATTGCATATTTTCCATTAATGCCTATACTTCAATTAGGAATTTACAGGAGGGGATTGAGTTAAGAGGTCTAGAATTTCTCCGAGTCGTGGAACCGCCTTACACAGAAAAGCAAGAAAAGAAAAACACATTCTGCTGTTTAAGCATTGAACAAAACTAAAAATGTAAGGTAGGGATATAGATGTGTTTCAATCCAAGAAGCAAAAGACAGCACTCGCCGGTTTGTAGCAGCTTTGTTATATTCTAACATCAAAGCGGAGAGGGAGAGTTTTGAGGTGGCGGTCTACGGCACGCCAGTTCGTGAGATCTCCGCTACAACGGGACCTTGAAAAGGAGATCCTGTGAAATAGTGTGCCGTAGATGACCATCTCCACACTCCCCCTCCCCGCTTTGATGTTACCTGGTCGGGTAGAATAGAACAAAGCTGCAACAAACCGGTGAGTGCCATCATTTGCTTCTTAGGGTGTGTGCACACGATCAGTGTATGCAGCATTTTGGACGTAGCTTCTTGCCGCTGTGTCCAAAACGCTGCGTAGTACAGTATAAGCATAGTGGATGTGATTTCAAGAAATCCCATCCTCACTATGCTTAACCTGCCCGCAGCGTCTTTGGAGCTGCGGTGCGGGTTGCCGGGAGTCCGCTCCTATGCAGCATGTTCATTTCATGCTGCGGAGTCGGAAGCGGCTCCCATCGGGTGACTGCAGGGAGAAGCCGCGCTGCACCGGCCGCACACGGTGAGTACAGGGCGGCTGCGGTCTCCCTACGGCCACCCGCGGCTTCACTCAGGTCCGGAGGAGCTGCGTCCAACACGCAGCTCCTCTGGACCGTGTGTACGCACCCTTACTTGGATTGAAGTTAATTTCCTTGCTGACATGCATCACTGTGCAAAGGGTGACCCCTGGAGGTGTACAGGCGGGACCTGGCTGGTCCGAAGTTTTAGATAACCAATTTGGTGCCCGGCTAGTTAACTCTCACTTTGCTGGACTGAATATACTGCAGATGACTTTGTTTGCTAAGAATCTTATATAATTCCTTCCCAACATGAAAATTTTCCCTTTTTGCGCCTTCATTTTTCCCTCCCCTTCTTCCAAGAGTCATAATGTTTTTATTTTTCCATCGACATAGGCGTATGAGGGCTTGACTTTTTGCAGGATGAGTTGTACTTTTGAACGACACCATTCATTTTGCCATGTGATGTAAAGGAAAGCAGTAAAACAATTCTCCAAGTGCTGCAAAACAGTAAAGTGCAATCCGATAATTGATTTCTTTATTTACCTTGTACACTATATGCTAAATATTACCCAGCAATATGATTCTCCAGGTCAGTACAAGTAAAGTTATACCAAATATGTGTTTTTTTTTAATCAAATTTTTTTTATTGAAGATTTTGTCTTACAAGAGAGAAAACAAAAAACTACACAACAATCCTGGAAAAGAAAACACCCACCACCCTACCCCACCCCAACCTCCCGTAAACCCCCGCATCCCAACAGATTAGTAAACATTTCAGACTGCTCCAGTAAGACAGTGTGTAGCTATAATTTTCCTAATCTGGTATAAAGCACGTTTTACTGCAATCTTTTCATCCTTATCACCAGTGGCGTAACTTCAGAGCCACGGGCCCTGGTGCAGGATGCACTCCGGGGCCCCTTAGGTGAGGACCAGGGGGGGGGGTTTAGGTGCTAGCGGGGTGGCTAGCGTGATTACCTGCTCTGCGGGAAGTGACTTCTCTCACTTCCCGTCCTCCCTCCACTCCTCATCCAGCGCTATCGCGGTCGCGGCGGGCGGCTGGTAGCAAGGGGTATGGGGCCCCCTAAGGGGCGGACCCTGTCTCAGCTGCGGCCGCGGTAGTTACGCCACTGCTTATCACACCTTCCTGCCCCCACATGACCCAACACACATACTATAGGTTGCATTGGGAGATCACATTCAAACACAATATTGACATATCGAAGACATTCATACCAGAATACCGTGACGTGCTGACACGTCCAGGACACGTGTATGAGATTCGCCTCTTCCTCCCCACATTTTGGACATATACTATCTCCTCTTAGACCAAAACGATACAGAAATGTAATGGTAAATATGTGTATTTTTTTCATATTTTTTAAATTCTTTTATTTTCAATGGGGCAAAAGGGGTGCGATTTGAACTTTCCTGTTTTTTAATTTTTTTTATATCTTTTAAAACTTATTTTTTCTTTCACATTTTATTGTTTTTACTAGTCTCATTCCACTATCTGATGAAATGACACACTGGTGTCTAATTGAGTAAGGGAAACCGCTGGGATGGGGATTTTCTTTTGTATATATTCTTCATTTAGAATGTTTCATTACAATACAATAAAAAATTTCCAATCAGTGATAGTATAAACATTCGCTATTTTTGGATGTACGGGGGCGATTTAACTAAGGTGAAGGATGAATTGGGCGGAGGGGGGCGCTATTTTGGATGGAGGAAATTGGGGAGATAGGGCACTGGAGTATGGAGATTGGGAACTTTATTAATGAGAATATAAAATATAAATACATAAAAGAAGAGTCACAGGTAGAAAACAGGGTCCGCATCTATATATCTATCACTAAGAGAAGACAATAAATAAATATAAGACTGCCATGCTCACACTACAAGTACCACAAATAGGTTTGATGTATTACAAGTACCTGTGTCTTGCCAGCCAGGGGTCAGCTGTCACTGTCCTGACTAGGTTCCTGTGAATGCTGGCTGAGCGCCGGCGTTCACAGGAGATGATCACTTGTGCATTAGCACAGCTTTGTCCAGCACAAGCGATCAGATAGTGGAATGAATAAATCTCAGACTACTGCACTCACTTTATAAGGAGCAGAATTAGGTTTCATGTATAATAAGTACCTGTGAACATGGGACAGGCAACCAAGAACGGGTCCGATTAGGAATATCCTGCCAAAGGTGAAGGTGGCTGCTTTATGGGAAATAATGGGCAGTGAATCTAGGGAAAACAATACAACATGAATAACTGCTAAAATTATGATTTCAGAAAAAAACATAAAAATACAACACATAGCGGATTTAGATATCTAACCCGTGGGTTTAAAAGAAAAGGACTAGGTAGAGGTAGACAAGAGTGACTCCACTTTTTATTGTTATTTAATACCCCTCAGACGAGCCATCATGGAGGCACTCATGTTGACTTCTACTTAGTCCTTTTTTTGAAAGCCATAGGTAAGATATAGTGCCACCAATTGGAAGTAGCAATCTGAAAAGTCGATATCAACCCTTTAAGGGTACCTTTACACGCCGCAACTGTGGTGTGAAAACTGAGAGGCAAACCGGAGCCCTGTCACCGTTGCCATGAAATTGCTACTAAATTGCAGCGTGTATTTGGGGAACCCGGTGGTGTTTTTGAAAGTTGCGCCCGGTTGCGATTTCACTGCACTGCTCCAAAACCAGAGACAACCATAAAGGGAAAATTCCCTGCTTTTGGCGTGTGAAAGGGCGACAGGGATGGAATCAGCGTCGCCTACTGATTTCCTGGAGGCGTGCCACAGCGTGCTGGATACCGCTTCCCCTCAGCGATGATTGGTGGTGGCTACTGTGTTTTCATTGGCTGTCCCTTCACAGGGCGACATATTTGAAGAGCTGTCCATTCACACTACACAATTGCAATGGCGTCATGTATTAGCCAGCCTTCCTGGGCAGACTGGCCAATCATGACACTATTGCGTTGTCTAATCAGCGTGTTTGGGGCGCGGAATACACAAGTCTGTCACGCCTATGTTCTTGTGGCGCTGAACATGTACGCCCACATTCCTTTGGGGATTGTGGCGTGTGAAGCGGCGTCAGGAGTCAACCGGATGTTTCCCACTGTTGGTGTGGGAACTTCCGGGACGACACAACACCTTAGGTTGAGGCAAAATTGCGGCGTGTAAATGCGCCTTCAGCGTTCAGAGGCAACCATGAAAAATGTGCACACGTACGTTAGGTTGCCTCCGATCGCCAACAAAAGTTGTGGCGTGTAAAGGTACCCTAACGAGCCTTGTCAATTTACCAAGGATAAAAGCCAAACTAGAATATCTTTTTTGCAGACACGGTGTTTCGGGGTGTTTCCCCTCATCAGTGCAAGGCATGAGATCTGATTTGGCTGTGATAATATTTGATTTCCCAGAGAAGCATTGCATGATTTATAAGCTTCCTCACCCAGGCATGTCACTCTTCACAAGGAGAAACATTACCTCTTGGATCCCAATGATGTGTCAGGTAACATCATAGTGTTGTGATCTAGTCAGCGGAGGAAACACCAAAGATACAAGTCACCAAAAGGAGACAAAGAATGCGGCCCAATGAAGACTGAGCTGAGCTGAGCAATGCAGTGGGGCAAGTGATAACTGGGTGAGGATACTTTTTTTTTTGTCTTCTAACAAATATCTATTATGCTCTCGGGTCTGGAGAGACCTCATAGAATAATAATGTTATAAGATTTTCTTTGAGTAAAAAATGTAAAGGACTCTGTCAGGTCATTTTTCAGTATGATACTAATAGTACCCTTGAATTAGTGCTTGGGCAGACCTTTCATAATATGTAAAAATCATTACTGTACCTGCAGCGGTTATGCAGCCATGGTACTCGACTATTCAGGGCTAAACAGTTCAGGGGATGCCATGGTGGCTCTCCCTGGAAGTCGTGGTCGCGACCGGTCATTAAAAGGGATTATATTTACAAGGGGAAAAGAGTTTTACATGATGTCATCTGTGGTTTCTCGTCAAGGATGACCAGCGCTGCTCGTAAGAGCTCCTAGGGGATAGATGGATAGGCAGCTTGATCGAGCACTCCCCACAGAAGAAGCGGGCCCCTGGGGTATGGAATGGTGAAATGATACCTGATGAGAGTTGTAGTTTTTAGTGCAGGGAGGCACGGGAAGGAGTAGATGGACACATAAGTTGCAGTTCTTATTGGCTCTTTTACTGAAGTTTTTTAGCAGTCATTGCCCAGCCTGGTTACTGTGTCCTTCAAGATTGCAGCTTGGTCAGTTCACAGGTAATTAATGTTCATACCACTGAGACACCAGATATATGCCTTTCCGTGCTGCCCTTTCATAACACTCTTCCACCTTTTCCTCCCCTATGTCCTCGTGCTACTAGTCCCAAAGCAGGTGACTGCGGTCCCTTATGAGCGAATGCCTGGCAAGTCCTCCTGACCCACAGTAGTCCCTTTGCCTGGGAGAGTCCATTGTGGTGGCTACTGCACGTGCAGTTCAGTAGCCTCTGGTTTCCTGGCTGGTCCTGCAGATTATGGACCAAATTGGGGCCGGCACCCATCTGCATCTTGTTCCTCTATCCGACCTGGATGGCCAGCTGTAGATTCGGGGTTTTCAAACCTAGGGGTTTCACAGCTGACCCAGCACAGAAGGTCCTGCTAGCCCCCAGCTTCCCCTAGAACTCCATCTTGCTTCTCTTCTCAAGCTCTCTCAACAACTAATTCCTCCCACCCCCTAAAACCTACCCCTTCCTACAGCCATCAGATGGGGTCTGCTCTCTCAGTGAGCCTCATCTGCCCAGCATCTCCCTGACGTGGAGTTTGGATTGATGTTGGGTGTGTTTTGGTATGTCTCAGTAGGGTTTCTCCTTCTTACCTGCGGATATGGCATTACACCTGTTGGATAAGTGCAGTACCACTATGGCAAAAAAAATGTAGGGGCACCACATACCCTTTGTAGTTCTTTTGCTCTAAGCACCTTTACACCCAGCAGACAGCTGCTTCACCAGTCCGGCTCTTTGCATTTACTGTTGAATAATCTGCTTTATGTAAGTGTTAATTTATAATTCACTCCTTTCCAGGCAGCTATTCCCTCCCTTCCCTCTCTGCTCTGTGAACCACTACTAGCTTTAATTTCCACTTTCCTTGTGTGTTTGCAGAGATGGTAGTGCAGTGCAGTGATGTCACTACATGAATATTCATTACCTGGGGAGTGGGCAGCAGAAAAGTAAGTGATCACTCACTGTGATTGACGGATAGAAGTAATCTCTTTATTTGCAGTTTACAGAGGATAGGAAGGGAGTATGAATAAAAGAAACATGAATAGAAAGAGCTTCACAACAGGAATTAGAAAATTATATCAGTTACATATGAATTTTTTTTATTCTCTAATTTTTTATTGACTATATAAAATAAAATATGAACATAAACATAACTGTAAATATAAATATGCAAGAAGTGATTAAAAGTATGGAAAGGGGGAGAGGGAAATTGGGAAAGAAGTGAGGGAGGCCAGTCTACATATGGATTTTTGATCCAACAGATTTCCTTTCAGTGAATTGCCTAACTCTAATTTTGGCAGATTTGCTTATCTCCAGCTCACAGTGATGTCCAAATGCAGAGATAATGCACATGATGATGTCTCAATCCACAACATCAAACCTGAAAGCAGACATACTACCTGTCCAAAGCTCATCTTCCGCAATGACTCTGGAACAGATATGATGATGGAAGACTAAAGAGTAAAGCCCCCGTTACACATAGCGAGATCGCTGTTACGTCACAGGTTTTGTGATGCAACAGTGATGTCGCTATAGAAGTGACCAGGCCCCCGCTGTGAGATCGCCTATCGTGTCGAAATGGCCTGCACCATTTTTTGATCAGTGGTTTGACGCCTTGACGATGACCTCGTTAGCGACTCAGATCCTAGTCATGTAGGTCTGAGTCGTCAGACTAGCTGCTGTGTGACAGGGTCCCAACGACCTCCGAGGTTGTTATACGGGTTGCCGCATCATTTCTGCGTCGTTGAGATCTGACTGTTTGACATCTCACCAGCGACCACGTAGCGTCATTCCAGCGATCCTTACCAGGTCGTATCGTTGTCGGGATCGCTATCGCGTCGCCAAGTGTGATGGTACCCTAACATTTACCTGCTGAACGTTTCATCTGTACGGCCAATTATCAGCAACCCAGTTTAGTTTTTTTTCCTGCTTTTCCATTATTTATTTCATAATGTAACTATCATTACACTTTTTTAATTTTATGAACCCAATTCTTCCATAAAGCAGAAAGGATGTTATCTAATGAGGCATGAACGTGCTGGGACAATTGCTAATTTAGATGTTGTTACACCAGAAGCCCGAGGCTCCAGTCAGTGTAAATACAGATTTTGTTACTGCGAGACGCTTAGACATATGGACGATTTCAATTGCACACAGACGTATACAAAGGCAAAATTAATAGAACCACTTATATAACATAAATAACAATCATCAACACTAAAGCAATAATCAACATGAAGGGCCTCTGCTACATAAAGCACTAATGCTAAAAATTACACATGGTAAATCTGGACCGGTTACAGATTATAGCCTGGGTAACATTATACATATTTACTGCTGATTTACCACATGTAAAACTAGCAGAATTTTACGCTACCAGAATATTAAGATGAGTCTTAATCTCATCCATGTGCTGTGTTTTTTGGTGTTGAGCCCATGCAGTTATTGACTTTTGTTTATCCACAGCATGTCAATGTCTGATGCAGAAGTGCACCTTTTTTTTGGATCAGATATTAACCAATCAGTTAAAGGGAATGTGTCAGCAGGTTCTTGCTACCTCATCTGACAGCAACATAATGTAGTCATAGAAACCCTGAATCCAACGAGGTATCGAACTGATTAGTGGCTGAAGCTGTTCACGCACAATCAAAGCATTTAGTTTCAGGAACACAGGAGAGCTGTCTCCGCCCACACCAGCCTCTATAGAGATTGTGCATGGACAGTGAGGTGTCAATCACAGCAGGGGGCGTGTCAGACATACATGCACATGACAAAGTAGTCCTGTAAAGGTAATCGCCAGGTGATAAACCCTATAGTTTAAGTAGAAAAACAGCATACCGTCTTATAAGAGAGGCACAATTCTTTTTATTTTCTGAACTCTTACAATATGCTGTTCTCAGTTTACATAGCAAAAACATGCTGAGAGAATCCCTTTAACCCCTTCCCGACATAGGACGTTGTGCAACGTCCTGTGTTTCTGCCCGTTCCCGACACAGGACGTTGCACAACGTCCTGGCAGATTTGAGCTCCTGCACCCCCTGTGAGCCGGGTCGCTCAGGTGTCACAGATGCTGCTGCTCTGTGACAACCTGCAGATGACCCCACAGGGGGTGGATTAACCCCCCCGTGCCCAGGACCCCTCCGATCGGCAGTTTAAAAGTGAAACTGCCGATCGGAGGGAATCACAGGGATTCACCCCTCCAGATCTGATTGGAGCTCTCCAATCAGATCTGGAGGGGCGGATCGGCAAGTGCCTACCCCTCCTCAGCCCCCTCCAGCTCCAGGACTCTCCAGGACTGTCCAGGGCCCCCCCGCCGTCCCCCCCAACCGCCCGCCCCCCTCTATTACAATGTATGTGCCGGCGGGCTGCACCCGCGTGCGCCCGCCAGCAACACTGCCTGGTCCCCTGCTCCACTGCTCCCCCCCAGGCTGCCCCCACCTCCGGGCCCTGTGCCTGGCCCCCCTCCTCACCTCCTGCGGCGGGCTGCACACTTCCGTGCACCCGCCGCTGCTGCCGCCGCCGCCGCTGCCGCTGCTGCAGCTCCTCCTTCTCTGCCCGGTCTGTGGCCCCGCCTCCTCTCCCGGCCTCCTCCTGCTCATCGGTGGAACGAGGGAGGTAAGTATGTATGTGTATGTATGCATGTATGTGTATGTATGCATGTATGTGTATGTATGCATGCATGTGTATGTATGCATGCATGTGTATGTATGCATGCATGTGTGTGTATGCATGCATGTGTGTGTATGCATGCATGTGTGTATGCATGCATGTGTGTGTATGCATGCATGTGTGTGTATGCATGCATGTGTGTATGCATGCATGTGTGTGTATGCATGCATGTGTGTGTATGCATGCATGTGTGTATGTATGCATGCATGTGTATGTATGCATGCATGTGTGTGTATGCATGCATGTGTGTGTATGCATGCATGTGTGTGTATGCATGCATGTGTATGTATGCATGCATGCATGCATGTATGTGTATGTATGTATATCTATGTATGTATGTATGTGTATGTATCCATGTATGTATGTATGTGTATGTATGTGTGTATGTATGTATGTATGTATGTGTATGTTTGTATCTATGTATGTGTATGTATGTATGTATGTGTATGTATCTATGTATGTATGTATGTATGAATGAATGAATGAATTGATGGTGGGTGAATGGATAGGGGGTGCATGCGTGGACGTGAGCGTACATGAGCGTGCGTGGACGTGAGTGTGCGTAGACGTGTGCGTGCGTAGACGTGTGCGTGTGTGGACATGTGTGTGGACGTGTGCGTGCATAGATGTGTGTGTGCATAGACGTGTGCGTGCGTGGATGTGTGCATAGATGGATGTGTGCGTAGACGTGTGCGTGTGTGGACATGTGTGTGGACGTGTGCGTGCATAGATGTGTGTGTGCATAGACGTGTGCGTGCGTGGATGATGGGTGCATAGGTGGATGGATGGGTGCAACAAGGGATCAAGTGTCCTCTTGTTGTAGTCTCTGGGATCATAGTCATGGTGCACTGTATGACAGATCATTGTCATACAGTGCACCATAACTCTGACCCCAGAGACTGTAAGAAGAGGACACTTCATCCCTTGCTGCAGTCTCTGGATTGACCAGAGGCGATCGAGCGTCGTGGGACCTTCGTTGTGGACTACGTCGGAGGCGATCGTGCGTCATGGGACCTTCGTTGTGGACTACGTCATAGGCGATCGAGCGTCGTGGGACCTTCGTTGTGGACTACGTCGGATCTTTATAATAAAGATGGAGTCCGAATTTTGTTTGTGTTTTTTTTTCAAATAAAAAGATTTTTCTCTGTGTGTATTTTCTGACTATTTACCAGAGATTCCTAATGGCGGGTCTAACATTGGCCCTATATTATGAATCTCGGGCTTAGTGCCAGCTGACAATAAAAAGCTGGCATTAAGCCCTTTATTACCCAGTTTGCCACCGGCACCAGGGCAGCTGGAAGAGTCTGGGTACAGCGCCAGAAAATGGCGCTTCAATGAATGCGCCATTTTCTGGGGCGGCTGCGGGCTGCAATTCGCAGCATGGGGGGCCCAGAACGCTTGGGCCTCTCCATGCTGCGGATTCCAGGCCCCAGCTGCCTAGTTGTACCTGGCTGGACCAAAAATATGGCGGAGCCCCATGTCATTTTTTTTCTAAAATTAGTTCTAGAAGAAAAAAAAGGGCTTTGCTGTATTTTTGGTGGCCAGCCAGGTACAACAAGGCAGCTGGGGGTTGGTGGCAATCCGTAGCTGCCAAGTTGTACCTGGCTGGACCAAAAATATGGCGGAGCCCCACGCCATTTTTTTTCTAGAATTAGTCCTAGAAAAAAAATAAAAATGGGCTTTGCTGTATTTTTGGTTGCCAGCCAGGTACAATGAGGCAGCTGGGGGTTGCTGGCAGTCCGTAGCTGCCAAGTTGTACCTGGCTGGACCAAAAATATGGCGGAGCCCTACGCCATTTTTTTTCTAAAATTAGTCCTAGAAAAAAAAAGCTTCGCTGTATTTAGATGCATAGTGAACACTTTGAACCCCCAGGTGCTTCACAAATTGATCCGTAAAAATGAAAAAAGAAAATTTGTGTGAAAACAAATGTACTTTTTCCTTACGGATCAATTTGTGAAGCACCTGGGGGATCAAAGTGCTCACTATGCATCTAGATGCATTCCTTGGGGGGTCTAGTTTCCAAAATGGGGTCATTTGTGGGGGAGCTCCAATGTTTGGGCACACAGGGGCTCTCCATACACGACATGGTGTCCGCTAATGATTCCAATAGTTAGCGGACACAATGTCGCGTATGGAGAGCCCCTGTGTGCCTAAACATTGGAGCTCCCCTACAAGTGACCCCATTTTGGAAACTAGACCCCCCAAGGAACATATCTAGATGCATAGTGAGCACTTTGAACCCCCAGGTGCTTCACAAATTGATCCGTAAAAATGAAAAAAGAAAATTTGTGTGAAAACAAATGTACTTTTTCCTTCTTACGGATCAATTTGTGAAGCACCTGGGGGATCATAGTGCTCACTATGCATCTAGATGCATTCCTTGGGGGTCTAGTTTCCAAAATGGGGTCATTTGTGGGGAGCTTTAATGTTTGGGCACACAGGGGCTCTCCATACACGACATGGTGTCCGCTAATGATTCCAATAGTTAGCGGACACCATGTCGCGTATGGAGAGCCCCTGTGTGCCTAAACATTGGAGCTCCCCTACAAGTGACCCCATTTTGGAAACTAGACCCCCCAAGGAACATATCTAGATGCATAGTGAGCACTTTGAACCCCCAGGTGCTTCACAAATTGATCCGTAAAATGAAAAAAGAAAATTTGTGTGAAAACAAATGTACTTTTTCCTTCTTACGGATCAATTTGTGAAGCACCTGGGGGTTCAAAGTGCTCACTATGCATCTAGATACATACCTTGGGGGGTCTAGTTTCCAAAATGAGGTCACTTGTGGGGTAGCTCAAATGTTTGGGTACACATGGGCTCTCCATAAGCGACATGGTGTCCGCTAACAATTCCAATAGTTAGCGGACACCATGTCGCGTATGGAGAGCCCCTGTGTGCCTAAACATTGGAGCTCCCCCACAAGTGACCCCATTTTGGAAACTAGACCTCCCAGGGAACGTATCTAGATTAGTTGTGAACATTTTGAACCCCCAGGTGCTTCACAAATTCATCTGTAAAATTGAATAAGTACTTTTTTTTCACAAAACAATTCTTTTTTTATTTTTACAGATTATTTTGTGAAGCTCCGGGGTGTTCAAAATGCTCACCACCCATCTAGCTAAGTTCCCTGGGGGGTCTAGTTTCCAAAATGGGGTCACTTGTGGGGGAGCTACAATGTTTAGGCACACAGGGGCTCTCCAAACGCGACATGGTGTCCGCTAACAATTGGAGCTAATTTTTCAGTCAAATTGTTAGCGGACACTATGTCGCGTTTGGAGAGCCCCTGTGTGCCTAAACATTGGAGCTCCCTCACAAGTGACCCCATTTTGGAAACTAGAGCCCCCAGGGAACTTATATAGATGTGTGGTGAGCATTTTGAACCCCCAGGTGCTTCACAAATTCATCCGTAAAAATGAAAAAGTACTTTTTTTTCCATAAACATTTTCTTTTTTCATTTTTACAGATTAATTTGTGAAGCACTAGGGTATTCAAAATGCTCACCACCCATCTAGATAAGTTCCCTGGGGGGTCTAGTTTCCAAAATGGGGTCACTTGTGGGGGAGCTCCAATGTTTAGGCACACAGGGGCTCTCCAAATGCAACATGGTGTCCGAAAACAATTTGACTAAAAAATCAGCTCAAATTGTTAGCGGACACCATGTCGCGTTTGGAGAGCCCCTGTGTGCCTACACATTGGAGCTCCCCCACAAGTGACCCCATTTTGGAAATTAGACCCCCCAGGGAATTTATCTAGATGGGTGGTGAGCATTTTGAACCCCCAGGTGCTTCACAAATTCATCCGTAAAAATGAAAAAGTACTTTTTTTTCTACAAAATGTTTTTTTTTTCATTATAAAAGATTAATTTGTGAAGCACTGGGGTATTCAAAATGCTCACCACCCATCTAGAGAAGTTCCCTGGGGGGTCTAGTTTCCAAAACGGGGTCACTTGTGGGGGAGCTCCAATGTTTAGGCACACAGGGGCTCTCCAAATGCAACATGGTGTCCGCTAACAATTTGACTGAAAAATCAGCTCAAATTGTTAGCGGACACCATGTCGCGTTTGGAGAGCCCCTGTGTGCCTACACATTGGAGCTCCCCCACAAGTGACCCCATTTTGGAAACTAGACCCCCCAGGGAATTTATCTAGATGGGTGGTGAGCATTTTGAACCCCCAGGTGCTTCACAAATTCATCCGTAAAAATGAAAAAGTACTTTTTTTTCTACAAAATTTTTTTTTTTCATTATAAAAGATTAATTTGTGAAGCACTGGGGTATTCAAAATGCTCACCACCCATCTAGATAAGTTCCCTGGGGGGTCTAGTTTCCAAAATGGGGTCACTTGTGGGGGAGCTCCAATGTTTAGGCACACAGGGGCTCTCCAAATGCAACATGGTGTCCGCTAACAATTTGACTGAAAAATCAGCTCAAATTGTTAGCGGACACCATGTCGCGTTTGGAGAGCCCCTGTGTGCCTACACATTGGAGCTCCCCACAAGTGACCCCATTTTGGAAACTAGACCCCCCAGGGAATTTATCTAGATGGGTGGTGAGCATTTTGAACCCCCAGGTGCTTCACAAATTCATCCGTAAAAATGAAAAAGTACTTTTTTTTCTACAAAAATTTTCTTTTAGCCTAAACTTTTTCATTTTCACATGGGGAACAGGATAAAATGGATGCTAAAAATTGTTGGGCAATTTCTCCTGAGTACACCGATACCTCATATGTGGTCATAAACCACTGTTTGGGCACACAGCAGGGCTCAGAAGGGAAGGAGCGCCATTTGACTTTTTGAACGGAAAATTAGCTCCAAAAGTCAAATTGCCCTCCCTCCCTTCTGAGCCCTGCCCTGCGCCCAAACAGTGGTTTATGACCACATATGAGATATCGATGTACTCAGGAGAAATTGCCCAACAATTTTTAGGATCCATTTTATCCTGTTGCCCATGTGAAAATGAAAGAATTGAGGCTAAAAGAACATTTTTGTTGGAAAAATTAAAATTACCATTTTTTCCTTCCACTTTGCTTTAGTTCCCGTGAAGAACCTGAAGGGTTAATAATCTTCTTGAATGTAGTTTTGAGTAGCTTGAGGGGTGCAGTTTTTGAAATGGTGTCACTTTTGGGTGTTTTCTGTCATGTAAACCCCTCAAAGGGACTTCAAATGTGATGTGGTCACAAAAAAAAATGGTTTTGTAAATTTTGCTGGAAAAATGAAAAATTGCTGATGAACTTTGAACCCTTATAACGTCCAAACAAAAAATTTTTTTTTTCCCAAAATTGTGCTGATGTAAAGTAGACATGTGGGAAATGTTATTTATTAACTATTTTGTGGCACATACCTCTCTGGTTTAGCAGAATAAAAATTCATAATTTGAAAATTGCAAAATTTTCAAAAATTTTGCCAAATTTTTAATTTTTTCACCAATAATCGCAAAAATTATCGACCTAAATTTAATACTAACATGAAGCCCAATATGTCACGAAAAAACAATCTCAGAATCGCTCGGATCCAATGAAGCGTTCCAGAGATATTACCCCATAAAGGGACACTGGTCAGAATTGACAAAAATGGCCTGGTCATTAGGGTCAAAATAGGCCCGGGGGTGAAGGGGTTAAAGGGAATCTGTCAGTAGAATCAACCCTCCTAAACCATCTATATGAGCATATAGGTCCTACAATGGTGAATAACAGAATACCTTGATATTTGCAATCCAATATCTTAATCCAGAGAAATTCACATTTATATAAATACAAAGTATGTACATTTAATATGTAACTAAGCTTTTAAGATCTATCGGTCGAACACATCTTCCTAGCAATCTGTTTACAGAGATTATTGTATATGAAAAGGAACATTGCCAGTGTGAGACATGTAATGACAGACAATCTGCTACTGCAATCACACACAGCTCTGCAGTGGGAGGAGAGCTAACACTGTACGGCAGGACTGAAGCTTGTCTCATTACAAACATTTACAGCAGCACTTGTCCTCACATAATGCTGGCTGCTCTGATGTACTGCCCCTCCCCCACAGTGGCAGCTTGTGAGATAGAAACCGAAGGACTATGAGAAGGCAACTGCAGCTGCAAATGTGTTTGTAATGAGACAAACTTCATTTCTGCTGTACTGCGGTTGTCATAATCAAACACAGCTCTGCTGCAGTGCTAACAGCACTATGAGAAGACAAATGCTGGAATGTGTTCTGATCTCACTGCGGAGCTGTGTGTGATTATGAGTATAAACTAGAGAAAAGAACAAAGCGGTCTTGATGAAGCACTATAGGCAGAGGAGACTGGAAGGGTATAAAATTCACAAACCTTTATTTGAAAAAAACAATCCACAACATATTTTGGTAACGGCTTGCTACCTTCATCAGGTTTATATCACCGCTCTTCTCCTCTCCACTGCCTGCTTTCCAATCTCCTCTCCTCTGCCTGTAGTGTGCCAACAAGACTGCTTTGTTCTTTTCTCTATATCACGTCACTCCGAAGTTACACGGCAGTAGCTCCTTGGTGTGCAGAGGAGAACTTCCAGCAACAACTATAGGACCTGCAATAATATATATAAATATAAATAATAAATAAATCTTTATTTATATAGCGCCAACATATTCCGCAGCGCTTTACAATACAGTGGTTAATAAACAAAAGTACACAATATAATACAGTAATTCCAGTAGAGAAAGAATACAGTACAATAATAGGGAACAATACAATAAGCATAGAGTCAATGTAAAAAATACAATACAATAAATAAAACAAAAATAAAGGTGACCCTGCTCAAGATAGCTTACAATCTACAACGGGATAGGGGTTACACAAAGTACAGGGGCTTATTACACTGATGGTCCAGGCACCTTGAGGAAAAGGGGGATAGAAATAGTCACATGAATGGTCACCAGACAGTCTGTGTAGTCCTTTTGGTTTGGTGGAGTTTGAAGAAGAGTTATGTCGAGAGAGATAGTGAATGGGCTATGGACATTACAAAGGAATTTTGTTAGGGATTATGATAGGCCGCCTTTTAAAAGATGTGTTTTTAGGGAGCGTCTGAAGCCATGCAAGTTGTGGATGGTCCTGATTTCTTGAGGTAGAGCATTCCAGAGAATTAGTGCAGCTCGGGAAAGGCTTGGAGCCGGGAGTGGGAAGATCGGAATAGTGCAGATGTTAGTTGAAGGTCATTTGTAGAACGTAGTGAACGGGTGGGGTGATAGACAGAGATTAGGGAGGAGATGTAGGGGGTGCCGCATTGTGAAGTGCTTTGAGGGTGAGAACAAGCAATTTGAACTTAATCCTGTAGTGTATAGGCAGCCAGTGCAATAACTGGCACAGAGGGGAGGCATCTGAATAATGATTGGCCAGGTAGGTGATCCTGACTTCTACATTAAGGATGGATTGTAGAGGGGAAGGTTTAGAGAGGGGGAGGCCAATTATTAGAGAATTGCAATAATCAAGGCGGCAATCGATTAGGGCCACCTAATGGTTTTAGTTGTTTCCATGGTGAGAAAGGGGCAGACTCTAGAGATGTTCTTCAGGTGTAAGCGACAAGAGCGGACGAAAGAATGTATATAGGAGGTGAAGGCGAGATCGGTGTCAAACATAACACCAAGACAGCGAGCCTGTGGCCCAGAGAGATGAGAGAGAGAGATGTCAGATTTAGGGAGGTTAGTGGAGGACAGGAGTAAAAAAAGTTCAGTTTTGGAAAGGTTGAGTTTTAAATAGAGAGCAGACATGATGTTGGAAACTGCAGCTAGACAGTCATTGGTGTTCTTTAAAACCGCAGGGGTAGGGTCAGGGGCTGAAGTATATAATTGTGTGTCGTCAGCATAGAGATGTTACTGGAAGCCAAATCTACTGATAGTGTGTCCAATCAGGGCCGTGTAGAGAAGAGAAGAGGTCCAAGGACTGAACCCTGAGGGACCCCAATAGTGAGAGGAAGAGCGGAGTAAGTGGAGCCAGCAAAAGATACACTGAAAGAGTGGTCAGAAAGATAGGAAGAGAGCCAGGAGAGAGCAGTGTCTTTTATACCAATGGAGTGCAACATAGAGAGTAGGAGATGGTGAAGGAGAAGAATAAGCAGAAAGTAGTCACCATTACGTTTTGCTGTCAGTAGGTCATTGGTCTCTTTGATGAGGGCAGTTTCTGTAGAGTGAAGGGGGCGGAAGCCGGACTGTAAGGGATCTAGAAGAGAGTGAGTGGAGAGGTAAAGGGTAAGGCGGGAGTAGACCAGATGCTCTAGGAGTTTTGAGATGAAGGGGAGATTGGAGACTGGTCTGTAGTTATTTGTGCAGGATGGGTCGAGAGAAGCTTTCTTTAATAATGAAGTAATAAATGAGTGTTTAAAGGAGGAGAGGAAGATGTCAGAAGACAGGGAGAGGTTGAAGATTTTGGCTAGGTTAGTGGTGACGACCAGACAGAGAGACTGGAGTAGGTGTGAGGGAATGGGGTCAGTGGTGCATGTAGTGGAACGAGAGGAAGAGAGGAGCCCGGCAGCTTCTTCTTCTGTAACTGGGTCAAATGTGGAGAGTGAGTCGGAGGAAATGTGGGGAAGAGTGGGAGTGGCAGCGCTTGGTGGCTAGGAGATGATTCCTGGCAGATGTTGTCTATTTTTTCCATAATGTAAGAGGCCAGATCATCAGCACAGAGGTCAGTGATGGGGGCCTGCACTTTAGGACAGAGGAGAGAGTGAAAGGTGTCAAAGAGTTTTTTTTGATTGTTGGATAGTGAGGAAATCAGAGTGGTGAAGTAGGTTTGTTTGGTGAGGTGAAGGACATAGTTGTTGGTTTTTAGCATGAATTTATAATGGATAAAATCTTCTAAAGAGCGAGTTTTCCTCCATAGGCGTTCAGCACTCCTAGAGCATCCCTGAAGGAATCAAGTTTGTGATGTGAGCCAAGGCTGTTTTGTTCTATGTTTGGAGTTTCTGAGGGTGAGGGGCGCTACTTGGTTCAGGGTGCTTCTGAGAATGTTATTATAGTGATTTACTGCCAGATCTGGACAGGAGAATGAGGAGATTGGAGACAGTGATGACATGAGTGAGTCTGTGAGTGCATGAGGGTTAATGGCCTGTAGATTTCTGGATGTTTGATAGGTAGGAGTGGGCTGTGGTAGGCGAGGGTTAGTAAGCGTGAAGGAGAGAATGTTGTGATCAGAGAGGGGAAGAGATGAATTATCTAGGGAGGAGATTGAGCAGAATCGGGTAAAGACCAGGTCAAGGGTGTTACCATCCTTGTGTGTCTCAGAGGTTGAGAGCTGTGAGAGGCCAAGAGACGTGGTTAGAGATAAGAGCTGGGATGCAGATGGGGAGATGGGGCTGTTTATGGGGATGTTAAAGTCTCCTAGAATGAGGGCTAGTAATTCTGAGGACATATAGTGTATCAGCCACGCGGAAAATTGCTACTCTGAAGGGAAGGGGATGGAATAGCCTAATGGATTTGAGTCAGGCCAGCAGGGAAGGGGTACTTGGATACCAGGACAATGGCTTCAGTGGAGATCACGGCTGGTCGGGTCCCGGTTCCGTGCCCTGGGCACTCAATGGCTGATGGGGGATGATGATTGGGGAATGATACATGACGCCACCTGTGGTAACGGGTAATATGGTTACCAGCGCTTCAGCCAGGCGCTGAGGTGATGGTGTGGTGCAGCAGAGGTAGTACAGCTCTCCACAGGCAGAGCTGTTCCTCAGCGTGGCGGGGTAGATGTTAGAAGTAGTAGTTTTCAGTTCTGTGTAAGTGCTGCAGGCGGCGGCGGTGAATCAGGCACACACACACACACAATAGACTCTGTTTCAGTACCTTTTTACTGATGTCCGTTAGCAGGTACGGTCCAGGAGGGTAACCAGGTGTCCGGTGCAGTTTGGGATGTCCACCTTAGAGAGTTGTGAGGCCTCCTCTGCCAGTGTGTGTTATGGTGTTGTGTGCTGTGTGTGCCAAGGTGTACATCCCTCCCTGCACCGGTGAGTGCTGTGGCAATTCCTGCAGGGGTGCCACAGTGTGAACCTCAAAAGAGGGGAATGAGAATGATGGGGCTGGAGGGATAACCTGGAAAGCACATTTTTAGGACAGGAGTAAGCCAACTACACCAGCATGTCTGTTCCCAGGTCTTGGTGAATGGGAGAAGTGTAGGCCACCGTGAGAAATAGCAGCAGGGGAAGCAGTGTCTGAATCCTGGATCCAGGTTTCAGTGAGGGCCAGGAGATTGAGAGACGGGCGTCCTTGCGACTCAGCTCTCCACTCATGAGGTCCAGGAGGGCATCAAAGGTGGGGATTGACATCCTCAGATAGCGCTGAAACTTGCGAGGGAAGCTCCGGAGTTGGTTGTAGAGCACATGGAATTCTCCATGGTGAGGTCGTAACAGATAGACCCCATGGACCCACAATCGAGTGTGTCACTGACGTCTCAGCTGCTGACGTCGAAGAATCAGGAATTCTATTTCAAATATCAACACATCCATCAGAAGCTGAGAGCACACACAGCCCAAATATGAGACAACAACTATCTGTATGGCAATGGGCAACACCCCCATTTTTACTCCCCTTTTTATTGGGTGTGGGGTGTGGTTTAGATTTTTACCATTCCAAATCTACATGTCCCATCCCACAAATGTTCTTAGACAAAAACGCATGTGTTTCTGCATGGTATACATGTGACACATGCGCTTTTGCATGCATTTTTGGGAACACTTACAAGAGTCAGATGACTTAAAAATTACCTATTTGGCACCCTTAAAACGCATGGGAAAATGCATGCGTTTTTTTAAGCCACCCAAAAAATGCATGTCAAGTGTGACCCTAGCCTTACTACATATAAGATGGCCCACACTCCACAAATCACCAGATCGGAAATGACACGTCGGCAGTGCGTCATCTCCAGAAGGAGGAACAAGAATTTGGAATCGGGAGCGTGCTCCTGACTGAATGATCGTCCCTATCAGGGTGTGATACCAGCAGTGAGGGGGGAGAATGCAGTCGTGGAGAACTCCCAGTGTGACAACATATGTAATCATGAAGATTAATTACCATACAGCCATGTTGGTATCAAGTCATCTTTTACAATCATTATAGGACAGTTATAGGTCAGACAGGGATGGTTAGGGATGTGCTAGGAAGCTGCAGGGACAGGTAGTGATAGCTTTGGGGGTAAAAACGAGCTGACAGGTTCCCTTTAAAAAATAACACAGTTTCCTGAATAAAACCATGACTTAGACCATCATGTTAGTAAAAAAATAAAAATGCTAAAAGTCAAGAAAACACAAAAAAAATAATGCAGCTGGCTAAAGTCCTTTCAGGCCTGGCTGTTAAGGGGTTAAGATGTCCTTCATATTTCATACCATTCTGTAGAACACATCAGACGTCTTTCCACCACGGCCCCAGGGCTCTTCTGTAAGACAATGAGGAATCGTAGAATTACCAGAACACGTAAAGTAACAATGAAGATAGATTCAGTGGTGAAGACGAGTCGTATCTGTGACATCACAGGATCTCAGGAGCAGACACTAGTCTAAAAAGTATTTTCCTTGAAGCAAAAATGATCGACTCTGGTGGAAAATGTATTTCAGACACCGTGTGAAATTCACTGAAAATTTTGTTTCTCAAGAGAACTTATGTTCACGTCCAGTGTCCCGAGTCTGAAGAGGGCAAACACTTTCCCACAAGTTCATGAAGTAGGTAAAATGTCAGTGAAAAGCAGTGTGAAAACATGGTTCAGGCAAAAACGAAAAATTCGCCAGTATTTAGAATATTTTTGCATTTCTTAATGCAGAATTTGTCTTGAAATGTATAAACCTAAAAGCGTCATCCAAAATAAAAAAAAGAATTGCACCTAAGCATTAACCGGCAGGTAGCTGGCACCTGTTGTGCCTGGTGCCGGTCACCGCCGACGCCCCTGTCGGCCATTTTCCAGCTTCCGCTGACATCACGACTACCTGGGGTCAGGTTCTTCCCTCGGTAGACGGGCGCCTAGCTGACATCATGCTGATTGACAGCCAGCTCCCCCAATCAGGTAGCTGTTTATCAGTGTAACAACGGCTTTGCGTCTACTTACACAGAGCAGAGCGGAAAAGCCACCTCTGCTCTGTTTACCCCACCATGCTATCCCCGGCAGGAGAGGTCTGTGCCCGTTCTGTGGAGGGGATGAATGGTGGTGAACAGTGCCAGCCACAATAGGCAAGTAGGTGGCAGCTACCTGCCTGTTTGTGCTTGGGCACTTTTTTTTTTATATCCCCTTTAATGCAATTTTAATTACAAAGCAATAAGACAATTGGTATAATTTGTTTGGAATTGTTCTTGTAAAATATCATATTTATTGGTTCCAATTTACATGTTCCAAAATTAGTTATTTACTTGCAAAGTATAGTGCCAACTAGTGTTCAAAGTGTATTACAACATGCATGTCCATCTACTGAGCAGAGTATGGTGGTCATACGTGCTCCGTCACTTTCCTCACAGCCAGGCCTTGGCAGTAGCATGACAGTATTGTTGAGAAGACTCATTAAGCTGCTGAAGTAATGGCCTCCATACATAGTAGCTGAACGTTGACATGTTCTTCCACTTTTAGTGAGCCTTGAGGACCATTTGAAGTGTATGAAGGTTTCTTGAGTTGCTCCCCTCAACATATTATGGTAACAAAGAGGAAAGGTTATGAATCCAACCCCCATCACCCCAAACCCCCCCCAAAAAGAAGCAAATGAGCCTTTGTTTGAGCCGATAAGACAGCCGCTCATGCATATTGGTGACCTGAGAGAGCTGGGAGCGAATTATTGGCTGACAGCTACTGTACATCAAGCATTTGTGTAGCTTAAGAAGGGACTATACTGTCAGAGGGGGAAGGAGACTGATTCTGATCAAAACCAGCCCTTGAGTCCCTCCCCTGAACAGATAATATGAAAAGGAAGGAAGGATTATGATTCCAACAAAAAATAAACAAAACCCTCCCTAAAAAAAGCGTATGAACCTTTGGATGAGCCGATGAGCCAGGCACTCATCCATATCAGAGGCCTGAGAGAGCTGTGAATGAATCACTGGCTGACAACTACTGCGTCTTATATCGTAAGAAGGGACTATACTGCCATAGGGGGAAGGAGACAGATTTTGCTCAACACCAGCCCTCAACAAGACAAAATAGAGAACTCATGGAAGCAAAAACTGATATAAACTTTTTTCTGATCTTGAAATATTTTAAATTACATGTAACATTTTTGCCTATTGACAGCCTTCCAGGACTTCTAGTAATAACTGCGATATCGCCTTCAATTGCAATTATATTTTTAGAATAATTGCTATATTTATGATGCTCTTGGAGAAAACAGAAGAAAACTAATATTGCTGTTGGGTTTTTGCTTTGTGGCTACATAATTGCACCCAAGGATAAACCAGCCTTGCCCAAGTCCACAGTTCTCTTCCCGATATCTTGGCTGATTTCTTCAGAGTTTCCCATGATGCTACAGAAAGAAGCAGTGTGTTTCATGTGTGCATTAAAATACATCCACAGGTGTGTCTCTAATTAACTCAGATATTGTCAATAAACCTATCAGAAGCTTCCACATCATCATGTGGGCTGTCCCAAATTGTTTAAAGGCATAGTAATCTTAATGTATGTAAACTTGTGACTTTGCAGAAAGTAATAAAAATGCCTTAAAACATTCTCTCTCATTATTCTGGCATTTGGCAAATACTAATAATTATGTTAATCTTAATTGACCCAAAATTTTTATTTCATTTCAGATAGTGAGAAAAACATGCATCGATGTCTTTTTATATAGTGTATGGAAACTTCAGGTTTCAACTATATACGGTATATGTATATCTACATTTTTATTAATTCTTTCTTTCCTATCTGGTTGTCTTCTTTAGAAACAGAAAATGGATTTACTTCTGAATACCTTGACGGCTTAGAGCTAACATCTGCATTCCTACAAAGCATTGGTCTTTTTGAATTAAGCTTTAGTCTTCTTTTGGAGATGTTCTTTGACTACTATACATGTCCTTTGTCTACTTGTGTCATTCTTTTTGACGAGAAACACTGCCCCAAATTCTCACCTCTGCTCCGCTCCCTTTACACAGAAGCGTGTTCTGACAATTCCAGAGAGTGTTAGATAAAGTTGTTGTAGCTTCATGCCATTCATCAAGGTACACAACTTAGTTATTGATTTATGGTATAAAAAAAATAGAAGACATTCAAGTGGCACTCACCATCCTTAAAAATAATTCTTTATTTTCCCATATTAAAGGGAACCTGTCAGGTTGTTTATGCCCCCCACCTATCACTATCTGCACCTGCAGCTTCATAATACTATTCTAACCCTCCCTGTCTGAGCTCATAGTGTAAGGTGAAAGGTGAAAAAAGTATTTATACACTTACATTTTCTTAAGTGAATGAGGCAGTCAGACTACACCTTGGAGGATGTAGTCACTTTGGCAGGTTAATAGTTAACTCACAGAAAACTTCTCTGTATAAAGGACCTGTGTGATGTAATGATCATACTGATAGGATGTTTAGATTGTGAGCTCCAAGAGAGACAGCATTACTCATGTATGTAAAGTGCTATGGAATTAATAACGCTATATAAATGAATAAATTATTATATTATTATTATGTGACCAAAGTTGCCAGAGCTAAGCGAGCAAACTCATTATGGGCTATGGAGACTTATTATAGTGACATCACACAAGTTCCACAGCATCTTCTGACATTCAACAGAAATGTTAACTATTAACCTGCCAGAGTGACTACGTCCTCCATGGCGCCTACACACTGCCTCACTTACATAAGAAAATGTAAGGGTATAAATGCTTTTTTTCACCTTTAACATTACACTATGAGCTCAGACAGGGATGATTAGAATAATATTATGAAGCTGCAGGGCTGACAGTGATAGCCGGGGAACATAAAGTAGCTGACAGGTTCCCTTTAAAATCCATGCAGGAGAGTACAGAAGGCATATAGATGACAGCCGTTTCGCGTTCTTGGCTTGCTTCACCCCAGGAGTCTTGTTGAAGATTACTAACAATGTGAAACACCTGTCATCTGTACACCTCCTTTGATCTTCTGCATATATTTTAATATGGAAAAATAAAGACTTACCGGTATTTTTAAGAATGGGGAGTGTCACAAATTTCTTCTATATTTTTGGGGCCAAATTTTTCTTCTAATGTTGTGTTTTCTGATATCAGCCTAATACTTATTTTTATATTTATTACCCTATTATTCATTTTGCCTTTATTTTGTACCTCTTTACACCTTTCCATGACTGAAAGCAAATCCCTAACAGCATGATCAAGCTATTATTTGGTTAACTCTCTAAGATCTAGGAGACACGCAGTTGTGCGTTGGTGCTATATAGAAAACAATAGTTTAAAGATTTTAAACAAGAATAACATTAATTAGGGATTCTTAAAATGTATATGCTCCAGTAGTAGTCAATATTGCACAAAAAGTGTTTTGCAGTTTGGCTGCTGTCGAGCCCCAGGCCCTGGGGTACTCGGGTATCAGTCTCGGTGGGTGTTCTCACAGGAGATGTCACGGGTGGCAGCGCCTGAGCCAGTGGCCTGGATGACACTTCAAAAAGGGGTGTATGTACAGGGGATTAGAGTTTGTCATGTGACGCCACCTGTAGTACCTGGTGATGGGTCACCAGCACCACCACAGTCCTCCGGAGGTCGATGGTAATGCGGCTGAGATGGCAAAGCTCACTACAGGTGGAGCTGGTCCTCCGGGGCAGCGTTCCTGCAAGGGAACAGGTTGATGGAGATAACCACACACAAGCAAAGTCACTTTCTCCCGGGTACTTTACTGTAAACGTTCAGTAGCAAATACAGAGTCCACTGTTCAGCAACAGTTGTTAAAGTAACAGGTAGCACTACGGGTGGCTGCAAGTGGATCCCAGGTGGTATGGTGGGACCCGTGGTAAACCTTAGTTGACGAACCTGTGTCCTTTCTTCCCCGCCTAGGATGAGTCTATACCCATTTGCTCCATGTAGGTAGACTTGGGGGTCCCCTCCATCGTGGTGAGGAAGCAGGCAGACCACACCGTCTGGCAGGTTGCTGTGATGATAAATGGACCACAGCAGCCGGTTGCCGACTGCAAAGATAGACCTTGTCCGGATCTTTGGGCCCTGGGTTCCCGTGGTGGACTGGAGAATTCCCTGGAGTATGGTCGCTCCACACTGGGGTTCCCCCTTTCTCTCTAGGGCCCGGACTCTTCGCATCTGGCGCCCTCTTTCAGGATCTCCTCAAGATCCTCTTTCTCCTTTCCTCCGGATCAGCATAGAGCCGTCCAGGTAAAACCTCACGCCTCATTCCACATTCCTTCTCCTCCTCTGACTACTCCGCTCTCTCAGACGCCCATTGTCTGACTATTCTTTCTCCTGACTGACCTCCTTTGTTCCCCCTAGAGGTGAATATATCTCCCTCCCGGGTAACCTCCCACTCCTATTCTAATGTGGGAGTGCAGGAATGGGGCCCACCCACCAACCTAGGGTCCACTTGCAGCTGGGGAAATGACACTTTTTTTTACGGGTGCAATACCCCTCTGTGACGCCTGACTATGTGGGGTGCCACACTGCCAAGAGCACTCATAGGATACACTGAATACATGGCGCATGACTCCAATGTTTTCACTTCCTTTCCTATCATGACTCCATGTTGTGTATTCATATGCTGCAGAGATTGATGGTATGACATGAGTCACGACAGTAATAACTAATCTCTGATGTGCAGAAAACAGACTGTAATAACGGAAAGTAAATATAATAATATTACTACTTACAGGTAGTAAAGAGAGGTCAAAACAATCCGAGGTCTGGTCCAGGAAATGGCAGAGTAACAGCTAGGGATATCCAAAAGCGAAGTCCAATTCAAGCTGAAGTCGGGAAACCAGAGGGACAAAACAAAATACAGAGGAGCAGGCAGAAAGAGGAATCAGGTCACAAGCCGAGAGTCAAATCCAAGTAAGGTAACTAATCAGGCACAGTCTGGCTCAGCGCACAGAGAGATCAATCCTACACCTCCAAAGGCAAATGTACAATTGACACAGAATAGTGCAGCAAACTTGCTTAAAGAGGACCTGTCACCAAACCAGGCATGGTTATCTAATTACAGCACTGGATGCAGCATGTCTGCTACATCCAGGCAAGCGGTCCCACAGCCCTTGAGCCGCCCTGTACCCCGAGTAAATACACTTATAAAACTTACATGCTGCAGCCAGAAAGGAGGTGGCTAGAGGCTGGAGCCGAAGGGCAGATTCACACCCACTGCATGTTTAATCTGCCCACCGCTGCCAATCATTGTCTCCCTCTTCTGCAGCATAACACAAATTTTTTTTTTGGAAATGGCTGTTTAGCCCCACCCCCTGCGGTGACATCACCGCTTATACCCGCCCTGCCCTATGGTTAACATAGAGCAGAGCGGGGAAAGGTGGTGAAGTCAGAGCAGGAGGCCAGCTGCCCCGCCTCCTGCAGTGACATCACCGCTTGTACCCGCCCTGCTCTATGTTACCCATAGAGCAGGGCGGGTATAAGCGGTGACATCACCGCAGGGGGTGGGGCTAAATGGCCATTTCCCCACAAAAAAACAAAACTCTGTGTTATGCTGCAGAAGAGGGAGACAATGATTGGCAGCGGTGGGCAGATTAAACATGCAGGGGTGTGAATCTGCCCTTCGGCTCCAGCCTCTAGCCACCTCCTTTCTGGCTGCAGAATGTAAGTTTTCTAAGTGTATTTACTCGGGGTACAGGGCGGGCTCAAGGGCTGTGGGACCCCTTGCCTGGATGCAGCAGACATGCTGCATCCAGTGCTGTAATTAGATCACCATGCCTGGTTTGGTGACAGGTCCTCTTTAAATAGAATTCTAATCAAGTGAGCTGGAATGCAGGTGATTGCAGCACAGAGATAGTCCAAATTGACAGTCTCCACAACAACCTATTAAAGAAAAAAGGTAGTGTGGAGATCGTGATAGGTGGGTGCTGAGGACATGAGAGTTCTCTTCTTATGAAAATATCGGACTATACATAGAACAATGAAGCAAAGGAACTCATAGGAGAGAGTCATAAATTGATCCAAAATGTGTACAACAGCAGCCACTTTTACCAGTGGATAATCTGGAATCATAGTGATAGCAATGCATGTATATGCATAAGGAATATAGAGAGTAACGCAATATAGGAGGGTAATGTAATTAATGAATGCAAAGGGTATAATAGTTATAGCTCCAGAATGTAAATGCTTAGCTGAAAAAAAGAAAACTTTATCAAAGTAAAAATATCAGTACATCTACTGAGAATGAGTTCATATACACCCTGATGAAGCAGGGCAAAACGCTTGATTCAGGCAGCATCTAAGTATGTAATTATTTCTATGCATGGGTCATTCTCCATAGATGTATTGATATTTGTTTTTACTTTGATGAGATAGCTTTCTCTCAATTATAGTAATAATAATGCAGGTATAGGTATAAGCACATAGAGAGAAATGGAAGAAAGGTGGGTAATGAAATTAATAAATGCAAACAGTATAGTAATAGCACCAGAATGCATAAGCTTAGCTGAGAAAAGAAAACTATTTTATCAAAGTAAAAAATATCAGTACAACTATGGCGAACGAGTCTCCGTGAACACTGATGAAGCAGGGCGAAACATGGGAACGCTTGATCTAGGCAATATCTAAGTATGTCATTATTTCTGTGCATGGGCCAGTCTCCAAAGATTTATTCATATTTTTTACTTTAAAGAGATTGTGATCCCTCGATTATAGTAATAGCAATGCAGGTATAGGTATAAGAACATAAAGAGAAATGCAATAATGGTGGGTAATGTCATTAACAGTTGCAAACATTATAGTAATAGCCCAAGATTGCATAAGCTGAGCTGAGAAGAGAAAACAATCTTCTTAAAGTAAAAAAATATCAGTACATCTATAGAGAATGAGTCTCCATGAACCCTGATGAAGCAGGGCGAAACATGGGAACGCTTGATCTAGGCAGCAGCTATGTATGTCATTATTTCTATGCATGGGGCATTCTCCCCAGATGTTGTGATGTGAGTCACCATGGAAATAGCTAAGTCTCAGAGATGAAGAAACAGACAACAATAATGGAAAGTAAATATAATAATATTACTTACTGGAAGTAAAGGGAGGTCAAAACGATCCAAGGTCAGGTCCAGGAATTAGTGCAGAAACAGCAAGTGGCAATCAGAGATGAAGTTCAATTCACAAGCCAAAGTCAGGAAAACCAGAAGGATAAAACATAGGGCAGGCAATAAGAGTAGTCAGGTCACAGGCAAATGGGCAAAGTCAGGTTAGGGAATAAAGTCAGAATGAGTCAGGCACAGAGCACAGGAAGATCAAACCTATACAGGCACAGTCAAGTGTACAATTTACACTGAATGAAGGGGCAAACCTGCTTAAGTAGAGGCCTGATCAGGGAAAAGTGAACTCAGGTGCCTGCAACACAGACTAAGAGCTTCCATAACCATAGTAACAAACAAGGGCAGAGTGGAGATCATGTCACACAACAATAGTGAAAAACAAGGGCAGGGTGGAGATCATGTCACACAACAATAGTGAAAAACAAGGGCAGAGTGGAGATCATGTCACACAACAATAGTGAAAAACAAGGGCAGGGTGGAGATCATGTCACACAACAATAGTGAAAACAAGGGCAGAGTGGAGATCATGTCACACAACAATAGTGAAAACAAGGGCAGAGTGGAGATCATGTCACACAACAATAGTGAAAAACAAGGGCAGAGTGGAGATCATGTCACACAACAATAGTGAAAACAAGGGCAGAGTGGAGATCGTGACAGATGTGTTGATATTTTTCACTTTGATGAGATTGTTTTCTCTCAATTATAGCAATAGCAAAGCAGGTATAGGCATAAGCAACATAACGAGAAATGCAATAAAGGTGGGTAATGTAATTAATAAATGCAAACAGTATGACTAGTTATAGCCCCATATTATATGTATGCTTAGCCGAGAAGAGAACACAACCTTATCAAAGTAAAAAACATCAGTACATCTATGGAGAATGTGTCCCCATGCACCCTGATGAAGCTGAGCGAAACATAAGACTGCTTGATCTAGGCAATGGCTAAGTATATCTTTATGTTTCTTTTTTGCTCATAACAGGAGACATAAAACAGAAAGGAATATGGGGTATGAACAACTGGCGTTTCACGCCCTCTGGCGCTTCAACAGGCTCCACCTTCTGTTGTTAATGGCTAAGTATATCATTATTTCTAGGCGTGAGGCATTCTCAATAGACGTATTGATTTTTTTTTATTTGATAAGATTGTTTTCTCTCTGCACACAAGTATATTTGCATTTTGGGCCAGTACTATTTATACAGTTTGTGTTTATTAATTACATTAACCACCTGTATTGCATTTCCCTCTATGTTGCCTTTGTATGTGCATTGATATTACTACTGTTTCTATTTATCCAGGGATACAAGTAGCTGCTGTCAGACACATTTTGGGAAAAATGTTAAGTTTTCCCATTATTTTTTTGAGCAGTCCCAGACCCAGTCGTCAACCAGTAATACACTGCTCAAAGAAATAAAGGGAACATTTAACAGGTAACATTTTTCCCTTTATTTTTCTAGCAGTGTATGTTTTTCACCTATAAAGGGACTATTCTTTTCTTGCTACCTTTCACCTTGGCATTTTGACTCAGGACTTTTTTTATTTTTACTACTTTTTTGGAGTGGGGTCTCCATTAGTCTATATGCATCTGATTATTAAGTGTTTTTATTTTGAAGATTTAATGAGATGCAGTAAATGTTTTTTCTTCATTTAAACTCATCCTTCCATTTTCATACTTTGCTCCTCGTCTGTTGAGTTCTCCACATTGTGAGAGCAGCGATCTGTCAGAATTTTAACTCATGGGAACTTTTTTGACGCCTTCTAAATGAGTTCACCCAGGAAGTAACAACCGCCGTGAACATTCTAATGATATCATTTACAATGCACTTTAACACCTGAAGTGCCAGGGGCTGCAAAAATGAATGCATGAGAAGAAGTCACCTGAGCTTTCAAGCCATCACTCTTCAAATGTTCACACTGTAAGAAACATTTCCCACCACCACACATAATAGGACAGTGAAATATTTGTAAAAGTAAATGGTTTCTCAAGGAATCATAGTTCAAGGGATCAATCTTATAAGTTATGTCACCTTTATACTGAATGTTCACATATTTTGACTGGATGTTCATATACAGGTGCATCTCATTAAATCAGAATATCATCGAAGAGATCATTTATTTCAATACAAACGCACATGTTATATAGAGTCATTACACACAGATGGATCTATTTCATGTGTTTATTTCTGTTAATGTTGATGATTATGGCTTACAGCCAATGAAAACCCAAAGGTCGTTATCTTAGAACATTAGAATATTATATAAGATCAACTGAAAATATGATTTTTAACTCATAAATGTTGGCCTCCTGAAAAGCCAGTACAGTAAATGCGCTCAATTCTTGGTTGGGGCTTTTGCATGAATGAGGCTAGGGTCGCACCAGTGCTATTGCCTGCGTTCAGGGGGTTACTTTTTAAAGATAGAATTTGGCAGCCTTAACGCAGTGTTCCCGTAATGGTAACGTTGCCAATTAATTCCTATGGGTGATGGAAGCCCGAGAGCAGGTCAAATGCCGGCATGTAAAGGCCGGAGTTTGAAACCTTGCGCTATTTCCAAGCGCATCACATGATGTGGACATGCGCATCATGTGATGCGCTTGGAAATAGCGCAAGGTTTCAAACTCTGCCACTTACATGTCGGCAATTGACCTGCTCTCAGGCTTCCATCACCCATAGGAATTAATTGGCAGCGTTATCATAATGGGAACACTTTTATAACGGAACCCCCCTGAACGCAAGGGTAAAAGCTGGTGTGACCCTAGCCTAACAGATTCCATAGATATTCCCTGAAGCAGCCCGCTTTAATCATACCGGCTATTTCACTAGCTGGGCTTGTGTCTTGACTCCTTCAATTAAAGGTGCCTTGCAGCAGTAATACTTATAGGATTACACACTTACCTTTTTTCATTTAGGCTGTACCAGCAGGGTCGATCAGTGTAGGGACATATGACAGGTTCTTTGTCCCCTATTAATTTATGTATGTACAGCAGATTTTGTTTTCTTTTCAGCATATATCATTGAAGAGTTTTGTCTTTCTTAACATGAACTACACTGTGTGCAGAATTATTAGGCAAATGTGTATTTTGATCACATGATACTTTTTCTACATGTTGTCCTACTCCAAGCTGTGGAGGCTTGAGAGCCAACTACAAATTAAGTAAATCAGGTGATGTGCATCTCTGTAATGAGGAGGGGTGTGGTGTAATGACATCAACACCCCAAATAAGGTGTGCTTAATTATTAGGCAAATGCCTTTCCTTAGGCAAAATGGGTCAGAAGAGAGATTTTACGGGCTCTGAAAAGTCCAAAATTGTGAGATGTCTTGCAGAGGATTGCAGCAGTCTGGAAATTACAAAACCTTTGAAGCGTGATCACCGAACAATCAAGCGCTTCATGGAAAATAGCCAACAGGGTCGCAAGAAGCGTGTTGGGCAAAAAAGGTGTTAAATAACTGCCCATGAATTGAGGAAAATCAATCGTGAAGCTGCCAAGATGCCATTTGCCACCAGTTTTGCAATATTTCAGAGCTGCAACGTTACTGGAGTATCAAAAAGCACAAGGTGTGCCATACTCAGGGACATGGCCAAGGTAAAGAAGGCTGAAAAACGACCACCTTTGAACAAGAAACATAAGATAAAACGTCAAGACTGGGCCAAGAAATATCTTAAGACTGATTTTTCAAAAGTTTTATGGACTGATGAAATGACAGTGACTCTTGATGGGCCAGATGGATGGGCCAGAGGCTGGATCAGTAAAGGGCAGAGAGCTCCACTCCGACTCAGACACCAGCAAGGTGGAGGTGGGGTACTGGTATGGGCTGGTATCATCAAACATGAACTTGTGGGACCTTTTCGGGTTGAGGATGGAGTGAAGCTCAACTCCCAGACCTACTGCCAGTTTCTGGAAGACAACTTCTTCAAGCAGTGGTACAGGAAGAAGTCGGTATCATTCAAGAAAAACATGATTTTCATGCAGGACAATGCTCCATCACATGCATCCAACTACTCCACAGCGTGGCTGGCCAGTAAAGGTCTAAAAGAAGAAAAAATAATGACATGGCCCCCTTGTTCAGCTGATCTGAACCCCATAGAGAACCTGTGGTCCCTCCTAAAATGTGAGATCTACAGGGAGGGAAAACAGTACACCTCTGGGAACAGTGTCTGGGAGGCTGTGGTGGCTGCCGCACGCAATGTTGATCGTAAACAGATCAAGCAACTGACAGAATCTATGGATGGAGGCTGCTGAGTGTCATCATAAAGAAAGGGGGCTATATTGGTCACTAATTTTTTTGGGCTTTGTTCTTGCATGTCAGAAATGTTTTTTTCAAAATTTTGTGTAGTTATATTAGTTTACCTGGTGAAAATAAACAAGTGAGATGGGAATATATTTGGTTTTTATTAAGTTGCCTAATAATTCTGCACAGTAATACATATAATAAGCGGCACTGTTAATGACAAAATATAATAAAAGAATTGCAGGAAAGAGAATAAGAAGACACTTAGCTTTATCAATGCACATTCATAAACCACCCAGTCACCACTTGAGGTGTGTATTTTCAGCTGGGTCACTAGATTCCTTCCTACCCATTTTCTGGCGCAATTTGATTCATTTTTATATGCTATCTGATACCTGTGAGCAATAGAGAATGTAGGCCTATAGGGGCAAGGAAAGGTGTTATTCATTAGCAATCTCTGCCTGGTTGAAAAAAATTAACCTCTTCAAGAATAGGCTAGAAGGTTGACATCAGAAAGCATGCTTTGAAAAGTTGAAAAGACACACCTCAACGTGGTGACTGGGTGGGTTATGAATACGCATTCATAAAGCTAAGTGTCTTCTTTTTCTCTTGTTAGCTTAGCTGCAATTCTTTTATCATATTTTGTCAGTAACAGTGCCGCTTATTATATGTATCTAAATTGTGTTTAGCGTTGCACTAACATAGATAGGAATGAGTAGTGCATCTATGAATAAATCTGCACAGTTATGGCCACTTTACACGTCCCGATATCGTCGTCCAACTTTGATAAAAAGTCACGTGGTTCGGATGTTGTCGCCGATATCGTTCGTGGTTTGTGTGGTGTAAATGTGCAATTCGATGCAAGAACGATGCCAAAACGATATCGGTGGGGAATTGTGCAGGCTCTCCAACTGCCGATATTGGATGAACGATCTGGCAGGATCGTGCTGTGTGACAGCCCAACACCGACTTGGAGAGCAACTTCCCTATTCACTCCCATGTTAAATGGTCGTTCCCATGTTCGCGTGTACAAGGGGGCGTATACATCGCAGTTGTGTTGCCTGCTGATATCGCCCTGTGTGACAGCTCCTATGCGATCTTGGATTTCAGCCAAAAAAGTGCGCGCTCCCGTGCCGTTGTATACAATATCGAAACGATGTTGGGACGTGTAAAGTGGCCATAATGGTTACCTGCACAAACAGATATCCTCCTAAAATAGCCAAATCTAAAAAAAACCACTCCAACTTCTAAAAATATTAAGCTTTGATATTTATGAGTCTTTTGGGTTGATTGAGAACATAGTTGTTGTTATAATAAAAATACCGTATATACTTGTGTATAAGCCGACTTTTTCAGCCCAAAAATTGGGCTGAAAAGTCCCCCTTCGGCTTATACACGAGTCATATACTGTCTGAGGTCTGTTTGGTGTGGTGGGGGCTGTGTCCGGGCACAGGAGGAGGCGGGGGGAGGCTGCAGAATGAGCGGCACGTCACTTGGTGCCGCTCATTAATTATGCATGGGGAGCAGCGCATAGTACATTGCTGCTCCCCTGCACAATATAGCCTCTCCGCTGCCTCCCCGCCCCATGTATACAGAGGCCCCCCCAGCAGGGGTAATCTCACCCCCTCGGCTCGGTCTGCAGGCACCCGGGTCCCCCAGCTGCTGCGTCTGCGTGCGCAGCTTCTAATTCCGGCGTCCTCCCCGCTCTTCCTGTTTGAATGCGATCATGTGACCGCGGTCACATGATCGCATTCAAACAGGAAGAGCGGGGAGGACGCCGGAATTAGAAGCTGCGCACGCAGACGCAGCAGCTGGGGGACCCGGGTGCCTGCAGACCGAGCCGAGGGGGTGAGATTACCCCTGCTGGGGCTGTATTACCCCTGCTGGGGGCGCCTGCATTACTCCTGTGGGGGGGGGCCTGCATTACCCCTGTGGGGGGCCTGCATGACCCCTGTGAGGGGCCTGTATTACCCCTGTGGGGGGCCTGCATCCCCTGTGGGGGGCTTGTATTACCCCTGTGGGGGGCCTGCATTACCCCTGTGGGGGGCCTGTATTACCCCTGTGGGGGGCCTGTATTACCCCTGTGGGGGGCCTGCATTACCCCTGTGGGGGGGGCCTTCATTACCCCTGTGGGGGGCCTGCATTACCCCTGTGGGGGTCCTGCATTACCCCTGTGGGGGGCCTTCATTACCCCTGTGGGGGGCCTGCATTACCCCTGTGGGGGGGCCTGCACTACCCCTGTGGGGGGGCCTGTATTACCCCTGTGGGGGGGCCTGTATTACCCCTGCTGGGGGGCCTGTATTACCCCTGCTGGGGGGCCTGTATTACCCCTGTGGGGGGGCCTGTATTACCCCTGTGGGGGGGCCTGTATTACCCCTGCTGGGGGGCCTGTATTACCCCTGCTGGGGGGCCTGTATTACCCCTGTGGGGGGGCCTGTATTACCCCTGCTGGGGGGCCTGTATTACCCCTGCTGGCGGCAACTGTATACTAGTTATGGCTGCTATATACAGGGATGGTGGGCTATATACCAGTGATAGGGGGCTTTATAACAGGACAGTGGTCTGCTGCATTGGTAGTTTACTGTTTCTATTTAAAATAAAAGTTCAACATTTTATTCGTATCTATTTTCATTTTTAAAATTTTTCAGTACCGGTAGCTGCTGCATTGTCCACCCTAGGCTTATACACGAGTCAATAGGTTTTCCCTGTTTTTGGGGGCAAAAGTAGGGGGGTCGGCTTATACACGGGTCGGCTTATACACGAGTATATACGGTAATCCTCTAAAATACAACTTACCTAATAATTCTGCACACAGTATATGTCTGTACCTTAATTCTCGTTATTCTTCTCTTTAGAAGAGATATAAGATTAGCAACCTATTATTCATTATCTGATCGTGCCCAATGGCTAAAACCCATTTGGTAAGATTCCTTTTGTACCTCTTTCTCGATAAATGGTAGTTTCATATTTATACATCTGTTTTCCACCTTTTTGGTAGATAGGAGCAATAACCTCCACATATAGGTTACACACGAGTCATTGAGCTTACTGAAGAACCCATTACTGCGCCAGTATGACTGTATTGGTTAGTATACACGATACCAAGATAAGATTGGTAAATTCTTTGTTTCTACATTTTTTTCTATTAACATTTTTTTGATATACATTTTTTTTTAGTTTTCTTTCTAATACATCCCGTCTTCTCTCTAATAATTATTTGTTCATTTTCCTTCTTCGTTTTTGTGCTTCAAACACAAGATACTTGCTCACAGGATTCCGTTGTGCACTAACAGTGTTAGCCACTTTTAGGACTCACACGGCGTACTCACGCCCAAACACAAGAGCACAAGTATATGCATAGCCTGAATAGGTAACAAGTTCCTCCCTTTGATTTATTGTGCTATTACATTTGATTAACTTTTGTTTTTTATTGTATTTTACTCCCATTCAGACTACTGAGATGTTTGTATTTCATTTTGTTTGGTCAATCAATTATGAAATGTACCGTATATACTCGTGTATAAGCTGACCCGTGTATAAGCCGACCCCCCTACTTTTGCCCCCAAAACCTGGGAAAATCTATTGACTCGTGTATAAGCCGAGGGTGGACCCTAGCACAAGTATACAGCCCCCAGCAGTGTGGTATACACCAGTCCCAGAGGTAGATACAGCAGCCCCAGTGGTAGTATAGACGCAGCCCCAGTAGTATATACAGCCCCAGTGGTATATACAGCCCCAGTGGTAGTATAGACGCAGCCCTAGTAGTATATACAGCCCCAGTGGTAGTATATACAGCCCCAGTGGTAGTATACAGGGCCCCAGCAGTATATACAGCCCCAGTGGTTTATACAGCCCCAGTGGTAGTATACAGGGCCCCAGAGGTATATACAGCCCCAGTGGTAGTATATACAGCCCCAGTGGTAGTATACAGGGCCCCAGCAGTATATACAACCCCAGTGGTTTATACAGCCCCAGTGGTAGTATACAGGGCCCCAGAGGTATATACAGCCCCAGTGGTAGTATATACAGCCCCAGTGGTAGTATATACAGCCCCAGTGGTAGTATACAGGGCCCCAGCAGTATATACAGCCCCAGTGGTTTATACAGCCCCAGTGGTAGTATACAGGGCCCCAGAGGTATATACAGCCCCAGTGGTAGTATATACAGCCCCAGTGGTAGTATACAGGGCCCCAGAGGTATATACAGCCCCAGTGGTAGTATATACAGCCCCATTGGTAGTATACAGGGCCCCAGCAGTATATACAGCCCCAGTGGTTTATACAGCCCCAGTGGTAGTATATACAGCCCCAGTGGTAGTATACAGGGCCCCAGAGGTATATAGCAGCCCCAGCGGTAGTATACAGGCAGCCCCAGTAATGCAGGGCCTCCCCAGCGTCTCTCTGGTCACCTGTAAAGGAAACTATACTTATCACAGTGCCGCTGTCCGCGCCCGCTCGCACCCGCTCGCAGCTGCCGACCGCGATCCTCCATCTTGCGTCTTCTTCCTGTTTCCTGTGCTCGTCGCAGGGAATGACGTCATTGCCGGCGACGAGCACAGAAACAGGAAGAAGACGCAAGATGGAGGATCGCGGTCAGCAGCTGCGAGCGGGCGCGGACAGCGGGCGCGGACAGCGGCACTGAGATAAGTATAGTTTCCTTTACAGGTGACCGGAGAGACGCTGGGGGGGCCCTGCATTACTGGGGATGCGGGGGCTGCTGTATACCGATGTATACATCGGTATGTACCGATGTATACATCGGTATACAGCACTGACTCGCGTATAAGCCGAGGGGGGTACTTTTCAGCCCAATTTTTGGGCTGAAAAACTCGGCTTATACGTGAGTATATATGGTATGTACTTTCATTCATACCTTTTCGTTGTTGTAACACACATTGTTTTCATTGACACAGAAACAGGCTATTGTTGCCGAAACATCAATATGTTATCACTTCTGAACTGTTATCTGTTTCCACGGACTGCAAAAATAAATGTTCTGTCTCTTCCTAGAGGCTGCAAATCCCAAGTGCTCTATCAGCTTCTTAGATAATTGTATAGCTTGTACTCACACCCTCAGGGGTCAACATACAGCTTAACTCAGCCGGCATTGAACTGTAGAGAACACCAGGAGAAACGATGCTGTTTTCTTCCAAATTATTGTATTAGTTACAATGCAGCAGCAGGTAAAAGGGAGTAATCTGTATAGGGTAGTACACAAGCATCTTCAGTAATGGCTTCTGCAGACTACACTGAGGAAGAAAGGAGGAGCAACCAAGTAAAGAGCCAAACTAAGGGAGGGACATAAGGTCAAACGTCATACAGTCTAATCTACCTAGCAACAAAAAGGGAAATTCCTGATTGGAGGAAAAAATACATAACATAGAAAAATACATATAACAGGTTGTTCCCATTTGTGGGACACAACAATACAATACAAAAAAACTACTCTATCGTCTCTAAAGCTTCCTTTTTTTCTTATTGAGTGCCGAGGTTTCTAGAAATATATAGATTTTTTTTCTCTCGGGCACCTACCTTACAGGGTAGCAAAGTCTTTTTCATAGTCTGTATAAAAGCCTAGGCAGGGAATGCAGCAGCCATCTTTGGGTGATTTAGAATTCTGAAAATATCTCAGAGCTCTCAAAAATTCAATTGAAATAGGGATACACACATATGAAAGGTGTAAAGGTACCGTCACATGCGGCAATATTGCTTGCAATTTCACTGGCAATTTGCTGGCTGCAGTGAAATCATGGACACATTTTTAAATTTGTACACGGCAACAAAATAGAACAATGTGTCCATGATTTCACTGCAACCAGCAAATTGCCAGTGAAATTGCAAGCAATATTGGCGCGTGTGACGGTACCTTTAGAAGCCGTGCCACATTCAATGTGATTCATCAGTGATTAGATGTAGCTGGCGTTTATTCTGCTGCATTTCAATGACAATTACACTTTTTTTCTTTATTCTTTTTGTGTTAGGAAAAGGCAACAAACAACAGAAAAAAATTCTGAAATGAGTGTCAGTCAGTGAGGGGCTGATTCGTCAAAGTGTTTATAACGGAAAATTGTGTAAAATACTTTGAAAAGTCAAAAAAAAATTTAATGCAATACATTTTGTATTCATAAAAGTTACGCTAATTTAGTAATGTTTATTCCTCTAGAAATGTTACTTTGCGACTACATCTCTGCCAAGGAGTACAAAGGTGCATTCTATTGAGAAGATGAACTGGAAGTCACTTCAGAATGTAAGCGTGTAATGGGGACGTCACACACGCCAATATCGCTTGCAATATCGCTGCTGCACATGACATTGCAGTGATATTGACGTGTGTGACAGGGCGAGAAATCACTGGTTGATGGTCGCCAGGTTTTAGAAGCTGCTCTAAAACCTGGCGATGGTCGCCCGGTGGACACGCAGCATCGATGCGTGTGACATCGGGAGACGAGCGAGAAGCCAGATCCCAGCGCCTCTCAGCAAGCGTTGGGAGATGGTATCCATGGTAAACAGCAGGTAACTAAGTGCCGCACGGCGCTTAGTTACCCGCTTGTTTACATGGTTAACAGCAATTTCACTGGTACTGATCGTTGGTGAGTCTGACTGTGTGACAGCTCACCAGCGATCAGCCTTCAATGATGAGATCGCTGGCGACATTTATGTGTGCGACGTCCCCATAAGGGTATGTGGTCATGATCAGGAAGTGCTGCGTGTTGGACATAGTGTCTCCGGACCTGCGGGAACCCAAGGGTGCATGCAGGGAGACCGCAGCCAACTTGTGCACATGATCTGCGGTGGGTGCATGGCAGCTTCACCTTGCATTCATCCGATGGTTATCTCTTCCAACTCTGCAGCATGAAATTAACATTCTGCAGGGATGCGGAAGTCTGAAAACCCACACCGCAGCTGAAATAACACTGCGGAGGTGGGAAGCACAGTGGGTATGGGGTTTCTGCAAATCACATCCACTATGCTGCTACTGTACAATGCAATGTTTTGGAAACAGCAGCAAGATGCTACAACCAAAACGCTGCTTTTGCTGATCATGAGCACACAGTCTAAGAGCTAGAACAAGTCTCTCATAGACTTAGGGTAGGGTCACATTGAAAACATAAATTGCATTCACCGCATCCGGATCCGGATGCGGTGAATGCAATGCCGGTCGCACACAGTTTTTTTCAAAACTGTGTGCTGAATACCGCACTGCGGTAACCGGATGGCTCAGGATATGTAATCCTGAGCCATCCGGTAACTGCAGAGTTTGCGGATCCCGGCTATTGCCGGGATCAGCAAACTTAATAAAGAGTTGAATAGCTGAGCTAAATGACTGTTAGAGGTCTGTAGGGGGGCTTAGACCCCCCTACAGACCGGCCGCCCACTTCTATAGTGTTCTTCTACAATTTCTCACTGTGCACGGGCTCCTCGGAGCCCGTGCATGTCACCCAAAGTTGCCCCTACCCCCCCGTATCACTATAGAGGGGTGCATACACCCCTCTATTACAATTATGCTTTTATTATGTGATATATACAATGAATTATCCAAATCGCAAAGTAAGTATATATTTACATGTGTCCGGAGGCAGAGTGAAGGGATTTCCATGGGCGGGGCTGTGTGCAGTAGCCTCCGCCCGCTCCTTCTTGATGGCCGCCCCCTCTGGCCGTAATCCAGTCTTGTGAGGGCGGGCACGTCGTTAAAGGGGCGTGGCTAACTAAGTGCCGTGGTTAGCCACGCCCCTTTAACGACGTGCCCGCCCTCACAAGACTGGATTACGGCCAGAGGGGGCGGCCATCAAGAAGGAGCGGGCGGAGGCTACTGCACACAGCCCCGCCCATGGAAATCCCTTCACTCTGCCTCCGGACACATGTAAATATATACTTACTTTGCGATTTGGATAATTCATTGTATATATCACATAATAAAAGCATAATTGTAATAGAGGGGTGTATGCACCCCTCTATAGTGATACGGGGGGGTAGGGGCAACTTTGGGTGACATGCACGGGCTCCGAGGAGCCCGTGCACAGTGAGAAATTGTAGAAGAACACTATAGAAGTGGGCGGCCGGTCTGTAGGGGGGTCTAAGCCCCCCTACAGACCTCAAACAGTCATTTAGCTCAGCTATTCAACTCTTTATTAAGTTTGCTGATCCCGGCAATAGCCGGGATCCGCAAACTCTGCAGTTACCGGATGGCTCAGGATTACACATCCTGAGCCATCCGATGACCGCAGTGCGGTCCCTGGAAACGCTGCGAAAACTGCTGCCTGCATTATTTTAAACGCAGGCAGCAGTGCCGGATCCGGCCACCGGATGGCTTGTGAAGCCATCCGGTGTTTTGCATAGGCTCCTATCAGGAGCGTTTCCTGGTCCGGTTTTGAGCTTTTTGGAAGCTCAAAACCGGATCAGGATTTTGTTCCAAAAACGGAAATGTGACCCTGGCCTTACATAGAGAGAAGTGACCATTAGCTGTGATTTCCACTAAGTCAGGAGCTGCAGTCATAAGATGGCAGAGTGAGACCCGAGTAGCACTGGGAAGATCAGAAGAAATCGGCTGATATTTTACTACAAGCAGGGAACAGACATTAGTGATACCACTTTGGGGTAAAATAAAAAAAAAAACACCATAATGGTGCTTTAATTACAGTCTTTTACAGATGTATCATAAACGGAAAAGTGGCAATGGTCAAAATAGTTTAGAAAAAAGTAAAATTGTTCAAAAAAAATCCATACCGCACATAAGAATGTGGGAGCTGCTAGCGACACGCCCCAGGGTATGGGATACTCATACAGTTCCGGGGAGTCACAGGGGTCGAGACCCGGTTCTGTGGCTCTGGGGGCAGCTGTAAAGGGGGATTCTGGGTCAGTAAGGAAAGGGGTGATGAAAAAGGGAGTTATTCGTGACGCCACCCGTGGCATGTGGCTATAGGTGGCCATCGCTGCTGCAGAACCTCCGGGGATGATAAACAGGCAGCTGGGATGGAGCGGCTCCCCACAGGTGGAGTGGATCCCCTGGGCAGTGGAATTAGTAAAGGTGTAGGTGCAGGATGGTGGGTGTAAAGCAACAGACAGACTCACGGTTTTGTGGTTCCTCAGTCCTTTTACTGGTGTGACTGTAGTACCGGTTGATGTTAGACTGGATCCTCGCACCTGGGAGCAACTCGGGATAATCCTCACCTGACCAGATTTGAGGCTACCTTGCTGCGCTTTGTGTGTAGGCTCCTGCTGCTTTAGTTAAGCTGCTGGCGCTCTCCCTCCTGCTAGGTGCTGGTATGGCAGGCAACTCAAGTCCTTTATTATCCCCTTGGTTCGAGCGGCTGTCCCTGGGCTCTATATGCAGCTTTGCCTTGGGCACAGTGTAGCTGGGGAACCTGGAATTCCTCACCTTCCGGTATTGGCTGCCGGGTCATTAGGCCCTGCACAACCTCAGACTCTGGTGTCCGTTCTTTGTGCTGTTCCTCTGGGGTGAGCACGGTACTGCTCCCCAGGTTCCTCTCTCCTTACTCAGACCCTTGCCTTGGGCCCTCACACTGAGTTTGCTATCGTGGGACGAGCTTAGTGTAGCTACCAGTCCACCAGATTGTCTTCCTCAGTCCTCCTAGGAACTGAACTGACTAGCTCTGCCCCAGACCAGAATTTATAGGGGAGCTCACCCTGATGCCGGTCTTGGTCTCCCCTTCAGGCCTGGAGGCAGAAAGGTGTTGTGTGCAGTTACAGTCTGGTGTGGATACCCTTTTGTTGCTCTCAAGTGGGATACTACCACCCGGGGCAATAATGACACTGTAGCAATTGGACCCTGGGGTGCCACACTAGAAGGAGCAGAAGCATCACCGACACCCCTGGCACCAGCCGTATCAGCAATAGTAGCACCAGGCGAAGGTAACATTAGGCCTCCTTTGTCTCCGGCAAGCTTTATAGTATGAAGAAAGCACAGGGTGTTATGGAATAGATGTTACATCATGTGTCTGAGTTACAGCAATATAATATTACCTCTAACAGCAACACCATGATTTGAGTTAAAAGGGATATTTTTCGACTGTTTTATATTTTGTTTACTTTAAACATGTAAAGTCTGTCAGTGCGTCACATGGGCTGTTGGTTACTACAAGATGAAGTCACTTTGACATTTCTAACTCTATATTTGTGGTAAAGATCTTCTAGAGGGTTGGATACGGGCAAAGTACACCTTACAATGCATCTTTTCAGTAAGAATGAAGGTGTTGCAGTATCGTAATTTGTGTTAAACGAATTCAAAGTAAATTGAAAGTTTGGAAAAAATTTGGAAAGTTTTTCTCACTCAAATTTGGAAATATTCTATAATCACTAATATATATTTAAATGAATGGGTGGAAAGAAGAACAAACAGATCAATTTTGGAACCAATCAAGCCAGACATGTCACTCGAAGCAAGGATCACCAAGCTACGACTTGTCTACACATCATACAAAGATATCAATCACTGGAGAAGGACATCATGGTAGGAAGAATAGAAGACACAAGGTGAAGAGGAAGACCAGCAACCCAATGGCTTGATAAAATCAAGATAATGGCGGAGAAGATCCTGGTGGACCTATCTAGGCGGAGAACACCCTGGTGGACCTATCTAAGCTTGGAGAAGACTCTGGTGAAACTATCTAGGTGGAGAAAACCCTGGTGGACGTGTCTAGGCATAGAAGTCCCTGGTGGACCTATCTAGGTGGAGTAGACCCTGGTGGACCTATATAGGCTTACAGAAGACCCTGGAGGACCTACATAGACTTGGAGAACACCCTGGTGGACCTATCTTGGCTACACAAAATCGATCTTCCTACAGAATGTTTATTCATCCAGTCGCCATAGCTTGAGGTCGAGATGAAGGTCAATAATTAATAATAATATGAATGGATTACTTCACCAAGATTGTTCTGGAAGAGAAGGTTAACATATAATTTTGCACAGTTAAAAATGACTGAATCAGATATTTTGAATTAAAAAACATTCAAGGGAATAATCAGTAGCTAAACTGCGAACTAAACACATTTAGATGGCAGCGATCAGCTCTGTAGCAGGATCTGCACTTAAGACACTGAAAGTTAATTTGAAGACTTTGATCTCTTCCTTCTTTTGCGGAACTTTAATGTCTTATCCTGGAATATGTATATTACAAAATTAAGATGTGGTTAATTTAACTAACATTTGGAAGTGAAACCTGGACGATAAAGAAACAAGATAGAAGAAAAATCAATATCTTCAAAATGTGCTGGAGAAGGATGTCATCAATACCATGGATGGCAAGAAGAACCAACACATCAAGCCAGACTTGTCACTGGAAGCAAGGATCACCAAACTACGACTTGTATATTCATCACGAAAGGAAAAATTACTACAGAAAGAAATTATGGTCTGAAGAATAGAAATAACAAGGTGAAGAGGAAGAACAGCAACCCAATGGCCTGACAATCAAGATAACAGCAGAGAAGACCTTGGTGGACCTATCTAGGCTTGGAGAAGACACTTTTGGACCTATCTAGGCTTGGTGAAGACACTGGTGGACCTATCTAAATTTGGAGAAGACCCTGCTGGACTTATCTAGGAGGAGAAGACCTAGGTGAACCTGTCTAGACTTGAAGAAGACCCTGCTGGACCTAGCAAGGCTGTACAAGATCGATCTCCCTATAGAGCATTTATCCATGAAGTCGCCATGGTTCGAGATCTAGCTGAAGTCGGATAAATATAAAAAATATATGAATGCACATTGTGATTGAGTCAGAATGTTAAAGGGATGTCTGGCTAATCATTATCTGATTTTTTTTTTGTATTATAAAATGCTTTCTGTCAAATGCAATAAGAAAAAGAAGCAATACTGACCTCAAACATTCCCCCACTACTCCACTTTCCATGCTCCACCTGTTCACCACTCTGCTTCGTGGCCCTATGGGAGCTCCTACTAGTGGCAACTGAAGATATTACACCTCCCAACTCCCTACGGCAGAACCCCACACAATTAAATGTATCACATGTATAATTGCTGGGTATCTGTGATCTGAAGTTGAGGGTAAACAGTGGTGAGACTGGAAATTTCTGTGATTGACCCAATAGCTGGAGTCCTCTCCCTGCCTTAGTGACATAAGTCCAGTTCATATAATTGTGGATATTAGGTCATATTTTAAAAGACATCTCCATGGTATTGTTCAACTGGAAAAAATAAATAATTTCTAGCATTGAAATGAAGTGGTGGCCGTCTGTGTACAGCAATGGTACAGCTGCATCTCAATGAATTAGAATATCATCAAAAAGGGAACCTGACCCCTCCAAATCCCCCCAACCCTATGAATACCTGTCCCTGCACCATGAGAGATCATTAGTAGTGGTCCTTTTCCGTAAAAAATGCGTGGTATAACATTGCCAAAAACAACATTATTCACTTACATATCTGTGACTTCTTCTCTCTGAATAAGTGTCACAGAGCGTTCCCTGTGAGACTCTAAGCACTCCTTAGCCGCTCATTATTGCGCCCCGATGGGAGTGATAAATAATCCTAATCCTCCCTGGACTGCTGTATTGGCGTAATAGCCGGTGTGACGCTATTTGAGTCACATCCGGTCAAGGTGACGTCGGTACACCCTTTAGGTGTACGCCGACCTCACCATGCGCATTGCGCATGCGCGGCTTTTGATTTACACCTAAAGGGTGTACAGACGTCACCATGACCGGTTGTGACGCAAATAGCGTCAAACCGGCCCATACAGCAGGGCGAGGAGGACTAGGATTTTTTTTTTCACGCCTATCGGGGCGTAATACTGAGCGGCTAAGGAGGGCTTAGAGTCTCACAGGGAACGCCCTGTGAGACTTATTCAGAGCCAAGAAGTCTCAGATATGTAAGTGAATTATGGTGTTTTTGGCAATGTTACACCACACATTTTTTACAGAAAAGGACCACTACTAATGATCTCTCATGGTGCAGGGACAGGTATTCATAGTGTTGGGGGCGATTTGGAGGGGTCAGGTTCCCTTTAAGCATTGTAATGTGCGTGGTCACCACTCCATACTGACGGGGAATTTTAAGTCTTAGAGTCGGTAATTTCAGTAGTTTCTGAGATCGGTGAGGTCGGCAGTTGGACTCACACCAACCTGAGTTATCACTTTCCTAAAGGATAACTGTTAATGAGGGGAATAACCCTTCAATAATATAAAAGCAACCAATACTTTGCCCATTTATTTTTACAATTGCTATAATATGTTGGCTGCACCCAACCTTTACAGATTATCTCATTGTTTTTGCCTTTTTTGTTTAGTTTTTTACTTGCAGCCCTCTTACAGAACAACCCACAACACTTTGTACATGATGGAGTATTTAGTGGTGGAAGACTTGTCTGTGAATGTACATGACACATTGATAGTGGAGTAACTTCAGGCCCAGGGGCCGTGATGAGAAAACTCCAACGAGGCCTCCAATTGTTGCAAATCTTTTATAGCATTAATCATTTTCTATAGGCCAAAAGTGGACTATTGTGGCCCCCTAGGCTCCAGGGCCGGGTGCAATCGCAACCCCTGCACCTATTGTAGTTACGCCCCTGCACATTGATCTAAGGATTGTAGTATCTCCTGATCCTTTACCTAAAATGAATCGGACAATTTAGAGAAATGCAAAGGAAACACAGTCCAGAAGCCTCTGTGAAGTCAAGACTACAGTAGTCTGATCTGTGTTACCTTATTAATATAATTGCCACAGCCTGATGTAGTCATTCTAGCTATTGAGCCCATCCTACGCCCAGGTGGCGGCATTCATACCGGCACATTTTTAATTTTATTGAAGCATGACTTGAAAACAAAATGTACTTTTCTATAAACCACATTGTTGGTATAAACTCTGTTTTTTCTTAGGGTACCATCACACCTGGACATATCGCCGGTGATTCCACAGGCGACGCACGTATTTGCGTGTCAACCAAAGTCGCTGATGCTCATTTACACGGGGCGAGAACCCAGGCAACGCTCGGGTGACGACCTGACCGGAAATTGCCTGAGCGTCATCCAAGGCCCAGGGGCGATCAAGTCGCTGGTCGCCGCTTCAGCGTTACACAGAGCCACCACATTAGCGATGTGGGCGTAATTTTGAGCTGCATCTCGGAGATAGGCGTTAACATTATGTTGTGTGACGCCTTGAAGACGTGTGATTGGTTGCACACAAACACCAATTATATTAATGTGTCCTTGTTCGCCGCACCACATCGTTACATGTAAGCATGCATGTGCGTATTGGCTCGGTGCTTTATTCAACTCTCGTGTGATGTGTCACGGATTATTGCTAGATGCATTGGCGTGGCCAACAAGGCAAAACACGGCGCTCGCGAGACGATTAATTGTACAGTGAATTAGTACAGCGCTTTTATGTTATGTGTGTTGAGCTACTGCGTTGTCTAATAAAATCACTCTTGCGTTCTTGGTAAAGATAATATTGGAGCATTGAAAGTATGTGTGTGCACAGATATTTGTGTGTTTGCAGTTATGTGGGCCATATGTATTGAACACCTAATCCATGTGTGTGTACAGAATATGTGTAATGAAATACATGTATATGGGGGATAACACACACCTGCACCATACAGTGTCACCACAATGGCCTGTCCCTGGGTCCCATACATATGTCCCCAATGCTTATGTACCCCTATAAATCTGACATTATGTCACCATACGTTTGTGGTACACCATATACTGGGACATGCATCTCTTTCCAGGGACAAAGATACACTTTTGAGGACACCAATACGTCCTTGTGGTATCGTGTCAATCTTTCTTACATAATAATGCTATGGGGTAAAACCCCGTTACAGGGGTAACAAATATTAACCCCTTAAGGACCGAGTCACTTTGCAGCTTAATGACCAGATAGTTTTTTATAATTCTGACCAGTGTCCCTTTATGAGGTAATAATAACTGTGGAACACTTCAACGGATCCTAGCAATTCTGAGATAGTTTTTTCGTGACATATTGGGCTTCATGTTAGTATTAAATTTAGGTCGATAATTTTTGCGATTATTTGTGAAAAAATCAAAAATTTGGCAAAAACTTTGAAAATTTTGCAATTTTCAAATTATGAATTTTTATTATGCTAAACCAGGGAGGTATGTGACACAAAATAGTTAATAAATAACATTTCCCACATGTCTACTTTACATCAGCACCATTTTGTAAAAAAATTTTTTTTTCGTTCAGACTTTATAAGGGTTCAAAATTCATCAGCAATTTTTCATTTTTCCAGCAAAATTTACGTAACCTTTTTTTTTAGTGACCACATCACATTTGAAGTCCCTTTGAGGGGTTTACATGACAGAAAACACCCAAAAGTGACACCATTCCAAAAACTGCACCCCTCAAGCTACTCAAAACTTTATTCAAGAAGATTATTAACCCTTCAGGTGCTTCACTGGAACTAAAGCAAAGTGGAGGGAAAAATGGTCATTTTAATTTTTCCAACAAAAATGTTCTTTTAGCCTCAATTCTTTCATTTTCACATGGGCAACAGGATAAAATGGATCCTAAAAATTGTTGGGCAATTTCTCCTGAGTACATCAATATCTCATATGTGGTCATAAACCACTTTTGGGCGCACGGCAGTGCTCAGAAGGGAAGGAGCGCAATTTGACTTTTGGAGCTAATTTTCCATTCAAAAAGTCAAATGGCGCTCTTCTGAGCCCTGGTGTGTGCCCAAACAGTGGTTTATGACCACATATGAGGTATCGGTGTACTCAGGAGAAATTGCCCAACAATTTTTAGGATCCATTTTATCCTGTTCCCTATGTAAAAATAAAAAAATTTAGGCTAAAAGAAAATTTTTGTGGAAAAAAAAGTACTTTTTCATTTTTACGGATGAATTTGTGAAGCACTTGGGGGTTCAAGATGCTCACCACCCATCTAGATAAGTTCCCTGGGGGCTCTAGTTTCCAAAATGGGGTCACTTGTGGGGGAGCTCCAATGTTTAGGCACACAGGGGCTCTCCAAAGGCGACATGGTGTCCGCTAACAATTTGACTGAAAAATTAGCTCCAATTGTTAGCCGACACCATGTCGCGTTTGGAGAGCCCCTGTTTGCCTAAACATTGGAGCTCCCCCACAAGTGACCACATTTTGGAAACTAGACCCCACAGGGAACTTATCTAGATGGGTGGTGAGCATTTTGAACACCCCAGTGCTTCACAAAATAGTCTGTAAAAATGAAAAAAGGAAATTTTTGTGGAAAAAAAAGTACTTATTCAATTTTACAGATGAATTTGTGAAGCACCTGGGGGTTCAAAATGCTAACAAACCATCTAGATAAGTCCCCTGGGAAGGGGAATTATTAGCGTACACTATGTCGCGTATGGAGAACCCATGTGTGCCTAAACATTTAGCTCCCCCACAAGTGACCTCATTTTGGAAACTAGACCCCACCAAGGAATGCATCTAGATGCATAGTGAGCAATTTGAACCCCCAGGTGCTTCTCAAATTGATCCGTAGTAAGGAAAAAGTACTTTTTTTTCCACACAAATTTTCTTTTTTCATTTTTACGGATCAATTTGTGAAGCACCTGGGGGTTCAAAGTGTTCACTAAGCATCTAAATACAGTAAAGCCCATTTTTATTCTTTTTCTAGGACTAATTCTAGAAAAAAATATGGCGTTGGGCTCCGCCATATTTTTGGTCCAGCCAGGTACAACTTGGCAGCTACGGACTGCCAGCAACCCCCAGCTGCCTCATAGTACCTGGCTGGCAACCAAAAATACAGCGAAGCCCATTTTTTTTTTTTTTTCTAAGACTAATTCTAGAAAAAAAATGTCGTGGGGCTCCGCCATATTTTTGGTCCAGCCAGGTACAACTTGGCAGCTACAGATTGCCACCAACCCCCAGCTACCTCGTTGTACCTGGCTGGCAACCAAAAATACAGCAAAGCCCTTTTTTTTTTCTAGAACTAATTCTAGAAAAAAAAAATGACGTGGGGCTCCGCCATATTTTTGGTCCAGCCAGGTACAAACTCGGCAGCTGGGGGCTGGAATTCGCAGCATGGAGAGGCCCAAGCGTTCTGGGCCTCCCATGCTGCGAATTGCAGCCCGCAGCATCTCCAGAAAATGGCGCATTCATTGAAGCGCCATTTTCTGACGCTGTACCCAGACTCTTCCAGTTGCCCTGGTGCCGGTGGCAAACTGGGCAATAAAGGGGTTAATGCCAGCTTTTTATTGGCAGCTGGCACTAAGCCCGAGATTCATAATATAGGGCCAATGTTAGACCTGCCATTAGGAATCTCTGCTAAATAGTCAGAAAATACACACATAGAAAAATCTTTTTATTTGAAAAAAAAACACAAACAAAATTCGGACTCCATCTTTATTATAAAGATCCGACGTAGTCCACAACGAAGGTCCCACGACGCTCGATCGCCTCCGACGTAGTCCACAACGAAGGTCCCACGACGCTCAATTTCCTCTGCTCAATCCAGAGACTGCAGCAAGGGATCAAGTGTCCTCTTCCTACAGTCTCGGGGGTCAGAGTTATGGTGCACTGTATGACAATGATCTGTTATACAGTGCACCATGACTATGATCCCAGAGACTATAACAAGAGGACACTTGATCCCTTGTTGCACCCATCCATCCACCTATGCACCCATCATCCACGCACGCAGACAACCACGCACACACACCCAAGCACGCACATCCACACTCGCACATCCACGCACGCACACATGCACGCACGCTGACATCCACACACGCACATCTACGCACGCACATCCACGCACGCACATCCACGCATGCTGACAGCCACGCATGCACACATCCATGCACGCACACATCCACGCACGCATGCTGACATCCACGCACATCCACACACACATCCACGCACACATCCACGCACATCCACACACACATGCACGTACGCACAAATCCACGCACGCACATATCCACGCACGCACATCCACGCACGCACATCAACACACGCTGACATTCACGAACGCTGACATCCACGCACGCATGCTGACATCCACGCACATCCACACACATCCACGCACACATCCACGCACACCCACGCACACATCCACGTACGCACACATCCACGCACGCACACATCCACACACGCACATCCACGCACACACATCCACACACGCTGACATTCACGCACGCTGACATCCACGCACGCATGCTGACATCCACGCACATCCACACACATCCACGCACACATCCACGCACACCCACGCACACATCCACGTACGCACACATCCACGCACGCACACATCCACACACGCACATCCACGCACACACATCCACACACGCTGACATTCACGCACGCTGACATTCACGCACGCTGACATCCACGCACGCATGCTGACATCCACACACGCACATCCACATCCACGCACACATCCACACACGCACATCCACGCACACATCCCCGCACGCACGCTGACATCCACGCACGCACACTGACATTCACGCACGCTGACATTCACGCACGCTGAAATCCATGCATGCATGCTGACATCCACGTACACACATCCACATCCATGCACATCCACACACACATCCACGCACGCACACATCCACGCACGCACATCCACGCACACATTCACGTACGCACATCCACGCACGCACATCCACGCACGCACGCTGACATTCACGCACGCTGACATTCATGCACGCTGACATCCACGCACGCTGACATCCACGCACGCATGCTGACATCCACGCACGCACATCCACGCACATCCACACACACATCCACGCACACATCCACGCACGCACATCCACATCCACGCACACATCCATGCACGCACATCCATGCACGCACATCCACGCACGCACATCCACGCACGCACGCTGACATTCACGCACGCTGACATTCATGCACGCTGACATTCATGCACGCTGACATCCATGCACGCACACATCCACGCACGCTGACATCCATGCACGCACACATCCACGCACGCACGCTGACATCCACACACGCACACATCCACGCCACGCACTTTGACATCCACACATGCACATCCACGCACGCACATCCACAATCCACACACACATCCACGCACGCACACATCCACGCACGCACATCCAAGCATGCACATCCACACACGCACACATCCATCCATTCACCCATCCATCCACCCATCCATCCACACATCCATCTATTCATTCATTCATTCTTTCATACTTACCCACCGATGAGGAGGAGGAGCCCCTGAGAAGAGTAGGGGCCACACTGGAGACTGCAGAGGAGGCCGACGGTGCGGGCGGGTGCACCGGAATAGGTGAGTGGGGCTGGGGGGCGGGGTACGAGCAGGGGGGAGGGGGCCCTGCAGCTTGACCGGCGGCCGGACACAGGGGGGGCTGGACACAGGGGGGAGCGGGACAGGATACAGGGGGTGCTGGATGGAGCGGGGGCTGGAGCCTTAGATGATGGCTGGCAGGTGCACCGGCGGTGCAGCCCGCTGGCAGATAAATATGATCCGGGGGGGTTGCATGTGTCCTGAAGTGGGAGGGGGCTGACTAGGGGGAGGGCACCCGCCGATCGGCCCCTGTAGATCTGATTAGAGAGCTCCAATCAGATTTGGAGGGGTAATTCTGTCTGAATCACTTCGATCGGCAGTTTCAGTTTTACACTGCCAATCGGAGGGGTCCTGGGCAGGGGGGTGTCAGGAATGGGTCCCCACACCTCTGCCCCTGACCCTTAGCTGTCACTGACGGCTGTTAGATTTGAGCTGTCACTGTTTGTTTAGAAGCAGTGACAGTTCAAAGCCATGACGAGTTTAGCCGTCATGATGCGGGAACTGACATCTTTTCATGACGGCTAAACTCGTCATTGGTCATAATGGGGTTAAACATATACATACATGCACAAAAACACATACAAGAGTCCATGGTTTAAAACACATTTTTATTACTAAAACACGTGACCAACATGGTCCATAAAATGCAAACATGTATATCAAAAAACCCAGAAACAAGGGTAAAATTTTTATCACAACATCAAACATGAGGATGAAGAGGCTGGGCTTCTTCAGGGGCAGAGGTGGGATGGGCCCGTTTATAATCATCTATAAGCTGGCGTAATTGGGCCAGTTTTGTAGCCGCTTCACCATGGGCCGCCTCCAGGTCCTGCAGGGATGGGCCACCTACAGATACAGAACATCAACATCAGCAACATATTTGGAACACATAGCAGGTGTTTTTATGTAGAAGTGTTTGCACTTACCAGGGGGCTGTGGAGCCACCATTTGGGGGGGTGGGGATGGTGAGGGGCTTATTGCCCAATCCACCGCTTGGCTGGGATTATCTGTAATCCACCACAAATCATCTCTGACCTTCACCATATGTGACTGTAGATATTTTCTTTGTAGGCCCCAATCAGTATTCAATAAACAGTAGAAGGATGTGCTTTACCAAAAGCTGTCCACAGGATCCTTTTCCAGAAAACTTGAGGCTTACTCACATAGATTTAGCATAATACAGTCTAGCTTTTTGTTGTTTTACCAGTTGGGACTTCCTGGGTCTCCTCCATCATTTCATTCACATGTGGACGGATAGTTTGTGCTGACACTGATGTTCCCCGAGCCTGCAGGACAGCTTTGGATTTCTTTGGAACTTGATTCACCATGTGAATGACAAAACATGTGTAATTGCAATAATTTTCCGGGAGGAATGATTAATTTTCTAGAACAATATCCACATGCAAATCGAAGTTTAAAGGGTACCTGTAGATGTTTAGTATTTGTTGCAGATGCTTCAGCATAATTTCTGTATGTCTTGGCAGGAAATATGCAAAAACTTTGAAAGCGTTGACGCTGCAGAGTTATTTTTCCACCAAATCTGCAAGGGAAAAGTAGTAAACCTGTGCGCGAGACATCTCGATTCTCATTGATTTGCTGCCATCAGGATTCCCTTCAGGTTGCACTCAAAAACGCATCAAACAAGTGATTAAAATTGAAAAGAGTTCACGTAACGGTGCTCGTCTGTTTTTGAAAAAGTTAGTGCCCGTTGTGAATCCCGACAATGGGTACACATGTTATTTCTAGAGTGAACCAAATATTATCAAAATTCTACTAAGTGAAGAACTATTGTACTATACTGTCAGCCCCCTCCATGCAACCCAGTGCAGAAACTACAGACATGGCTCCTGTGTAAATTAACTTCCTCTATGTACATTATAGTATTGATCACAAGTCTGTCTCTCCATTTTATACTCTCCATGGAGATCAATCCTCCCTGCACCTCTGAAAGATATAAATATGAATTATTCATTCACACAGGACATTTGAATCGATTATATTGCAAATGTTTTTGCTTTATTATCATATATGTGTATAGAAATCTCAGGGGCCGTTCTAATAACAGATTTATATGTATGTAAATATCTATCTATCTATCTATCTATCTATCTATCTATCTATCTATCTATCCTATCCATCTATAAATCTATTATATAAAAAATAGGAACAACACAAATGCTTAACAGAAATAAAAAGCCAAGAAGCCAGCACTGCCTAGGATCAGCATGCAGTACAAAAAGTGCATATGCACATAATAATTTTTAACTGTTCTTTAAAAATTAGATATTTAGCAAATCATTGATCAATTGGGTGGTGGTTGACCCCCACGTTTGTGTGCTTGGTTTAGTTTGAAATTCTTTCTGTCTTTACTGTGATTGACTTAGGCTGCTGTTCCGCCACCCCACATTTCCCATAGGCTCTATTTGATTGCTTGCACATTTATCTGAGCCTTCTCCACCCATGGTCTGCTGGTCTGGCAGTGTGATGGTTAGATCTGATAATGTCCGGAGGTCGGTAGCATTTGCTGCACATGTTCGGGCCTAGTCTGCCTTTATCTGCATTTACCCTTCCGGATCAATGAGAGCGGTTCAGAAATGTTCAGGTCCGAGTTGCATTAATGTGGTACTTCCCTTAATGTATTTAGGAAGCCGTATAGCACAAGATATATCTAAAAAAGAGAAGAGTAGGACCACTCTATTGAGATTGCCGTGATGTGGCAGGGTGACTCAAAGAATTGATCAATTGATTGTTAAATATTTCATTTTTAAAGTACAGTTAGAAATGAATATGTTCATTTTTTGTACTGCATGCTGACTGTAGGCCATGTTGGCTTCTTGGCTTTATTACCTTTTTATTTCATAACAAAAAAAGGTAAAAAGTTCTCTCACAAATCAAAAATCCACTGATCAATAGAGAAAACCAAATCTTATCTATCCTATGTATCATGCATCTCACCTCATATTTGCAATCACTTTCTTCCCATCTATTCAAGTACAGCTGGCATATAATGGCACCCCTGTAATTAGAATGTATGAGAAGAGGATGTACAATGTCTTGCTCCCTTGCAGTCCGTATGGATGAAGTCCTTTAATGGTGCACTGCTGCCAAACCTAGGATCAGGTAGAAACAGGAACTCGTAGTGAGAGATGTCAGCGGCACACATTCAGGTTAAAAGGTCTTCTTTATTCACATAAACATAAAAATCGTGTGCACCACGCCAGTCAAGCGTGGAGGGAGAGAGTAAGTTGAGGGGTATATGCCAGGATGATGGCTGTTTCGCATGTCTGCGCTTCTCTGGGTCCAACCCATGGCATACGCTCCACAACTCACTCTGTCCCTCCACGCTTGACTGGCGTCGTGTCCCTGATTTTTATGTTTATGTAAATAAAGAAGAGCTTTTAACCTGGACATGCGCCACTTTCTTCCCATCTTGCCGCCTCCCCTTCCCATCCCTTCCATTCTCAAAAACATCAGAATTCTTAATTTTATCGTTTACAGATTCTTCCTAGTTTACCAGTCACTAGTTATGAGTGAGCATGGCAAGTTGGTTGCTCGGCCAAGTATCACGAGTGCGCAAGCACAATGTTTGAGGATAGAGAGAGGTTTCCAGAACAAAGCTCGAGTTTCCCATTGACGTCCATCATACTCAACACTTGAGTTACGCCAGTCCAAGTGTCCGACCTGCTCTTTTCGAGAACTGATGACTTGAGCGCTGTAGTGCTCACTCATCACCACCAGCCACCTCTGCAGTCTATCAGCAGTGGTTAGACTCCTAGCCAAGGAACGCATTGCTGGAAATTCTTTGCTTTAGAGCTTGCAAGTGCATATCTAAAGCGGGCCAGCTTGTTGGATCCAGCCAGCTTTACTGCCCTTTGCTGCAAAGGAAAATCTGTCTCTTATTGTGGAATGGAGTGAGATGACCTCCTAAGCAACTCCCTTTCAAATAAAAACTTTGAGTACAATTTTATATTTGATTGAGATGAACTGTAGGGTTGAAATTCCTTTAAAGAGGACCTGCCATTGGATTTTTGGCACATAAACTAATTACTTCTTCCAATTGATGATGCTTGACTGATTCTGGAGCAGTCTTTCTTTTTCATCTGTGTCCCTGGATTTCAAAGTTATAGTCCCTGTTAATAACAAGGCAAATTTTCCCTTCAACCAACGGGGGCGCACACATCAGAACTTTTTTATGGGCGTTGCAGGTTTTTGATTGCCCAGCATCAAAGGAGAAAAAGCAAACACCCATACAAAAGTTCTGTGGTACATGCCTAGTTGTTTGACGAGAAAACTTGCACCATTATTACAGGGGAGTAAAACTTCAGAATGGAGAGGCACAAAAGAAAAAGGAAAACTCTTCCAAAATCAGTGGATCAGTGACGATTGGCCAAATACTAAGATGAAATGAAAAAATTAAATGACAATTACTAATCAAATGCATTTGGCGGGTTACTCATTAATTCACTTTTAGGCTGCATGCACATGTTCCATATTGAAGGGACCTTTACACGCCGCTACAGCATGGTGGAAACAACCGGGTTGGTGAGACAAATGTATCTTGCACCGTCAAATCAACCCGAGGTAGCGGCGTGTAAAGTAGGTTGTTTCCACCCGTCACTTGCGGCACCTGTTTCAGAACAGTGCTCTAAAACAGGTTGATTTCAACCCGGTGGTAGCGGCGTCTAAATAAGGTAGGGTAAGGTTTTTTCATCACCTAGTTAACTCCCTGGGGCGTGACATAGCCTCTGTGAAACCACCCCCCTTCAGCGATCATTGGTGGACGCTCCTGCGTTACGATTGGTTGTCGCTGCATAGGGCGGCATATTTAAGGAGCTGACCAGTCACACTACACATTTGCTATAGCGTCATGTATTAGCCAGCCTTCCTGCGCTGGCTGGTAAATCATGATGCTATTGCTGTGTCCAATCACCGTACGAGCGTCTCGTAATCCACAACTCTGGCACGCCTATGTGTTGTCCCTGTTGCACCAGGTCCTCCCATATTACCCTCTGTAGCGGAGTGTAAATAAGGTAAGGTGCTCTGCAGAAGGTAACTTGAGGCACCAGGCGGTGCATTCAGAGATAGTTTCAACCTTCTGTAGAGCACCTTGTAGCGGCGTGTAAAGGCGGTGCGGGTACCGTTTTCAACCGTTGGTGTGTGCTAGTGCACGTGAAACACCCGGTTGTTTCCACCATGCTGTAGCGTCGTGTAAAGGTACCTTAAGAGTGAATTTGACAAACACATTTTTGTCGACATTTCAGCATGTAATTTGAAAAGTGGTGCAGATTTTTTTAATCAATTCCTTTGGTGGAATTTATTACAGACCTTACCTTTAGGGCTCGTGCAGTTAGGGCTGCCACTAGGAATTTCAGGGTCCCTCAATGGCAAAATTTTGGGGCCTTCCTGAGACTCCACCCAGCCTCCACCCAGGCTCCACCTCAGCTCTGCCTCCACCCAAACATACATACATACACACAAACACACACACATATATATATATGCACACACACACTTGAGACTGCTTTTGGGCTTCATACACAATAGATGTATAAACAATGAAGAGTAGACAACAGAGACTGCTGCTGGCTGTATACATATAGAGAATACACAATAGGGACAGCTGCAGGCTGTATACAAAATGTAGGCTGCTGCTGACTGTATACACATTAGAGACTGCCGGCTGTATGCATATTAGAGACTGACTGCCATATACATCTTAGAGACTGCCAACCGTATGCATATTAGAGACTGCTGGGCGCATGCACATTAGAGACTGCCAGTTGTATGCAAATTAGAGACTGCTGGCTGTATACCAATTGGAGACTGCTGGCCATTTACACATTAGAGAATGCCAGCCGTATGCACATTAGACCAAAAATAGAGAACCCTGGGACACACAACGCTGGAAACATGAGTCAATGCAAAATATCCTTTTATTTCATATCATGAATCCCGATGATCATTTCAAACTATGTAGTTTTTCATCAGGGAAAGGGATCTGTAACAATCATTTCAAAAATGACAGTCAGGGTACAATCATAAAGGTAAACATACACTATCATTGGACAGAATACAGTAATACTGGTACACTTTCTCTGTACAATGAACAGAAAAACAACCAATTGTCAGCATATTAAGATCATATATGACAAAAGAAACAGTTTTTTGATAGCTGTTTTTGATTGCCTCAATGATAAGGAACGGCGCTCTATAGAGGCTGTACAGACGGCTCAAGAAGTGTGACAACAGGAAAAGTGCAAGACAGAAGTTTCTGTGAATAATAGAAATAACGCAAGTACTATATGAATTAATGTAATTGATAAGTGACGAG
>JARQOC010000003.1:55595654-55742159 GCA_033576535.1 Allobates femoralis | reverse complement strand
AAATTAATAACTTGTAAATTACCTGCTTGTTCGTCAGATGTCCGTGCTTCCATGTCACCACCTATAGAAGTGTCAATTAATGCTGGGTGTTCCGTCCCTGTGGCCTTCTTTTGGGAAGGTTCAGTGGAGTTCGTGCCACACCTTGTATTGGCCCTCCTGCCGCCCTGCCTGGTTCTTCTTCCGAATTGCTTTGGCATGCCGCTAAAAAAATCACTGTTACTCATTTGTTCACTGTCCGTGAGGTGCTTTATTGAGACCTGTATCCGGTGTTGGCTTTGGGGCTGGTTTTACTGCTGGTTTTGGAGCGTGAGGGGTGCGGCCATTGCCCTTATGTCACCACCTAAAAGCCCCATTACAGGAAAAACCTGCCTTGTCTCACTTATTTTTTTAAATCAAATACATTTTTATTGATATATTGTAATCAATCATCATAACAGATATAACATATGTAAATCACACAGTACAACACAATATATCCCACTGCACCTACAACAATGTTGAACACCCCCCTACCCTCCCCCTCCCCACCCTCCCTGACAGCAGTACAGTCCTTTGCATTCTTGCACAGCAAAATGACACAGTTTACTCTCCTCTACACCTCTTCTCCCACCCATCAGAAGTCCACCAGGCAAAGCCATGTGTCCCAAGTGTTAACTAGTATCTTATAGTCCTTTAAATTGGATCCATGGCCCCCATATCATCTCATGCATGGACTGCGACCCTCTCTTCTCATAGATACCTCTTTCCAATTGCAGGATATACTCCACCCTATTAGAATATTCAGCAGTAGTCGGAGGATCAACCCCAGTCCAATGTCTCGCAATTAATTTCCTGGCACAGTACAGAAGTCTGGCTATGGCAAGTTTGGCACTGGACGTAGTTGAGATTTCCTCCACATATCCCAATAAGCACGTAATAGCATCCCCAGAGACCTCACACCCATACGCCCCTTCGATCATGCCTATTACTCCTGACCAGAATGATGATAGCCTGGAGCACTCCCACATCATGTGGAATATACCCGCTTCATCATTTCCACATCTCGGGCACGCAGAAGACTCCCGCAGTCCCATTTTATATAATCTTAGTGGCGATCTATACACCCTATGGACCACATAAATGTGTGATAATCTCGCAGGTTCGCTCATGGAAAGTTTCGGGATGTATTCCAGTATGGTCTCCCATACCTCATCCTGTATGGGGCCTATGTCTTCCTCCCATTTTCCCCTGGCCTTCAGTGGGAACTGTAACAGAAATGTATGCATAAGATCTTTATACGTGCCCGAGATTACTCCTCTGGTATTCCCCTCTTGACAGACATAACTGAGAACCAGATCCGTCTCCACCACCATAGGCCGCGTAGCTCTCTGGGTTTTAATCGCATGCCTAACCTGTTCATAGTGTAACCATTCCGTGCTCGGCAGTAAAAACTCATTCTGCAACTGCAGGAATGGCTTAACGTCACCATTCTCCAATATGTGTGCCATACAGGTTATTCCTTTGTCTATCCACACTCTTATGGACCCTATTTTTTGTATCTCTGGGAGACTACTATTCCTCCATATGGGTGTGTGCATGGTCATTCCTTTCACTCCTCTCACCTTCTTCAATTTATCCCAAACTCTATGAATCAACTCAAGCGTGGGTCCTGTTTTCCCCATCTTTTTCATATCTCCCCCCTCCAAACCCTCCAGCACTGGTCTATCACTCATGAAGTGTCCCAACAGTCGCGTAATGGTGCCTCCATTCCCAGGGCTTGACCAACCCTAAAGTGCTGGCTCTGAGCTGCTAAGAAGTACAGTTCCGGGTTTGGCAGTGCCAGCCCTCCCTCATCTTTGGGTCTCTGAAGGCTCTCCAGTCTTATTCTTGCCTGTTTCTTGCCCCATATTAGAGTCCTAATCAAGCCATTCAGAGATTTAAACCATTTTTTAGCAATCCAAACTGGTGCATTATGTAAGATGTAAAGCAATTTGGGCATTATGATCATTTTTAAAAGGTTTATCCTTCCTACCACTGTCAAATGTAATTTAATCCACACGTCTATTTTAGCTCTCAGTTTTTTAATTAGTGGCGCGAGGTTAATGGTAAGGTAGTTTGAGATGGGCAAGGACACTTGCACCCCCAGATACTTAAACTCCTCCGTACACTGCAGCTTGTTTGCCTCTAGGTCCCTGTCCGTCCACTCCACTTCTCTGTCCACTTTAAATAGTATTGATTTGGACCAATTGATCTTCAACCCCGAAATGTTCCCGAACTTTTCGATGGTCTGCATGGCACAGCTCAACGACCCCTCAGGATCTCCTAGAAACAACAATAGGTCATCCGCGTATAAAGCAACTTTCTCCTCTATACTCCCATATCGGAATCCCCGGATCTCCCGTGTTCTCCTGATAGTCGCGGCAAGTGGCTCAATTGCTATGGCAAAAAGGAGCGGCGACAGCGGACACCCCTGCCTGGTTCCCCTAGCAAGCCGGAACGACGTAGACATCGCCCCGTTCACTCTAATCCTTGCCGTGGGTTGCGAATACAGTAATTGTACCCAGTTTATAAATCGTGGCCCAAATCTCATTGTCTGCATAACCTTCCACAGATATTCCCACTGTATGCTATCAAACGCCTTATGGGCGTCCAATGAGGCTATTACTCTACGTCCCTTGTTGTCAGCCTGCAGTTGGAGATTAAGGAACAATCTACGAATATTTGTAGCCGTAGATCTGTTGGGCATGAACCCGGATTGATCCGGATGAATCAGAGAGGAGATGACCCCAGACAGCCGGTTAGCCAATACTTTTGCTAAGATTTTAACATCAGCTGTTAATAATGATATTGGTCTATATGACTCGGGTACTCTAGGGTCCTTCCCCTCTTTCGGGATCACCACTATCACCGCCTCCCTCATAGATTCCGGCAAAAGACACCTCTCACTGGCCTCCTCGAAGACTTCCAATAATTTGGGGAGCAAGAGATCCGCAAATCGCTTATATACTTCGGCTGGTAGGCCGTCCATACCCGGTGCCTTCTCATTGGCCATGCCATGCAGAGCATGTATCATCTCCTCTTCAGTAATAGGTGCATCCAGTCGCTCTCTGCCCTCATCATCCAAACCAGGGAGCCCACCCAATCCCAGAAAGGCATCTATCTCCTCCTGTGCTCCTACCCCTTCCGAAGAGTAAAGTGTGCTGTAAAAGTCTCTGAAGACAGCCAGTATTCCTTCTAATTCCGTGACAGATGCCCCAGTCCTGTCTACCACTTCATGGATATGTGAGCTAGCAGTTTGTGCTGCCGCTATGACGGACAGCAGGTGTCCCACCTTCTCCCCCTCAGCATAAAACTCCACCTTCCTAAATGCCTGTTTCTTTGCCGTTTTTTCTAGCAGTATTTTATTCACCTTATCCTGTGCCGTCTTAAGATCTTGTTGTGCTTCCGGGGTATTAACATGTATAGCAGCTTCCTCCGCCCTCACCAATGCCTCCAGACCATCTGTTTCCTCTCGCTTAGTTTGTGTTTTACGTCTGCAGATGTCCCTGAATAATATTCCCCTGAGAAAGGCCTTCATGGCATCCCACACCATTAGTCTGTCCGTGCTACCTTCGTTATGTGTAAAATATTCTACCAGTTCCTCCTCTATCGTGTGGACATTAAGGTGTTGTAGCCATATCGGGTGCATCTTCCACCCTTCCCTGATCACTCCCTTTCGAGCTCCATAAACAATGTTTACCATAAGAGGACTATGGTCTGATATCACTCTAGGAAGATACTGGACCTCTCTGATCACAGCATCAGCCATCCCATCCGCCAGGGCCAGGTCTATGCGGGACAACGTACCATGCGAAGTCGAGTGGCAGGAGTAACATCGCCTCCCTTTATTTCTAATTCTCCAAGTATCAATCAGACCAAGTTCCGTAATGAAGTTGCCAAAGACTGTCACGGTACTGTCCCGTACATTGATCTGTCTCCTACTACGGTCCCAAAAAGCATCCACTACATTATTAAAGTCTCCCACCATCAGCAACGGTAGCACCCTGCCTTGTTCAGCATACTCTCGCATCACTCTAATTTGTGTGCTTGAATATGGGGGGGGGATGTAAAGCGCCACTATACACATCGGCCTTCCATAAAACATCCCTTTAACTGCCACCCCTTGTCCCTCAGGATCAATATAGACATCGATTTCTTCAAAGGGCGTGGTTCTACTAATTAGGAGTGACACCCCCCTGGCATAGTTAGAAAAGGTAGAGTGGTATGCCCTCTGGACCCACCGTCTATTTAGAACGTGAGTTGTTTCACTTTGTAAATGGGTCTCCAGGAGGCACACCACCGAGGCTCCATGGTCCTGCACACACTTAAGTACTGCTGCTCGCCTAGTTTTTTCAGACAGACCTCTGACGTTCCAGCTCACAACTTTAAAACCACTCATCGTATGTACTCCATATCAACGTCTGCATACGACTAGTTGCCTTGTCTCACTTATACTTTTTTCGTTTCCCATCAATAATCTCCTTTTCATATTTATCAATATTCACTTTCATACGGGCCAAGAATGGTGTAACCAAGCTACTTTCATCATAGCCCGTTAACTTTTCCTCAAGTGTAGACATTTTGAGCTTAGTAGATGCTAACAGGGCCTTATCGTGTTCCAAGAGCATATTGATAATGATGTGTGAGCACTGCATCAAACGCTTTCCCCATTTCGCCTTGAAGGACTCGCTAGGTTCCCAGGCAGGGAAAATCTGAACCCTCAGACCCCTAGGCACAATTGACAACTTCAAGCACTCTTCTACACATCTGATATTCCACCACACCCTTGTAGCAGGATCCCAGGCTACACACAGGGGCCCCATGCAGCATATAAGGGCCCCAGGCAGTGCAAAGGGGCCCCGGGCAGCACACAGGGTCCCCAGGCAGCACACAGGGTCCCCAGGCAGCACACAGGGTCCCCAGGCAGCACACAGGGGCCCCAGGCAGCACACAGGGTCCCCAGGCAGCACACAGGGGCCCCAGGCAGCACACAGGGTCCCCAGGCAGCACACGGGCCCCAGGTGGAACTCTGCCTGGGGCCCCTGTATGTTGCCTGGGGCCACTTTGTGCTGCCTGGTGCCCTTGTATGCTGCCTGGGGCCCCGTGCACTGCCTGGGGCCCTTGTATGCTGGCTGGGGCCCCTGTGTGTAGCCTGGGATCCCGTGTAGCCTGGAGCCCCTAGTACTGCCTGGGGCCCCTTTGTGCTACCTGGGGCCCCTTTGTGCTGCCTGGGGCTTCGTGCACTGCCTGGGGCCCTTGTATGCTGGCTGGGGCCGCTGTGTGTAGCCTGGGATCCTGTGTGTAGCCTGGGGCCCCTGTACGTTGCCTGGGGCTACTTTGTGCTGCCTGGGGCCCCTTTGTGCTGCCTGGGGCCCTGTGCACTGCTTGGGGCCCCGTGCACTGCCTGTGGCCCTTGTATGCTGGCTGGGGCCTCTGTGTGTAGCCTGGGATTCTGTGTGTAGCCTTGGGCCCCTGTGTGCTGCCTCGGGCCCCCATGCGCTGCCTGGGGCCCTAGCACTGCCTGGGGTCCCTGTATGTTGCGTAGGTGCACTTTCTGCTGCCTGGGGCCACTTTGTGCTGCCTCGGGCCCTCATGCGTTGCTTGGGGCCCTGATCTACAGCTGCTGTGGTATACGGAGAGTTATAATCTGGCCTAGGCCTGTTTATATCCTGGGGTATAATTTGGGCTTGGCCAGAATACACCCAGGGTATATTCTGGCCCAGGGGGGTATATTCTGGGCTAGCCCAGTTTATACCCCGGGGTATAAACTTGGCTAGGCCAGACTATACCCGGGGTATAATCTGGGCTAGGCCACTTTAACCCCGGGTATTTTCTGGTCGGGGGGGTTAATCTGGCCTGTTACACCGAAACCTGGAGGTCTGTGAATACCTGAACTGTGCCATTAAACTGTGTGCTGTGTGAGTAAATACCTGAGTCACTGCCTTCTGTCGTGCTGATCCTAACCACTACCTTACAGTGTAAAGCGGGTGGGAGACTCCAAATGGAGGAGGCGGCAATGAAGAAAGAATAATGCCGCCCAGCGGGGCGTGTGCTGCTGCATCAAGGAGGGGCAGAATGGAGCCTGGGCCCACCTTCTCAGTCCCCAGCCTCAGGGACTTCTGTAAGTTATAAGTTATTTTTCTGCTGTTTTATAAGGCGGATTTAGCTCAGAGAGGGATAGATAGGGAGCAGCTAGGAAGGTGCAGGGACAGGTAGTGATAGTGTAGGGACTTAGATCCAGGTGACAGGTTCCCTTTAAACTAAACTCTCCTTTTTTATTTTCACTATCGCCTTTTTTGGTCAAATCATTCTTCTTATACAGGAATCTTGAGTTTCATTTTTTATCCTATTGAAGGCATCAACCACTAATGGTTTCGGATACCCTTTTTCTAAAAATCTGTTCTTTAAAACTAGTGATTCTTTTCGGAAGTCAGTTAGATGGGTACAATTTTTTCTAATGCGCCAGTATTGCCCATAAGGCACATTTGAGATCCACTTGGGCAAGTGACCATTATCAAAGGCTAAATAACTGTTAACATCTACAGTTTTAAAAGAGGTGGAAGTATTTGTTCATTATCCCCTTTACATATATATAGGTCCAAAAATTGGATCCCTTCCATGGAGGTTGTATGGGTGAAATTTAGGCCCCATGTGTTGTTATTTAGTTGAGTGAAGAAAGTTACTAGTTCTTCACTCGTTCCCGACCAAATTAAGAAAAGGTCATCTATAAATCGTTTGTAAACAATGATCCGTTCCATGGCAAAGGTGTCATTTTCAATATGTAGGGATTCAAAGTGGCCCATGAAAAGATTGGTGTAGTGTGTGCGCCATAGCGCAACCTTTTAATTGCTTATAGGTCACTCCCTCAAAGGAAAAGATGTTATTCTTCAAAATAAACTCCAAGCTTTGTAGGAGAAATCGTTGTTGTATAGCCGGCAGTGATTTATCCATAGCTCAATATTCGTGAACTGCTTCAAGCCCCAATGAATGGGAACTATTAGAGTAAAGGGAACCAACGTCAAGGGAACAAAAAATATAGTTGTTCTTGCAGACTACCTCCTTCAATATTTTGATCAAATGGGTGGAATCTCTTAGGTGAGATTTAAGTTCTAATACATATTTTTGTAAAAATAAATCTAAATAATGGGACAAATTCGCTGTAATGGAATGAATTCCAGAAATTATTGGACGACCAGGAGGGTTATTTCTGTTTTTATGGATTTTCGGTAACAAATTAAAAAAAAAGGGTATTTGATAGAAATGTATACTTAGAAATTCTCTTTCGTTTTTATTTAACATCCCTTCCATTGTTGCTGTTTTCATCATTTCATTATAATTGTGAAGAATCTGCAGGGAGGGGTCATGATCTAGTTCCTCATAATATTCCCTATCATTTAGAATCCTAAAGCCTTCTTCTTTATACCACTCACGGTCCATGATCATAATTACCCACCCCCCCTCCCTTTATCAGCTCCCTTAATAATAATCTCTTTATTCTGACTCAGGGTATCAATTGCTCTCCTTTCAGCTTGATTAAGATTATCTCGCTTATTATCCTGCGTAAATGATCTTAGATCTTTCAAGATCAATTGTTGAAAGGTTTCAATATTGTTGCCCTTATGATGTAGAGGGTTAAAATTTCACTTCCTCATTTTTTCAGGGTTCTTTTCAGATATATTACCCAATTTTTTTCCCAATTTTTTCTCTTACCCCATTATTTTTCCTTTATTGGGATGGTTTATTGAGATTTGTTCTTTTTCAGACGGGGGTCTGGTAGAACGGAGTGATCCAGATTTGTTTCTACCGCTCCCTCTACATCCCCTATATTTCTTTTTCTTTTTGGGTGTCTGCCCGGGGCTACCCGAAACAATTGAGTGACATTTCATTAATGGTATTGTGAGTTCTTGAGTCCCCTAATCCATTGGGACTGCTGGCCGTTTCAGTTTGCGGGTCAGCAGCCCGGTGGATTTATTTTGTGGGGAGGTGAGCCGTACGGGGGGACAGCCTTTGGCTCAAGAAAGGACGTCTGGTGGTTCCACTTTGCTCATCCTATCATATGGACAAAAAATGCTTTTGTATATGGTCATATGCTTGGTATGCAATGTGCTTTGTATCAGCAAATCCATGATTATGGTACTATCCTTAACCAACTATATATAAGGCATGTCCTATACAATAATAATTTTTTGATAAATCCATGACTATAGTACTATATTGCACCAACGGCTTGATACTGGACGGATCATACAAGTGTCTGATCCCATATATGAGGGGAAAAGTAAGGGGGTCCTTTGCGCTGGTGAGTTGGTGGCCAAATGGCACAGTGCACGGTGCCATAGGATTGTCCCCACTCACATGGCTTTGTTCCCTTGTCTCTAATCTATTTGGTATACTGATCCGACAAGAGGGACATACCCTGTACAAATGTGCCCCCTTTCCAAATGTTACAGTTGATAGGGATTAGCGATCACTGATGATGCCATCTCAGAACTACTATGTAGTACCAGGAGAAATGTCAATAACTAGATTGCAATTTAAGCTCATGTTTCCATTGCTGATAAATATGTGCTATTACAAGGATCCTGTTCGGGCTAGTGTGCGCCGTTATTCAGATCCTTATGATTTAAGTTGAGAGGTCTGTCTGTGCGACGGACAGACTCAGTACATTGGAAAATATAAACAGATGGGCGGGGTGAGATGGCGCGATCACACACGTGACATGACCCATTTCCGGAACGTCACTTATGACGCCAGAACGTTGCCATGACTACCTACACAGCGGAGGGCACTCCACTTTGATTATATGTACTATTTAAAGACAGGGAAGGAGTTCTAAGCCACGCCTCCCTGACAAAGTCGCCACGCAACGGAGACACACATGAGACAAGGATCCTCTGTGTGTATCCTGACACCATCATTGTCCTAGCACCGATCTTTCAAGCCTTGCTCCCCTGGCCAGGGACTGGTCCCTTAAACATCTCCTATGATAAGGATTCACACTGAACCAGGTGAGAGCATATTATTTGAGCTTATAGGGACTTGGGTGCATTCACTTTGCCGAGGACTATGAGTGTTAGACCTGTGGCACTACCTTAAAGGTGGGGTCACACGCGGCGATCTGGCCTGCGATGTCGGAAGCGACGTGCAGGTGCCCGCTCGCTTCCGACATCGCAGGCCAGCTGTCACACGGCACGACAGTGCCGGTGACGCGGCGGCGATGCGGGCGGAGCCATCGCTCGCTGGGCTGGGCTCAGCCCAGCGAGCGATCCTTAACAACACTGCGATATAGGCTGGATCGCGCCGCCAGCAGTGTCAGACGGCGCGATCCAGCCTAATCGCTGGTCACAGGTTGCCAGGTTTATGAACATGTTCATAAACCTGGCAACCTGCGACTAGCGATAATTTGCAGTTGCGTCGCGCTGTCACACAGCGCGACGCACTTGCAATATCGCCCGCGACTTCGCTGTGACGTCACTTTGCGGCGATGTCGCGGGCGAGATCGCCGCGTGTGACCCCACCTTTAGGGATAGTTGTTGGCAACCTCTGTGACCTAAGGGTACCGTTACACATCGCAATATTGCATGCAATTTCACTTGCAATTTGCTGGTTGCAGTAAAATCATGGACACATTGTTCCATTTGTACATGGCAACAAAATAGAACAATGTATCCATGATTTCACTGCAACCAGTAAATTGCCAGTGAAATTGCATGCAATGTTGCGACGTGTAACGGTACCTTTAGTGTCCTCCTGTCAGTAGCACTTGATTGCATTCAATTTCAATATGCATATGACTGAGATTACATAATTTTGACCTGTGACTATAAAATATATGCAAGCCTACAGGGGGAATGTATTGTGCTGCCACCCCCTTTTTGGTTCATTTGTATATGGTGTGCCTGTAATTTTTGATTCATTGTATTAACAGAAAAACCCTTCCTAAATGCAGGTTTTGTGGTTTTGTAATGGTTTTGATTGTTTTTAGATGTGTGTTCTTGTCTTTAATAAAATTGATGATTTTTTGACCTATGCAATGGTGGTGTGCCGCAGAATTTTTGTCAATTCCTTCTCTCTCGTATACATGGTTTAATTGTCTGGTCACTACAGATGTTGCCGATGATGACCAAGCCTAGCTCGAAGCACTAAGCGTATAGTTCATAAAGTTGTCCAGAGATTTGTAGACAGATTTGTGCAGTCGTATAATGTCTCTGCCGAGTAGAATTAAGATATCTGCCTTGTTGTCCAAGGCCGTTATCTCGTTGGCTATGGCTTTGAGGTGAGGAAACTGAAGAGCCGCTTGTGGCACATAGGATTTCTTCCCTGTTCAAGGGTATTTGGTTACACTCTATGAGTGTGGGAAGTGGTATCTCCTATGGCCTTTTTTCCAGTGGCTTCTGTCACACCGCTGCAGGTGCCCAAGGTGTAGGGAAAGGTGTTTCCCTTTAAGTTGAGCAAGTCGAAGAGTTCTGACCTGGCCAAGGACTTGTTGCTCTGTTCGTCCAGGCTGACGTACAATTTGACCGCCTTTTCTGGATGACCTTTAGGATACTCCCTTGCTAGGAAAATCTTTGCGCAGGACATTTCGCGAAGACCTCGGTGCAGGATACTGTATACTCAGCTCTTTTACACTGTTCATCTTCACTGAGTAAACTTCACTACATCCCTTTGCCAGCTTTGCTACTTTAAACCGCCATTGGAAACTTCAAGACTACTACACCATTTCCTCTCTGCTTAGTCTACTCTGCTCATCACTGTCTCAGCTCTGCTACTTTGAGCCTCCATTGCAAACTTGGTTAAAGAGGTTAAACTTGACAAAGGTCGTACATATAGATTACAATGTTCTTATGTATGTGTCGCAAATATGTATCGCAGGGACTGGGCACAGACCAGTAAGGGGTTAAATCTCCTGCCATCCAGGAGAGGTCAGGACCGGATACACAAACACACACCACCAGTCCCACTGACTATGGTCTCTCCAGGGAGCCATGATGGGAACAGCAGAGGGTGACAAAAATCACACACAGAGAAAGCTTCAAAGGGAAGATCAGATAAGGGAGAGAAACCATCTCAGATAGCAGCTTCAAACAGACCCACAGAATTGGAGGGAAATCAGAGACAAAGAACATTTTTTAAAACATAATCTATGCAGGGCTAAATGAGTGATCGCCCAATCATAGGCCAAGAATTAGAATTCTAAACTAGAAGGCCGGTCTAGGGTCTGACCCCCCCCGGCTGGGTCTATATCTGGGCTCGCACAGCCGCTGCTGGGATGTCACAGTGATGGGTCGGTGAAAGCTGCTGTGAACATCATTCCATCTATTCCTGCCCTCCCCATCGGGCAACACAGAACAAAGTGTACTTTTCTGTAAGTTTCTCCTTTTTATTTCATTGTTTGCATATGTGTATGTCATTTTATTATTTCTATTTTTTATATCTTTTTATGTAAGCACTGTACCTTTTATATTAAAGCTTAAAACTTTAATAAGCTGAAACCTTGTTTGTTCTAAAAGGATTCATAGCCTAAGAAGTGTGTGATCCTGTTGATTGGCTGACAGTATTATTCCAGGGACTTACCCCCTGTATGTTGGTAAGTGGTGGCAGTGAGTGTGAAGCGGGGTGCACAGTGTGAGTCGGGGTGTGATCGATGCTCCCTTTCAGCATAGGACAGAGGTCGAGTGCTGGATTGAGTGAGAGGAGATAGATTAACCCTTGCAGGTGCAACCCCAAGTCACGTGCTGAGAAGTGTGTACGTGACAGTATGGTAAACAATTAGTACAGATACAAAGAGAATCCAGCTAAATGCATACATATAAAACCCTCAATCGCTGTTAGTCTTAAATCGAGATTCTCATAAGGAGTGTCTGACTTTATGTTAGGGTACAGGCACACTGTCGTGCATCAAACACGGAGCGTGAGTGATGCACGACAGCGATGCGAGTGCAGTGCTAGTTTGGTGCGAGTGTAGTGCTAGTGTGGTCCGAGTGTGGTGCTTGTGGTGAGTGTGCCTGGCTGTATGTAAGTGTATGTGGTGCGAGTGTGAGGTGTGAGTGCGTGTGTGTTGTTTTTTTTTCTCTCTGCTGTCCATGGTCTTGATGGACCACGGAACAGCATTAGTGCTGCTCGCCTGTATAATTCCTGCTATCCCCATACAGTTACAATAATGTTTCATTGCTGTGACAGCAGCAGTGAAGCAGTATTGTATGTATAATTTATTATTTTTTGCAAAGTTACACTTATCAGCTTGATTTGACATGTTTTTACCATGTCGGCTGTTCAGGACTTCATTCTGCACTGTGCTACCGAGGGGGTTTAACCCGGTGAATAAGGGGTTAATCAGACGCTGGTGTCATGACACCATCTGTCCAGGGGTTGTCCTTTCCCCCTGGACACATGGTGACATGACATCATGTGTCTGAATGGGTTAATTTTTCTGTAACCCAGGTTCAAGTGCATGTCGGGTGTAGAGATGTGACAGAAAGAGCCGTGATTTGTGAATGGAAGCCAGGGCTTCAGCACCATGGACAGCTCCTTACAAATCACCGGCTTATTCTGTGTAATCTCTACACCCGACATACACTTGAACCTGGTTTACAGAATAATTAACCCGTTCAGACACATGATGTCATGTCACCATGTATCCAGGGGGGGAGGACAACCCCTGGACAGATGGTGTCATGACACCAGCGTCTGATTAACCCCTTATTCACCGGGTTAAAACCCCCTCGGTAGCACAGTGCAGAATGAAGTCCTGAACAGCCGACATGGTAAAAACATGTCAAATCAAGGTGATAAGTGTAACTTTGCAAAAAATAAGAAATTATACATACAATACTGCTTCACTGCTGCTGTCACAGCAATGAAACATTATTGTAACTGTATGGGGACTGTGGGGGGCCAGTGATTTTAACAGCACACGGCTGCGACTCTCGTACCATGTGCTGTATGGGTGCGAGCTAGACTCGCACCCATATACTTTTAATGGCTCTCGCAAAGCAAGTTTAATGCCAGAAACTCGCATTAATGTGACCTGTATAGATAGAGTTTTTCTCGCATTAAACTCATGCGAGTTCAACGCCAGTTTGCCTCCAGTCTTAGTCATTGCATCCACATAAAAAAATTTATAAACCAATCATGTTAAATAAATAGACATCATACCTATATGGCAACCAGCGGGAGTGCAAGCTCGAGGAAAGGCAAAGTAGATCCTATAACCCCTACATTTTTTTCGCCCACTCAGCTTCCTCAGGGAGAGGTGTATGGTGGTAGTGGACCCCGCACCATAACACCGCTGGTGTCTTTATAGCACTGGGAACTCCGGGTGCGATGTTAAGCACTTCTGGGTTCCGCTTGTGTCATGCACAGTCTGTCCGCACCATCTCAGGGCGGTTCCAGATTCCGGCTCACAGCCCACCATCATCCAGCACAGGGACGCATCACCAAAAATGCTGGGCGGAGGGGAGGGGCCGTTGGCGAACAGTGTGTAGCTGAGGGTGGAACAGGCTTATGCAGCGCTGTGCGCTCATTATATCACCATATTCTCAAACGATAACAAACCAGGGGAAAAAGAGACAATATGTATGTCACATCAGGAGAGCTAGGAAATCTATCGCCATTAAGTATAGGCTGGGCTCCGAGATAATTACATCTGAACATCTCGGACTGTAGTCATTATCAGCTTGGTGAGGTATTGTCCTTCTCCTCGTGATTTCTAGATCCAACTTGTATACTTCACATATGGTGATCCCTGGGCAAAGGACACAGGAGACGGGCTTGGACACCTTGAGAGTATATGGTGTGGTGTGTGAACAATAAAAAACCTAAAAATGATATAGAACCAGGAAAAAAGGATTAAAATAGAAAAAGCAAGAAAAGAGAGTTAGCATGTGGCATAATGAGCAGTCTCTCATAGGTAAGGACTATAGGTGACATTTTCATTTAGACCATTAGGGGTCAAGGTCCCGAGAGTCGCGATCCACTTAGTCTCCAGACGCGCCAGAACCTTTTTAAGGTCATCGCCTCTATTGCCACAACACACCAAATCAATTCCCCTGACTCTCAAGGGCAGGATTGCATCCATGATGTTTTTTGAAATGCTTTGGTATTGTTTTAAGCAAAGTGGGATCTTTCGCTTCCTTCGCTGCGATAATGCCGCGAACATGCTCGCCTATGTGTACCCTCAACTCACGTGAGGTCAAGCCCACGTAGATCAGAGGGCAGGCACATTGGGCAAAATACACCACATGTGTTGAGGAACACGAAATCCTGTGCCTGATCTCAAATCTACGCGAGCCATCAGCAGAGTGAAAATGGGTCACATGCTCCACGTTAGTGCAGGAGACGCAGTGTCCACAGGGATAACATCCCAAAATAGGCCCCTGAGAGCTAAAGGGATTAGGTATGTGCGGCACATAGTGGCTGTGATCCAGCATGTCCCTCAGGTTTCAGGTACGTCGTGGAATCATCAGAGGTCGGTCAGGTACACACTTTCTCAAAGTAGGATCAGTGAGTAAGACCCCCCCAGTGTCTACTACAAAGCTCTCTCATGGTCTGCCATTCATGGTTAAAAGTACCAATAAAGCGTAGTGTCTGTTGAATCTCAGTCTTTTTGGGTGTTTGTTTTAGTAGATGGGCTCTCTGTGGTATGTAAAGCACTCAGGTGCCCATGCTTTATGCACCTATTGGAATAACCACGATCTCTAAATCTTTGCTTAAGGGCCACAGACTGATGCTCAAATCCCTCCTTTGTAGAACAGATCTGCTTCATCCTCAAGAACTTGCCAGTGGGGACGGCACGTATGGTGAGAGGAACTGTGACCAGAGGAAGCATGTAACAAGGAGTTCACGGAGGTGACTTCCTGTGGACGTCCGTCTCAATCAGTCCAGAGCTATCCACTTCCAGGGCAATGTCCAGGAAGTCAATCCTCGCCGAACTACACTTGAACTGTTATAACATCAGACTGATGTACATGTTTCATTAAGACATCCAGCTGCTCCGCTGAGCCCTGCCAAATAAACAAGACGTCGTCTATGTAGTGCATCCAGCACTGCACCTGGGCACAGGCTGCCATGCCTCCATCACCAAATATCAATCTCTCCCAATATCCCAGGAAGAGATTGGCGTACGAAGGCGCGCAGGCCGGGCCCATCGTAGTTCCACGCTGCTGCAGATAGATGACGTCCTTAAATACAAATAAAAAGAAGGGGGGGGGAACAAGAGGCGCAATAGTGCCCTATCACTATGGCACTGAATGTAGAGGTGGTGAGAAAAGAATCCACTCACCTGTGGCAGTTGTGACACCCACAACTGGTTTGAAGGCGTATAAATGATAGTTTCCAGATGGCTGCTGCTGGATTTCCACCGTCCACTCAAATGTGGAGACACATCGGATTGCAGGGAAGAAATGGTGTATCACGGTCCGCGCTGCCAAAATCACTCACTCCAAAGAAATGCACATGAAGATGGAACTTCAAAAGGAACTCTTTTATTACCTCCTACGCGTTTCGGTGCCCTCCTGGCACCTTCCTCAGGGATACCTTCCACCCCACCAAACCACTCATATATATTTAGCACATCTCATAATATTGATTAGTGGGAGTAAACATCAATAATGACGTCATCATCGTCATCAAAACTTTTAAAAACCAATGTTCCATAAATAATTAATAACATAGTATGCCCACACATTTTAAAAAATCCGATTAAGAGAAATGTGCAAAAAAATCAGCAAAATGCCAGTGGAAACGCCTGTAAAAACTGTCTGAAGGGCTAGACAAAAAAATTGCTCACTAAAATAAAGCATTCTACTCTGCTCTTGGGGGATAGAACCGGCAGGTCCCGATGGATTGATAAGTGTAAAGCATCATCAATGACAAGCGCCACTTAATCTGTTGTAAAACAACCAGATTAGTAGATCTCTTGTTTTTGCTCCCAAAATTCCTAAAATCAATGTGTGCTTTATTTTTCTCTAGAAGAAGACAGACAAAAAATACAGATGGAAGGAAGAAACCGAAGATACAAGCCTCCGGATTTCATGAGATTTCTCACAATCTCATTTGTGGAACATCAGTGATGAACAATTAAAAGAATAATTTATTAATTACATTAAAAATAAGTCTTAAGATCAGAATCAGAGATGAGATGAAGTAAATGAAAGCCCTATGAAGTAATATCAGTAAAATATTTAATAAAAACAAGAATAAATAAATAAATAATTATAATGTTAAAAACGAGTAGTCCCTCTTTTTGCCTCATCTTCTGTGGCATACCAGTGTGAGTGCATGTGTTGTCATCCAAATTCTCTGGGTTCTATCCCCCCAAAAGGATACAGACTAAGATTATTCATATATATCAAACAAAAAAATTTAAGTCACATGTCAAGATCTTAGTACACTTAGGATAATCCCCACTCATGGATCTATATGTAGATCTTATAAGTTACAATTATATGTGGTAATAATCTATTTTGTCCACAAGATGGCGATAGTCTGGATGTTGTTGTCAAGGAAACAAAACCAGGTACCAAGTCTTCACAAGCCTATATCACCGCCAGTAGGGGGCGCTTCATCCAAATCTCTGTGTATTAACAAGAAAATGTGCTAGCTCCGGAATTTCTGTTCAGTGAAGAATAAAGAAAAAGAAAAGATAAGCATTACTGTGTGTGGGGTGCTGGGACGTGGATTTAGACCCAAAGTAGTTTGATAGATACGTTCTTGTGTTGTCTATAACTGTAAAGGAATGCTAAAGAACATAGTGAATTTATTTTAGTGTGGAAGTACCTTTCAGAATATACTGAAAGTGTTGTGCTGTAAGTGTACAAGAATACTGTGATAACTGACCAATGATTCCTATATTATTTCAGAGATTAGGTTCCGTCCCCTAGGTTTCAGTAGGTTTCAGTGTGTCCAGTTTAAACATCTCTCTTTTAATACCTCGAATCTGTTTGGGATGTGTGACTGTACATGGTCTATGGGGGTAATGCTGATGACCGATGGGTCTCTGTTATGATGGAGATCACATGATAGAACACATGGCTTGAAGCCATTTTTTTATTTCGATCGTGTTTGTTGAGCTTTTCATGCAGGGGTTCACCCGGACAGCCCCGATCGCAAACAACATGGTGTGAACTTCTTATGACCAGTTTTTGATTTCAACTCTGCATGTCTATAGTCTTCAATGCACTTTCTAGTCCTGGGAGCTGTATCTGAGGTCAAGCAGGGCACTGACCATATACATGACCCTAAACCATGATCTGTTGCTGGAAACCATTTTTTTATTAAAGGGAATCTGTCATAATTTTGCCATGTAATCTGTAATGAGACCTGATCCACGATTTGTCTGCTTGCTGTATATTGATACAATCACTGTTTTCTTTAGCATAGCCTGAATATAGCCTGTATAACCCTACCCACACCACTGCTTGGCAGCTTTCGTATATAACACTGCCCACACTACTGCTTGGCAGCTGTCGTATATAACACTGCCCACACCACTGATTGGCAGCTGTCTGTATATAACACATGCCCACACCACTGATTGGCAGCTTGTCTGTATATAACACATGCACTACCACTGAATTGGCAGCTTCTGTATATAACTGCCCACACCACTATTGGCAGCTTCTGTATATAACCACTGGCTCAACCGCACACCACTGATTGGCAGCTTTCTGTATATAACACTGCACCCAATGCACTTCTGATACATGCCCACCATGATTGGCAGCTTTCTGTATATAACACTGCCCACACACTGTTGGCAGCTGTCTGTATATAACACTGCCCACACCACTGATTGGCAGCTTTCTGTATATACACTGCCCACACCACTGATTGGCAGCTGTCTGTATATAACACTGCCCACACCACTGATTGGCAGCTTTCTGTATATAACACTGCCCACACCACTATTGGCAGCTTCTGTATATAACACTGCCACACCACTGATTGGCAGCTTTCTGTAATAGCACTGCCCCACCACCACTATTGGCAGCTGTCTGTATATAACATGCCCACACCACTGATTGGCAGCTTTCTGTATATAGCACTGCCCACACCACTGATTGGCAGCTTTCTGTATATAACCCTGCTCACACCACTGATTGGCAGCTTTCTGTATATAACACTGCCACACCACATGATTGGCAGCTTTCTGTATATAACACTGCCCACACCACTGATTGGCAGCTTTCTGTAATAACACTGCCCACACCACTGATTGGCAGCTTTCTGTATATAACACTGCCACACCACTGATTGGCAGCTTTCTGTATATAGCACTGCCCACACCACTGATTGGCAGCTTTCTGTATATAACACCTGCTCACACACCACTGATTGGCAGCTTTCTGTATATAACACTGCCACACCACTGATTGGCAGCTTTCTGTATATAACACTGCCCACACACTGATTGGCAGCTTTCTGTATATAACACTGCCCACACCACTGATTGGCAGCTTTCTGTATATAACACTGCCCACACCACTGATTGGCAGCTTTCTGTATATACACTGCCCACACCACTGATTGGTCAGCTTTCTGTATATAACCCTGCTCACACCACTGATTGGCAGCTTTCTGTATATAACACTGCTCACACCAACTGATTGGCAGCTTTCTGTATATAACACTGCCCACACCACTGATTGGCAGCTTTCTGTATATAACACTGCCACACCACTGATTGGCAGCTTTCTGTATATAACACTGCCACACCACTGATTGGCAGCTTTCTGTATATAACACTGCCCACACCACTGATTGGCAGCTTTCTGTATATAACACTGCCCACACCACTGATTGGCAGCTTTCTGTATATAGCACTGCCCACACCACTGATTGTCAGCTTCCTGTGTACACTAGTGGCCTAAGGTGAGGCAACACCTGCAGTTTTTCACCATCACCAATATTTATGAACGTTTTCACTGACATACTTACTTGAACATTCGCCCTCTTCTGCAATATGTATTCTATGTTTGTTTATAGTGACTTGGGTGTGATTTAAGACCGATATTTTGTGATTAAAAGGCAGTTTTTATATTTTAAGCCAGTTTGTCATCAAAATGTAAGCAATGACATGAATGACATGTTTTTATTGTTATACTGTCTCAGAATTCTATTATATAAAATTGACACATATTTGCTTAACTTTTATTTCACGTGCAGCATTAATGACTGCGTCTTTGTAGGGTAGAAAGTTAATAAAAATTAAGCTTTGATTTAATAATTATATTTGCAATATAACAGTGTGATATAATGACATATTAAGTGATTTTTCACCATTTTATCATTTGAATGTCAGATTTTGGGAATGACCAGCAGTATTAGACAGGAGTGGTCACCTAAGAAGAGAGCCAAAGCTGTTACTTTAAGAGAAGAAGGGTACAGTTACCGGGAAATAACCGCACGAATTGGAAAAGGGAGGTCACCGGCCAGCGTCCTCAAAGTGCGCAAGAGGTTTCAAGAGACTGGTTCAATAAAGAATAAACCAGGTAGAGGAAGGAAGAAGGCTACCACTCCTCATACTGGTAGAAGAATTGTTACAATCACCCTAAATAACAGGGAATCAACTGCTGTTGACATCAACAAGGAGCTTGTCAACACTGGAGTGACAGGGTCCGATTGACGGTTTGACAGCAATTGGTAAACACGGAGTTAAGAGAATACCACATCAAAAGGGGACGTACTAAAAAGAATGAAGAAAAGGAATAAATAAAAAGAATGAAGATAATAACTTATTACAGAAAGATGTGTAGATGTATAAAAGGTTTCTTGGGAATCTTAGACATGGAATGAACACATATCCCATATAACCAGGTGTATAATATGTTACCTGAGCATTTAGGTGTGGAATGAAGATGGAATATCTGTAGATAATAGGAAAATGAACACATATCCCATATAACAGGTGTATATTATGTTACCTGAGCATTTAGTGTGGAATGAGATGAATATGTAGATAATAGAAAATGACACTATCCCATGTAACCAGGTGTATATTATGTTACCTGAGCATTTAGGTGTGGAATGAAGATGGAATATGTAGATAATAGAAATGAACACATATCCCATATAACCAGGTGTATATTATGTTACCTGAGCATTATAGGTGTGGAATGAAGATGAATATATGTAGATAATAGAAAATGAACACATATCCCATATAACCAGGTGTATATTATGTTACCTGAGCATTATAGGTGTGGAATGAAGATGAAATATATGTAGATAATAGGAGAGTGAACACATATCCCATTATAACCAGGTGTATATTATGTTACCTGAGCATATAGGTGTGGAATGAAGTGAAATATCTGTAGATAATAGGAAGAATGAACACATATCCCATATAACCAGGTGTATATTATATGTGTGTAACTGTAGAGCCTGAGCATTTATAGGTGTGGAATGAACGTGAAATATCTGTAGATAATAGGAGAATGAACACATATCCCATATAACCAGGTGTATATTATGTTACCTGAGCATTATAGGTGTGGAATGAAGATGAATATCTGTAGATAATAGAAGAATGAACACATATCCCATATAACCAGGTGTATATTATGTTGCCTGAGCATTTTAGGTGTGGAATGAAGATGAAATATCTGTAGATAATAGGAGAAATGATCGCATATACCATATAACCAGGTGTATATTATGCTACCTGAGCATTTTAGGTGTGAATGAACGTGAAGTACTGCAGATAATAGGAAATGAACACATATCCCATATAACCAGGTGTATGTGTTCATTTTCCTATTATCTACAGATATTTAACATTCATTGCACACCTAAAATGCTCAGGTAACATAATATAAACCTGGTTATATGGAATGTGTGTTCATTTTCCTATTATCTACTGATATTTCATCTTCATTCCACACCTAAAATGCTCAGGTAACATAATGTACATCTGGTTATATAGGATATGTGTTCATTTTCCTATTATCTAAGTATATTCCATCTTCATTCCACACCTAAAATGCTCAGGTAACATAATATACACCTGGTTATATGGGATATGTGTTCATTTTCCTATTATCTACAGATATTTCATCTTCATTCCACACCTATAATGCTCAGGTAACATAATATACACCTTGGTTATATGGGATATGTGTTCATTTTCCTATTATCTACAGATATTTCATCTTCATTCCACACCTATAATGCTCAGGTAACATAATATACACCTGGTTATATGGGATATGTGTTCATTCCATGTCTAAGATTCCCAAGAAACCTTTTTTTACATCTACACAATCTTTTGGTAATAAATTATTATCTTCATTCTTTTTATTTATTCCTTTTCTTCATTGTTTTTAGTATGTCCCCATTCCTGTGTGCTGTGTTACTAGTCAATGTAACAATTCAGTATGAGCTGCTCTTGGTGCCGGGGGAGGTGATGCTCTCCTGAGCAAGATAGATGGGGAATGAACATGATATCTATATACTGTAAGGGATATATATTCCACATACTCCACTTTCGAGCGGCCGCAATCGCGGCCCACTTTTGCAAACTCGGGGGTCGCAAGAACGGACCGCAAATGCGGCCACAAAAACAGCGGCAGTGTGAATGAAGCGCAAATAGTAAATTTGATAAGTCATTTAAGGGTACGTTCAGACGTGGTGGATTTTCCAGAAGGTTTTTGCACGGAAATACCGCTGCGGCCATGCCCTCCATTATACCCTGTGTGAACTGCAAAAAGCAGCTCACACAGGACGGAAAAATTGCCGCCGCGGAAAGCAGGTCGCAGTGCGGCAATCTTCAACCGCATCTTGTCAATTTGCCGCTCTGATTTCTTGCGGAATACAAACGTAAATTGCTTATAGGTTAGAATTGAATCGCAGTCAGACCGCTCTTGCAGCATCTTAGCAGCATATTTTTTGGCGCTTTTGCCGCACATAAGAGCGCCAAAAAAGCACCTCAAAACCTGCAGAAAAGATGGAATTAATTTTGCCAATTGCAAAAAAAGCATGAAGTCTGTGACAGAATTACCTAACAGATGAGAATTATGGCTCGTCCACACATGCCAGATTTGTGGCGGCTGATCCATAGTCGCCAGCAAAACCAGTACTGATGTCATTGGTCGGATTATTTTCGTCCGGAAATTGATCTGGACTGCCGTTATTCTCAACCGCATCATGTCAATTTGACGGACAGGATCCGTCTGATAATTTGACATGCTAAAATGGCAGAAACCGTGGCTAAATATCAGCCGCGGCTTCTTGCGGGAATTGGCGGTGGTAAGGAACTACCACCGCTATTCCACCCTATTACTGCCATATATACGCCGACCAATTGGTATATATACTCCGGAATACCGCCGCATTTAGCGGCCAAAGTCCGTACGGAATACGGATTCCAGACGCCATACACCCGCAGCGTGTGGACGTACCCTTAGACTTAACTCAGATTTAGGGTCCGCTTAAGAGGTCCCCTTATCCTTTATATATTACACATAGATCATGTTTATTCACCAACTATTTAATCGCTTAGGAAAGTTACTGGAAAGCTGGGTGTGTGGGATACTGTATCCATTACACTGCATACTGTACATATATTATGTTCATTCCCATCTCTCTTGCATAGGAAAGTTACTGGAAAGCTGGTATGTGGGATATATCTCCATTACACTGTATACTGTACATATATCATGTTCATTACCCATTTCTCTTGCATAGGAAAGTTACTGGAAAGCTGGGTGTGTGGGATATATCTCCATTACACTGTATACTGTACATATATCATGTTCATTACCCATCTCTCTTGCTCAGGAAAGTTACTGGAAAGCTGGGTATGTGGGATATATCCATTACACTGCATTCTGTACATATATTATGTTCATTCCCCATCTCTCTTGCATAGGAAAGTTACTGGAAAGCTGGGTATGTGGGATATATCTCCATTACACTGTATACTGTACATATATCATGTTCATTACCCATCTCTCTTGCTCAGGAAAGTTACTGAAAGCTGGGTATGTGGGATATATCTCCATTACACTTGTATACTATACATATATCATGTTCATTCCCCATTTCTCTTGCTCAGGAAAGTTACTGCAAAGCTGGGTATGTGGGATATATCCATTACACTGCATACTGTACATATATTATGTTCATTCCCCATCTCTCTTGCTCAGTACAGTTACTGGAAAGCTGGGTATGTGGGATATATCTCCATTACACTGTATACTGTACATATATCATGTTCATTACCCATTTCTCTTGCATAGGAAAGTTACTGGAAAGCTGGGTATGTGGGATATATCCATTACACTGCATACTGTACATATATTATGTTCATTCCCCATCTCTCTTGCATAGGAAAGTTACTGGAAAGCTGGGTATGTGGGATATATCTCCATTACACTGTATACTGTACATATATCATGTTCATTACCCATCTCTCTTGCTCAGGAAAGTTACTGGAAAGCTGGGTATGTGGGATATATCTCCATTACACTGTATACTGTACATATATCATGTTCATTCCCCATCTCTCTTGCTCAGGAAAGTTACTGGAAAGCTGGGTATGTGGGATATATCCATTACACTGCATACTGTACATATATTATGTTCATTCCCCATCTCTCTTGCTCAGGAAAGTTACTGGAAAGCTGGGTATGTGGGATATATCTCCATTACACTGTATACTGTACATATATCATGTTCATTACCCATTTCTCTTGCATAGGAAAGTTACTGGAAAGCTGGGTATGTGGTATATATCCATTACACTGCATACTGTACATATATTATGTTCATTCCCCATCTCTCTTGCATAGGAAAGTTACTGGAAAGCTGGGTGTGTGGGATATATCTCCATTACACTGTATACTGTACATATATCATGTTCATTACCCATCTCTCTTGCTCAGGAAAGTTACTGGAAAGCTGGGTATGTGGGATATATCCATTACACTGCATTCTGTACATATATTATGTTCATTCCCCATCTCTCTTGCATAGGAAAGTTACTGGAAAGCTGGGTATGTGGGATATCTATCCCTCATCATCCACATTACGAACCTTGTGTACACTTACATTCATAATCCACATTATGCAACCCTATGTGCAGTCACCCCAAACATATAGAGAGCAACATATAGCATAAAATAGAGTTGTTTGCTGTGGAGTTGAACCCTATGTGAGCAGTTCTTACCTTCAATGAGCAGAAGTCCCTTTTTTCAGATTTCAATATCTCTGTGGGTATCTGGCAGAAATATGGAATACTCTTTACTGCTAAGACCCTGTACACCACTCCCACTAAGTCATACAGTTAGGGCCAGAAATATTTGGACAGTGACACAATTTTCGCGAGTTGGGCTCTGCATGCCACCACATTGGATTTGAAATGAAACCTCTACAACAGAATTCAAGTGCAGATTGTAACGTTTAATTTGAAGGGTTGAACAAAAATATCTGATAGAAAATGTAGGAATTGTACACATTTCTTTACAAACACTCCACATTTTAGGAGGTCAAAAGTAATTGGACAAATAAACATAACCCAAACAAAATATTTTTATTTTCATATTTTGTTGCGAATCCTTTGGAGGCAATCACTGCCTTAAGTCTGAAACCCATGGACATCACCAAACGCTGGGTTTCCTCCTTCTTAATGCTTTGCCAGGCCTTTACAGCCACAGCCTTCAGGTCTTGCTTGTTTGTGGGTCTTTCCGTCTTAAGTCTGGATTTCAGCAAGTGAAATGCATGCTCAATTGGGTTAAGATCTGGTGATTGACTTGGCCATTGCAGAATGTTCCACTTTTTGGCACTCATGAACTCCAGGGTAGCTTTGGCTGTATGCTTGGGGTCATTGTCCATCTGTACTATGAAGCGCCGTCCAATCAACTTTGCAGCATTTGGCTGAATCTGGGCTGAAAGTATATCCCGGTACACTTCAGAATTCATCCGGCTACTCTTGTCTGCTGTTATGTCATTAATAAACACAAGTGACCCAGTGCCATTGAAAGCCATGCATGCCCATGCCATCACGTTGCCTCCACCATGTTTTACAGAGGATGTGGTGTGCCTTGGATCATGTGCCGTTCCCTTTCTTCTCCAAACTTTTTTCTTCCCATCATTCTGGTACAGGTTGATCTTTGTCTCATCTGTCCATAGAATACTTTTCCAGAACTGAGCTGCTTCTTGAGGTGTTTTTCAGCAAATTTAACTCTGGCCTGTCTATTTTTGGAATTGATGAATGGTTTGCATCTAGATGTGAACCCTTTGTATTTACTGTCATGGAGTCTTCTCTTTACTGTTGACTTAGAGACAGATACACCTACTTCACTGAGAGTGTTCTGGACTTCAGTTGATGTTGTGAACGGGTTCTTCTTCACCAAATAAAGTATGTGGCGATCATCCACCACTGTTGTCATCCGTGGACGCCCAGGCCTTTTAGAGTTCCCAAGCTCACCAGTCAATTCCTTTTTTCTCAGAATGTACCCAACTGTTGATTTTGCTACTCCAAGCATGTCTATCTCTCTCATGGATTTTTCTTTTTTTTCAGCCTCAGGATGTTCTGCTTCACCTCAATTGAGAGTTCCTTTGACCGCATGTTGTCTGGTCACAGCAACAGCTTCCAAATGCAAAACCACACACCTGGAATCCACCCCTGACCTTTTAACTACTTCATTGATTACAGGTTAACGAGGGAGACGCCTTCAGAGTTAATTGCAGCCCTTAGAGTCCATTGTCCAATTACTTTTGGTCCCTTGAAAAAGAGGAGGCTATGCATTACAGAGCTATGATTCCTAAACCCTTTCTCCGATTTGGATGTGGAAACTCTCATATTGCAGCTGGGAGTGTGCACTTTCAGCCCATATTATATATATAATTGTATTTCTGAACATGTTTTTGTAAACAGCTAAAATAACAAAACTTGTGTCACTGTCCAAATATTTCTGGCCCTAACTGTATGACCAAGACTGTATCTGTGTCCCTACAACACACTTTAAACAAATTTGTGTGAGAGCCTGCAGTACCTAGGTTTGCCAGAGGTGGAATCTTGAGGCTTTTTTGAAGTGTGTATCAGCTTGCAGTACCACAAAGGCACCAGAGAGGGAGTATACACACATTGAGCACCCACAGCACACACACTCATACACACTGTCTCTTATATATGTGTATAAAGGGGACACTTGAGATTTTGATGCTAGGTGTATAAACAAGGTCTTCTCCATTGATTAGCATTGCCAGCTTCGTGGGGACCTGATTTTTGGTCCCCACGAAGACAGAGGTCCCCACACTGTTGGTGTGTATTCAGGTCCATGTCCCCACAAGTATAGCAAAGCAAGTACACACACACACACACCACACACACACACACACACTTTCACTTTCTTACCGTACTTCTTTCTTTTCACTTTTTTTCCTCTGTGGTGCTGCTTTGGTGGTGCACAGTGCAGGAACCCTGGGCCAATCAGAGCGCTGGAGCCCTGGGCCAATCAGAGCGCTGGAGCCCTGGGCCAATCAGAGCGCTGGAGCCCTGGGCCAATCACAGCGCAGGAGCCCTGGGCCAATCACAGCCCAGGAACAATCAGAGGCTACTGACGTCAGCTGGCCCATGATTGATGCACTGTGATTGGCGCAGGGCTCATGGGCGGAGACCGGCACAGAGCTCCGGAGCTGTGATTCACGGCTGCGCTCCTGGGCTGTGAGCACTGCAGCGTGGCAGAAGAGCAGTACAGAGTGGCGGGCACCGGACAGCGGGGAGCGAGACACAGATGCATGCCCCGGTCTTGTGATCGGTGGCATGCTGAGGAGCTACGCCTTATAATCGGGGGGTGCCTTATATTAGGAGGTAGGGCGTTTCCCCAAGCATGCCTTACTTTCGGGGGGCGCCCTATTTTCGAGGAAACAGGGTATATAACTTCTCTTGTCACTATAGTACAGTATTCTTAATACACTATATAAAGAAATTACACACAATACAATGAAATCATCAATGTCTTCAGGGGGGCATAGGACTGCAGGTCCACCCTCTTACAATGTGAAACACACCCAGTTGACTAATAACGTTAGGCCACCATGGTCACACGATCAGTATTTGGTCAGTATTTCACATCAGAATTTGTATTCAAATCCAGGAGAGGAACAATCAGAGGAAAAGTATAATAGAAATGACTCACCGTGGCCAGGTCTTCACGCTGCAGGCATTTTCTCCTCCTGTCACGGTGGTCCAGATCAATAGTGGTTGGCTGAACAGATAAGGTTTGATTATTCTTGTCGTGACGCTACCTGCGGCAATTCCGGTGATTTCACCGGCGCTGCTTGGGCCTCCGGGGATGTTCGGCAGCAAGATGGGACGCTCCCCACAGGACGAGCGTGAGTCCCCGGAGCCAGGAGCTGCACTTGGTGGTATGAGGCAGCTTGATTACTCTTAGCATGCGGAGTAAAACAGTTCTGAAGAAACACGGACACCAGTATTCTCTGTAACGGGTCTTTTACTGTAACCAGGCAGATGATACAGGGTATACAGGTAACGGGTAACGGACTGGGTGGTCTCAGCGATGACTGGTGTGGTTTCAGAGCTCTGCGGTGTTCCTCCGTTCCTAACTTGTTCTAACTTGGTTGCCGACGTCGCCTTAGTGTGCCGAGTTCGGGTATAAGGGGGCTGCTTCAATTTCCCTGCCGGCGTATACAGACCGGTGTGAGGGGAGCCAGATTCCTTTTAGTGGGTACTCCGCTGGCAAGACAGCTCTAATCGCGGCAGTAGTGGGGCGCTCCTAAAAAGAAGTTCCTCCACTGCTGGTTTGCTGGTCAGCGATGAACGACTGTTCAGCTTCGGAACCAGTTTTCCGATTGTAGATGGGCGCGGGTGTAATTTTGACCCAACGGTAGTCGCCCAGATTCCGGTTTCAGGGCACCGCGTAATGGCGCCAACCGGTAGGTGGTCTGCAGAGCCCTCTTCTCCTACGTTCCTCTCCCGATCACTTCTTCCTTCTCTCTCCTACACTCTCCTACACTCTACTCCTACACTCCGCCCACCAGGACCTTATTGGCCCTCTATACTAGTGATGCATGTAGGGTATGGAGCTCTGAGTTTAACCATATCATCACTGAGGCAGAGAATATTGCATCTTCAGTCAGGCATGCAATACCCTCCTGTGACACACTCGTTGCGGGGCGCCACAGAAACACGTCACCACTTCTGGATTTATCACCCACTGCTGGCTTTGGCTACAAATACTGGTGTGAAATACTGACCAAATACTCAATATATGACCGTGGCCTCAGATTCATATACAGAGAAGACGGGAATGAAGAAGAGCAGGAATGGAAAAAACAAGACCAATCAAGACCGGGTACAGGAGGTCAGTGGCATTTACACGAGGTAATGTTTTTTTTCCCCATATTTATGTCAAGTGACAAGTCTTTTTTTTTTTTTTTTTACTAACTGGATCCTATCTAGTGTAGGTTGTCCATTTGTAAATCCACACCTGTTGGGGGTCATTTATCAAGGTCATAACTTATTAGTCCTGTTGGACTAGTAGAGTTAGACTGTTTCATTCATAAACCTGACCTATAGTGACCATATTCAGGTCCTAGGTGACAATCCTACAACAAGTCATTTCTCATATACAAATGTGGCAGGGCTGAGCTCGTTATACAACCGAACACTTGGTGATCAGTCATAAAAAAGCAATGAACAAATTAATCTCAGCTAGATCTATGTATGTTACATGGATGTCACATGCAAAAACTTTATTTTCTCACATTCAGTCATGCAAATATTTATTCACAAATTTACCTATGCTTCTATGATATATTGGGTAGTTTGTAAAATGAATGATGAGATGCTTCCTTTGTCTGTACATAGTAAAACAAGTGTATTGTGCCGACTACTGACCGTGTTTGGGGGTTAAGTAACCAACTACTGCAAAGGGGCCCACTGGAGGATTCTCCTTTCTCTATAGGCCCACCAGAGGATTCTCCAATCTCCTGTAGGCCCACAGTAGGATTTTCCATTCTCCTGTAGGCCCATCAGAGGATTCTCCAATCTCCTGTAGGCCCACAGTAGGATTTTCCATTCTCCTGTAGGCCCATCAGAGGAGTCTCCATTGTCTGTAGGCCCACCGACGGATTCTCCATTCTTTGTAGGCCTACCAGAGGATTTTCCATTCTCCAGTCTCCTGTAGGCCCCCCAGAGGATTCTCCATTCACCTGTAGGCCCACCAAAGGATTCTCCATTCTCCTGTAGACCCAAAGGAGGATTCTCCATTTTCTGGTAGGCCTACGGAAGGGTTCTCCAGTCTCCTGTAGGCCCACCAGAGGATTCTCCATTCTCTGTAGGCCCACCAGAGGATCTCAATTCTTAGTAGCCCACCAGAGGATTCTCCAGTCTCCAGTAGGCCCATAGTAGGATTCTCCTGTAGGCCCACCGGAGGAATCTCCATTGTCTGTAGGCCCACCGAAGGATTCTCCATTCTCTGTAGGCCCACCAGAGGATTCTCCAGTCTCCTGTAGGCCCACCGGAGGATTCTCCAGTCTCCTGTAGGCCCACCGGAGGATTCTGCATTCTCCTGTAGGCCTGCCGGATGATTCTCCATTCTCCTGTAGGCCCACCAAGGATTCTCCATTCTCCTGTAGACCCACAGGAGGATTCTCCAATTTCTGTAGGCCCACCAGAAGATTCTCTAGTCTCCTGTAGGCCCACCAGAGGATCCTCCATTCTTCAGTCTCCTGTAGGCCCACCGGAGGATTCTTCATTCTCCAGTGTCCTGTAGGCCCACGGGAGGATTCTGCATTCTCCTGTAAGCCCACCGGAGGATTCTCCATTCTACTGTAGACCCACTGGAGGATTCTCCATTCTCTTGTAGGCCCAAAGGAAGACTCTCCATTCTCTGGTAGGCCTACTGGAGGATTCTCCAGTCTCCTGTAGGCCCACCAGAGGATTTTCCAGTCTCTTGTAGGCTCACCGGAGGATTTGTCAGTCTGCTGTAGGCTCACTGGAGGATTCTCCAGTCTGCTGTAGGCCCACCGGAGGGTTTTCCAGTCTCCTGTAGGCCCACCAGGGAATTCTCTATTCTCTGTTGGCCCACCGGAGGATTCTCCATTGTCTTGTAGGCCCATCGGAGGATTCTCTATTCTCTGTAGGCCCATCGGAGGATTCTCCAGTCTCCTCTGTAGAGCATTTTAGTGTGCCAACTGTGACAAGTGACAAATTCTGCTCTGCTACAATAATAAATTTCATCTGGAAATGGCGTCTTTTACTGAATGTTGTTCTGTTTTGGATTAAGTTTATTGCAGTCTCTGTTTTGTTTTCTGGGCACCGTGACAGAGTGCAGAATTGCTCAGACTAGGAATGTTTGCCTATAAATATATGCAGTACTCTGCATAAATGAGTACACCCCCTTTAAAATAAGATTTTAATAAATATCTCACTGATCACAAGAACAATTTCCAAAATGTTCACTAGACTAGTTTCATAGAACGTTGTTTTAACCCGTAACATGAAAGTAAGGTTAATAATATAACTTTAATTGCAAAATCTTCAGTTTTACTCAAATTAGTCGATGCAAAAAAGAGTACACCCCACATCAAAAACTAGTACACTTAATATTCTTCTAGGCTTGGAATATACAGGTTGCTGATATATTACAGCATCCATCTTATTTACCTCTTTTGGAGCCAGGATGCCCCCGCGCACACGTTGGTCATATGTATGGGCCCTGTGTAACATTCTAAATACTTTAAAGACTCACAGATTGACCCATCTCCTCCTTCATTATGTATTAATGTCCCTCATCCTGCTCTAAATGGTCCTCCTACTGGAATATTGCCCTTATCGTGGTATATATGTCCCCCATCCTGGTGTATATAGTCTTCCTCCTCCCGCCACCATACTCCTCCAATTATTATAATGCACTCCCATATTCCTCCATATATTACAATGTACCCCCATAGTCCTCTATGTATTATACTGCAGCCCATAGTCCTCCATTCATAAGGTAGCCCCAATAGTCATCCAATTAATATAATGCACTCCTATTATCCTCCATATAGTATAATGCAGCCTCATAGTCCTCTATACATTATAATGCAGCCTCATAACCCCTCCATATAGAATAATGCAGCCTCACATCCCTCCATATAGTATAATGTAGCCATATATCTCTCCATATAGTATAATGCAGACTCAGTGCTCTCCATATCGTATAATACAGCCTCATATCCCCTCGATATAGTATAATTCAGCCTCACAACTCTCCATATAGTATAATTCAGCCTCACAACTCTCCATATAGTATAATGCAGCCTCACAACCCTTCATATAGTATAATGCAGCCTCATAGTCCTCCATATAGTATTATGCAGCCTCATATCCCTCTATACAGTATAATGCAGGCTCAGTTCTATATATAGTGCAGCCTCAAAACTCTCCATATAGGGCAGCCTTATTTCTCTCTATATACTGCAGCCTCATATATGCAGCCTCATAGCTTATCATATAGTATAGCCTCATAACTCTCCATATAATGCAGCCTCATAGCCCCTGTATGTCCGGGCCCCGTCGCATCCACGACCCCTGCAAGTGCGATTGTTACTCTCCTGGCGATGACTATTTTTCTCTTCAGAATTCCCCGTACTGTCCGGTAGGGTTAGGATCAGGACTTACTTGGCCACTGAATCACTTTCACCTTGTTCTTGTGCTGTAGCCTTACCAACAATTTCGTATTTTTTTTTTCTTGGGGAGGTGATGGGCCCAATTGGGACTTTTACTATTGAGACCCTGATCATATGATAAATAGTATATTATGTATGTGACATCACCCACCCAAAAAGTTATTTTTCTCTGGCCAAATTACTTTTCCATTAAACCCTGGCTGTGATGATAATGAAACTGCTGAAAAGTGATCTCTGCACTGAGCTAATTTGTATTTTTTTTTATACAGTGGGAAAATGTTTTTCTTCTAACTCATTTATTATGGTTTATCTCTCTATAGAAAAATGAAATGTATGTCTGATGGAGAGTCCATTCCTCCTGATTGGCCTTATTTTAAGACCATAGATCGGATCCTGTCCAAACTACCTGAACAATGTGATGGAAAGTTCCAGCCTGGACCTTCTACATCGCAAACCGAGGCTTCTCAATCCCCGTCTACAAAGTCCACCCCTCTCTACCTTCCCTATAACCAGTTCTCATACGAGGAGAGGGAAGGATGCTTTGAAGACAACAATTCAGAGAGCTCAACCAGCCTGCAATCCTATAAAATCAGGTACAGACATGGATTATTATAGAAAGTCTCCATTGTATCATAGGTCAGTATTTGGGCAGCCATATACACAGACATAAAAGTCCCCAAAGTGACCTTACACTATGGAACTTGCTAATCTTTACCCTACTTGGTGCCCTCTATTTGCTTCCAGTTGCCTTCTCTGTTGATATCGGCATTCCTTTCCTTCTTTTTCCCATTTGTCCTCTACTCGGGGAAAGTGTTAACTCCAAACCATGTCAACCCGACTTCGAGATTTCCCTTTGGTTCAGTCCTACCACTCTGTTCCCCATCCAACCGCGGTGGCCACCTTGGAAGCAGGAGGAAAGAAAGCCAAACTCCACATAGGAGGTAACGGGAGGCAAAAGGGAGGAAAACAGATGGCACCAGGTGGAGTGACTGACTATACATGAAAAACATATACTCACTTTTCAGTGCCAGAGTGAAGAATCACTTTAAGGCTAAGTGATTCATCAAGACTGGCATTTTATGCATTAGTCTTTATGAAAAATGTGCTAGTGTCGAGCCCCAGGCCCTGGGGTACTCTGGTAACAGGCTCGGTGGGTGTTTTCACAGAGATGTCATGGGTGGCAGTGCCTGAGCCCATGGCCTGGGTGACACTTCAATAAGGGGTTATGTACAGAGGATAGTTTGTTGTTGCGTCACACCACCTGTAGTACCTGGTGATGGGTCACCAGCGCCGCCACAGTCCTCCGGAGGGCGATGGTATTGCGGCGAGGATGGCAAAGCTCCCTACAGGTGGAGCTGGTCCTCCAGGGCAGTGTTCCTGTAAGCAAACAGATTGAATTCTGCAGCACAAAGAAACGGAGGCAAAGTCACTCTCCACAGGAACAGTTCAGGTAAAATGCACAGTTCACAGTACAACACAGTCTGTAAACATAGGCAGCTGGCCTAGGTAGTAGCAAATGAACGGGGTGTCTCCACGTGGCTTTGTTAGATGTCCCACCTTTACTGCTCTTCCAGGTTGGTGTGAAGCCTGGCTGATCTGAAATCCAGCCTGGCCTCCTGTGCTCTCTCACCTGTCGTCGGGTAACCCTCTAATGGCTTGCCGCTATCTCTCATCCTACGGTGCCTGGCGCCCTTAAAGGGATCCTGTCACCCCCAAAACACCTCTAAACCTATTAAAACCTGTCCCTAGAGCATATTAACACTTTCCCTACACTCCTTTTACCTCCTAAATACAGCAAGTGACATTGAAGAAAAACGTTTTTATAGTACCTCATTAGTGATGATAATGAGTGACTATGCTATTCATAGTCACTCATCCAGGCTGCCCCTCTTCATCATATCACGCCTGAATAGGCGTGATCTACAGCACTGATTCAAATTCGCGCCTCCCCGCTGTGCCCTGTGTCGTCCGAGGCTGCAGTGTGGCTGGGTGACGCAATCCGCGTCATTCCCAGCGCCGGGTGACGTATTTACACCGGCGCCGCGCTGTCAACTTCAAAATGCGAACTGCACATGCGCACGGGCATGCGCAGTGCGCATTTTGAAGCTGACAGCGCGGCGCTGGTGTAAATACGTCACCCGGCGCCGGGAATGACGCGGATCGCGTCACCCAGCCACACTGCAGCCTCGGACGCTATGGGAGAGAGCGGAGGCACGCAGGGAGGCGGCAATTTGAATCAGTGCTGTAGATCACGCCTATTCAGGCGTGATATGATGAAGAGGGGCAGCCTGGATGAGTGACTATGAATAGCATAGTCACTCATTATCATCACTAATGAGGTACTATAAAAACGTTTTTCTTCAATGTCACTTGCTGTATTTAGGAGGTAAAAGGAGTGTAGGGAAAGTGTTAATATGCTCTAGGGACAGCTTTTAATAGGTTTAGAGGTGTTTTGGGGGTGACAGGATCCCTTTAATGTTGACTGCGCTGGTGTCCGGGAGACTTGAAGACTCCACAGTAATCCGGATTCCCTGCTGTGCTTGTAGCTCCAGCAGTCTGCGGGCTCTGGTGCCTGGTAAGCCATCTGGAAGAACCTATCACCGGCTTCTCTGTTCCCAAAACTGCTGCTCTCCTGGAAAGCTCCTTTCCTGTCTGTCCCTCAGATGTTCTCTGCCTCCAACTTCCTCCGCCCTTACACTGCTTGCCCTGCACTCCTCCCACTGGGGCTGGGTCTCCTTGTAAAGGATTTAATCCTGTAGTCCCCTGAGCTAAGGGTATGTGTGTGGATGCAAGGATTAAGCCACACATTAACCTCCCTATTCACTTACCACAGGGATATCACACACGCTGGTCTGGGTGCAGTACCCCTTAGTGGCGCTTCGACAAGTGCGGCGCCACACTAGAGTTAGATGCGAAAAGGTCATTATGAAGAATAAGCTGGTGTAAAAAACAGGGGCTGAAGTACATTTTTGTACTAATTTACGCCACTTTTGTTGCCACACTCAATAACGGGAGCCTCCTTGCTAAGCATTTTCCCTTATTTTTAATCCATGAATACTATAAATTGCGCAAAATATGTTAAACGATGCAGACAGTTTTACAGCAGATTTCATCAGCAAACTCTTTGTTGAATTAGCCCCCATACTTGGTGCAGGTTTTCCGTTCAGAATATTGCATTGTAACAAAGTACTGTTAAGAGTGGCTATACCTGACTATGGGGTTGGGGAGCAAGATGGCAGAGATGAGCTAAGGGAAACTTGAAAGCTAGTCTGACCCTGTTCCCAGAATTAACTCTAAGGTGAGGATGTCTGGACCACCACCGTTGCACTGCTTCTGACCAGCCCCAGGCTATAACCCCCTCATCTCTTCCCCAGGGACAGGGACAGCATTTCCAGTCAGAGGGAAAACTCCATGAAGCTACAAGCAAGGCTTCAGCAGGACAGCACACAGCGTCTACACAGCACACGGTCTCTGCAGAGAATGAACTCTTTCAATGACAACAGCTGAGGGGTAATGAGAATATTTACGACTGGGGAGTGGTGACCTGACATACCCACCAGCTAGTGGAAAGCCACAGCCAGACCATGGACAACAATACTGCTACAGCTACTGACATTAACCCCAAAGGTACCTACCAGAAATAAACCCATTTAAACAATGCAGAGCCGTTCCCAGAGACTGCAGAGCAGTCTACATGTGACAAGTACCAGCTAAGTATATGAGACCTTAGAAATCTCCTCTGCATGTCACAGATGTGTTATCCATTTGTAAATTGACCTGCGGTGCTGATTTTAATATCTGAAGCTTTCCAGACCTATGACTTGGATTTGCAAGTGGCGCTTGAGAAGATCAGTGTCAGTCAGCAGCTGTTCAGCCATCAATAATACTGGTAGCAGTCACACTACGTGTCGATTCCTGCGGGATTGTGAAAGTCAACTCAGGAGCTCCTGCAGTTTATCTGTGGTGAGGTTGTGAGGAAAGAGACCGGACCGGCGTCACCGGGTCCGAGGAACATGGCAGCACCGACCCACTACCGGCGGGATAGATTCCCTAATTGCATCTGGAAGTCACACGGGTTAGAGGGAACCTGGTAATACATTGAAAGACAGGGTTACCCTAGGTTAGGCTAACACCAGAGTGTCAGCTCCGAGGGGGACTGAAGTTAAACACCGGCTCCCCAGACAAACCGGCGGGGAACACAGATTCCAGATCCGTGTTCCCACTACAGGGTTGGAGGGTCAGCAGCATCCAGGAGGACCCGGCTTACCACCCATACACATAGGGGGAAGCTGCACACAAGGGACGAACAGAAAGAGAGAGAATCAGCCTGAAAGGACATAAAGAGAGAGTGAGGGGTTTCAGAGTGACAGCCTGGCTGCAGAGGGTTCAAGTGTCCGGAGTTATTGGAGGTGTGAACTGAACTGTACTGTAAACTGTTGTGAACTGTTTGAATTGAAGAACTTGAAAGTAAACCCAGTGAACCCCGCTCCAGTTTCCCATGTCTGATTCCAGGTATTCTGAGCTGTGCATTACACCCTTTTACCCTGCCAGGAGCAGCCCAACCCGTCCATCTAGCTGCAGCCCATCCATCCCTCCATCCTCCTGACAGAGCTGCGCTGCAGCGGTGATCCCCTTACTGACCACAATCCGTGGGTGGTGTCACAACAAACTATCCCTGTAAATACCCCTTTTACTTGCGGAACCCGGGACACGGTCCGGACCAAGCCCGCCGTGTTCTCCCCAGCAGTATCCCGGTCCGCTACTGAGTACCCCGTCCCAGTGGGCTCCACATATCTCCATCCTGTTATCAGACATGGAACTTGCAGATGTCATCTTCCTTACCTTTCTTCATTACATGACATATCCCAAGATATTTGGCAGGAGGTGACTAGCTTTAAATAACAAAACAAAAAAAAAAACCATAATTTTGATTTTTGATACTCTGTCTGGAGATGTTTATGTTGTATGTGTGATCACTCAGTGGCTGAGATGTGAGTTCAAGCCTGTTGAGGGTCACAAATTGTATTCAGGTGACTTCATGGGAAGTTGGAATCATTAAGGAGTTTTTCCATGGTTCCACCCCTCTGTGATGCCTCTCCGCTGTTACTCCTGGCATTTGTTGACATACTGCAGCAGTGAAGTCACAACTACAGATCATATAACCACTGCAGCTAATCACTGGACTCAGCAGTCTTGTACCATGTACGTTGATATAAAGGGCTGAGCTCAGGAATCAAATGCATGCCGCCAAGATGTCACCAGTGGGGTAGTGATGTCACAGAGATGGGTGAATACAGCCAAGTTTATGTCATTTTAACCTCCAAAAGCCTAGAGCAAAACAAAATCAATTCATGGAAATCCCCTTTAACCATATTGGTGGAATTATAAAGGTGGACACTATATTGCTGATCTGAATTTAATCTCCCGACAGGAAAGACCAGCAAACGCCAGACGGGAGCACATGCATGCTTGTCTGAGCTGTGCATGCATGTGCATAGGGGAATGGGAGGGAAAGCTTTCTGCCAAACAAGCTCTGGACTCACCAATGTGCAATGCCTTAGGGGTGTGAGACCTTTTATTTAGGATTTTTGAATATTGCTGAGTGAGCAATATCATCAGTCAACAAATGTCCCGGTTTCAATAACCCAATTATTTAGATGTGTGGCTGTACGAGGCACGGGCCCTAGTTGTGGGCAAGGTAGTCATCTGTCATTCCCCGTTAGGCTACATGAAGCTGGAGGTCCTGGCTGGTTGCAAGGTGTTGTACTCTGCAGGACACATGTTGCTGATGGTTTCGCCCGGCCGGGACCTGATGATACACAGTTCATTAAACATTTAGTTTTACTAATCATAAACTTGGTAACAACAATGCACATCAGATAGCTGTCAAACATATTCTTACACGTTTTATTGCCACAGAGCATCATTAGGCCTCACTTCAGTTGTTCCAACCTCTATAAGTCCTTTTCCTTTCAACTCTACCCAGACTTGAGCCATATCACAGTCCATGAAAGTCATTTTTTTCCTCAAGCCTTTTTCATTTTGCTGTTGCAATACGGTCGGACTGAGCTATAAGCTCCTGGATGCTTAGGGAACATTTGCTGCAGGCACTCACTTCCTGCCACAGTCTGTTCTTTTCTGCACCAGGACTATTCTCTCTCTGTCACTCATTCCTCTAGTCAGCTCTTTGACCCAATTTCCAAATCGCTCTATCACTTGGTCCACTCCTTCTCTTTCTCAGTTGTTCTCTTTTCTTAGTCACGCTGTCCTCTGTAACATTCTCCCTCACATCAAGGCACACCCTCGTCATGCAGACTATTCCGACCTAAGGTCTGTCTCTGTAACAGACTGGGCCCTATCTGATGTTTCTAGTCGAAACTATCTTTTTCCCTATACTCTAGCTCGTTCCCTATGGGCTAATCCTAAAAGTTACCTACCATGTCCATCGTCAGTAGCTGAGCAGAACTCCGCTTCCTCACAGAATACAGTGCTTAACAACACAAATATTACACACCACAATAACACAATACACGCTATACTTCACATTAACACATTAAATAGTTCACATTACATGACATTAACGAGATTGGCATCTTCAGAGGGAACACGATGACAAATCCACCTCCTCACATGGCATTTTAATTACCCTTGGCCCACCCCCTGGGCCATGGAATGATCAGGCTCCTGCAGGTCGAGTGGGGGTGTCACTGACCTGTCACTCGGCCTGCAGGTACATGGGGAGTTGTACAACACCCCAGGGGGGGGTCGATTTGCCCCCACCTCCACCCCCCCGGCTACAGGCGCGGTGATTGGCACTCAAAAGTGAAAGTGAAAATCACCGCGCCTGTAATGCTTCCCTGCCTGCCGCTGCTATCCCTACCCTCCAATCTTCTCCCCTGTCATCCTCTAACTGCCCCCCTGTCCCCCACCTCTCTTTCCTGCCCCCTCTTCATCTTTCTTACCCCCCGCTTCCTATTCCTGCCACCTGCTTCCTGTCCCTGCCGCCCGCTTCCTCTTCCTGCTGCCCGCTTCCTCCTGCCTGCCCCCGCTTCCTCCTAAGTGCCCCCCTACTTCTCCTGTCACCCCCCCTCTTCCCTCTTCCTGCCCCCCCGATCACCAGAGCGGCGATCGCCTCTCCCACTCACCCCTCCGGCGACCGCTCTGTCTCCACTGCGTCCCGCTCCTCCTCCTCCTCTTCACCGCCTCCGGATCTGACAGCTCTGTGCTGGAGCTGCCAGATCACTTTCTACAGCTAGATCCTGAGGATCCAGCTGTAGAAAGTGATCTGACAGCTCCAGCATAGTGATCCACAGTGACCATTATGTGATCACTGTGGATCACTGTGCTGGATCTGTCAGATCACTTTCTACAGCTGGATCCTGAGCTGCAGGAAGTGATCTGACAGCTCCAGCACAGTGATTCACAGTGACCATTATGTGATCATTGTGGATCACTGTGCTGGATCTGTCAGATCACTTTCTACGGCTGGATCCTGAGGATCTAGTTGCAGGAAATGATCTGACAGCTACAGCACAGTGATCCACAGTGACCATTATGTGATCACTGTGCTGGATCTGTCAGATCACTTTCTACAGCTGGATCCTGAGGATCTAGCTGCAGGAAGTGATCGTGGGACCTTCGTTATGGACGACGTTGGAGCGATCGAGCGTCGTGGGACCTTCGTTGTGGACTACGTCGGATCTTTTCATAATAAAGATGGAGTCCGAATTGTGTCTGTGTTTTTTTTTTCAAATAAAAAGATTTTTCTCTGTGTGTATTTATTGACTATTTACCGTACTAGAGATTCCTAATGGCGGGTCTAACATTGGCCCTATATTATGAATCTCGGGCTTAGTGCCAGCTGCCAATAAAAAGCTGGCATTAACCCCTTTATTACCCAGTTAGCCACCGGCACCAGGGCAACTGGAAGAGCGTGGGTACAGCGCCAGAAAATGGCACTTCAATGAATGCGCCATTTTCTGGGGCGGTTGCAGGCTGCAATTCGCAGCATGGGGGGCCCAAAACGCTTGGGCCTCTCTATGCTGAGGATTCCAGCCCCCAGCTGCCTAGTTGTACCTGGCCGGACCAAAAATATGGCGGAGCCCCACGTAATTTTTTTTCTAGAATTAGTTCTAGAAATTAAAAAAGGGCTTCGCTGTATTTTTGGTTCCAGCCAGGTACAATGAGGCAGCTGGGGGCTGGTGGCAGTCCGTAGCTGCCAAGTTGTACCTGGCTGGACCAAAAATATGGCAGAGCCCCATGTCATTTTTTTTTTTAATTCTACAAATAAAATGACATGGAGCTTTGCCGTATTTTTGGTTGCCAGCCAGGTACAACTTGGCAGCTAGGGGGCTGGAATCCTCAGCATGGAGAGACCCAAATGTATAGGGTCCCCTATGCTGCGAATTGTAACTACTAGACTAGTATGTTTTTTCACAAAAAGTTTCTTTATTCATTTTTACGTCTCAATTTGTGAAGCACATGGGGGTTCAAAGTGCTCACTGTGCATCTAGATATGTTCCCTGGGGGGTCTAGTTTCCAAAATGGGGTCACTTGTGGGGGAGCTCAAATGTTTAGGCACACAGGGGCTCTCCATATGCGACCTGGTGTCCACTAAGAATTCCAATTGTTGGCAAACACCAGGTTGTGTATGGAGAGCCCCTGTGTGCCTAAACATTGGAGCTCCCCCACAAGTGACCCCATTTTGGAAACTAGACCCCCCCCCAAGGAACCTATCTAGATGCATAGTGAGCACTTTGAATCCCCAGGTGCTTCATAAACTGATCCATAATAAGGTAAAAATACTTTTTTTTCACACAAATTTTCTTTTTTAATTTGTACGGATCAATTTGTGAAGCACCTGGGGGTTCAAAGTGCTCACTATGCATCTAGATATGTTCCCTGGGGGGTCTAGTTTCCAAAATGGGGTCACTTGTGGTGGAACCCCAATGTTTAGGCACACAGGGGCTCTCCAAATGCGATATGGTGTCCGCTAACAATTTGAGGTGATTTTCCATTCAAATTGTTAGCGGACACGATGTCGCATTTGGAGAGCCCCTGTGTGCCTAAACTTTGGAGCTCCCCCACAAGTGACCCCATTTTGGAAACTAGACCCCCCAGGGAACATATCTAGATGGATGGTGAGCATATTGAACCCCCACATGCTTTACAAATTGATCTGTGAATATGGAAAAAGTACTTTTTTTTCACAAAAATGTTCTTTTAGCCTCAATCCTTTCATTTTCACATGGGTAACAGGATAAAATTCATCTTAAAATTTGTTGGGCAATTTCTCCTGAGTACACCGATACCTCATATGTGGTCATAAACAACTGTTTTGACGCACGGCAGGGCTCAGAAGTGAAGGAGCGCCATATCACTTTTTGAATGGAAAATTAGCTCCAAAAGTCAAATTGCTCTCTTTCCCTTCAGAGCCCTGCTGTGAGCCCAAACCGTGGTTTATGATCACATATGTGGTATCGATATACTCAGGAGAAATTGCCCAACAAATTTTAGGATCCATTTTATCTTTTTGCCCATGTGAAAATGAAAAAATTGAGGATAAAAGAACATTTGTGTTAGAAAAATTAAAATATCCATTTTTTTGTTTCCAATTTGCTTAGTTCCTGTGAAGCACCTGAAGGTTAATAATCTTCTTGAATGTAGTTTTGAGTAGCTTGAGAGGTGCAGTTTTTGGAATGGTGTCACTATTGGGTGTTTTCTGTCATGTACACCCCTCAAAGGGACTTCAAATGGGATGTGGTCACTAAAAAAATGGTTTTGTAAATTTTGGTGGAGAAATGAAAAATTGCTCATGAACTTTGAACCCTTATAACTTCCTAACAAATTTTTATTTTTTTCCAAAATTGTGCTGATGTAAAGTAGACATGTGGGAAATATTATTTCATAACTATTTTGTGTCACATAACTCTCTGGTTTACCGGAAGAAAAATTCAAATTTTGAAAATTGCAAAATTTTCAAAATTTTTGCCATATTTTTGATTTTTTCACAAATAAACGCAAAAATTATTGACCTAAATTTAATACTATCATGAAGTCCAATATGTCACGAAAAAACAATCTCAGAATCGCTAGGATCCGTTGAAGCGTTCCCGAGTTATAACCTCATAAAGGGACACTGGTCAGAATTGCAAAAAATGGCAAGGTCATGAAGGGGTTAATATGGAGCTTTTATTTGGTAATTGTATGGTTTTATTATTTCAGTGCTATATGGTGGCGTTTTATATCATTAATACCTTGTACAACATATCATGCATTATTTTTATATGGCAGGGACTACACTATCTATAAATGTTATGTAGACAGCTGAATGGAAATATTTTTTAGGCCCCTTTCACATCAGCATTTTTCATTGATTGCGGCAGATCCGGCAGATTTACCGCGTTTGCCGATTCTGCCGCCTAACGGCAGCACTTACGGCTCACTTGCGGCAAGCCCCATGCGTTGTCTATGGGGCTTGCGGCAGGTGTGCCATTGCTGTGATCCGGCAGTTGCGGCCGCGCAAAACAACCGCAGCTGATTGAGTATTTTTTGCGGCCACAAGTGCTGGATCACGGCAATACCGCACTTGCCGCAAGCCCCATAGACAATGCATGGGGCATGCTGCAAGTGTGGCCGTTAGGCGGAAAATGCGGTAAATCTGACGGATATGTCGCAATCAGTGAAAAACACTGAGGTGAAAGGGGCCTTACACTATAATGTATACGATGCGCCAACAACACGTACCATACATGACTCCCACAATAAAGCCCAGTGGCCACCATGCCCAGCAGAAACTCAATGTCAATCTGGAGATTGGATTTAAGTTCATTATTGATCTTCACTTTTGCATAGTAATATTTTGGTTTTGCTTCAGGTCTGGGGAGAGGGCCATAAAGAAAAGGAAACTGCAAAGTTGTAGCTTCCAGAAGAAAAAGTTAAAGATTATGGAGAACATGTTAGAGGAACAGAAGAGGCTAAGCCGAGCGATGGAGGAGACCTGCCGGGAAGTCAGACGGATCTTGGACCAGCAGAACATCATTCAAGTACAAAGCCTGCAGCTCCAGGAGAGGATGATGAATCTACTAGAGAGAATGATCACTAAATCTACTACTTAAAATCTGCTAGATCCACCACATATCTCCTTGTCCCTGTTCCTTTTTATGGTTTCTGGTAGGACAATGGACAACAAGAGGTTGGCTTCTTTAAGGAGGACTGAAATTGAAGGGTTGAAGGATGTGTTGAGCTGTGCTCCTTGAGTCCACCATAGCGGAGGCCACCTCTATCCCTATAAGGCATATTGGCAGGGATTGTCAAGATGGGACGACCCCTTTAAGCATGAGTAGACTGTTCCACTATGATCATTGACTACTTACCAGTCTTTAGTGGGAAATCCTCTGCAGCAATATAAGGTCAAGTGAATATAATGCATGTATTATGTTATTGGTGCCATATCTGTGGGGTGGATATCTACAAAATCACTAATGTGTAAAGTCAGAAGTCGAAATCCACTGCAGTAACCCGATGAACTCACTTTATTCAGTAGTATATTCCTATGCAGAGTATATGCTTGTTACACTTGATAGAATTGCCTGTTGTGAATCCTGTCTGCTTGATCGTTGGAGTCACTGACGGACACAGGATAGGGCCCCTGTGCAAATACAATACATGGGCCCTTTTCACTCCATCTCATCATTATGCACAATTCCATCTGCTTTGAAGGCTGTTATGGGTCCCCTTAGCTCTTGGGCCCGTGTGTGGCTACATCGGTTGCACCAATGGTATGTCCGCCCCTGGTTGGGGTAAGTTCTACCTGCTGCATAAGGGATTGCTTCTATATGCTACACAGACTACTTAGACTCCTCTCATTCAGGTAACAAAAAGTACAAGATTGTCCTTATAAGAAACCTTATAATGTGTTGTCTGTTATTGTATATGCATAATATGCCATCAGAGATTAATAATTATATATATTGTGAATTTTGCTCCATTTGCCGATAATGTAGTATTTGACCTCAAAATTACCCTTGTGGTCCATGCCAATCAACCACACGTATGGGCCTGCTTAAAGATGACCTGTTACTCGCCATAATTATTTACGATCCTTTTTAACCTGCTGTAAATGCCGCTGCTCTCCTGAATCCGGCGTTGTTTTTCTTTTGTTTCTGCGCTTCTTAGTTCCAGAGATATGACCCTTTTTCTCTATATATAAATATGGTCTTCTTAACCAAGTGGGTGTGGTCTTCAACTCTCCTTTGTGGGTGTGTTCTTCAACACCACGCCCACTTGAAAAAAAAAAAAAAAGGATAGATTTACATACTTGAAAGAGAGAGCCATATCTTGGGAACACAGAGGCGCAGGAACAAAAGAAAAATAATGTTGGATTCAGGAGAACTGTGGCATTTACACCAGGTTAAAAAAACAACATATTTGTTTTAAGTGGGCTGTATAGAGTCAGGAAAAAAAATATTTTTTTCTTTCAAAAACCACAGCACCCCTGTCCATAGGATGCATGGAATCACAGTAAAGCTCTGTTGAAGTGAATTGGACTGAGCTGCAATATCACAATGAGACAGTGGACAAGGTGGCGCTGTTCTGGAGGAAAGCAGACATACTTTTGCTTACATTTTTTAAACACTTTTAAGCCAAATACGGTAAGTCTATTGGACTTTTCCCAAGTAATCGCACTGGCGTCTAGCAGTCTTTAGCAGAGCCTGTGGTTCAAAGCTTTGACACTTGTCAGCAGTGATGTAGATTGTTCAATCCCCGGGAGACCAGATATCAAGAAGTAATGGTTTTTCATTGTTTGCTGGTATGATTTAGGAAAACCTGCAGTTGTAGGGAGCTGGCTCGACGGACCTTAAGTTCCCCTCCTGAGAGTTTGACCGGATGGCCCTTGAGGTCCCTTCCTGAGAGTTTGACTGGATGACCTTCATGTCTGTCCCTGAGAGTTTGACTGGATTGCCCTAGATGTCCCCTCCTGAGAGCTTGACTGGATGACCCTTGAGGTCCCTTCCTGAGAGTTTGACCGGAAGGCCCTTGAGGCCCCTTCCTATGAGCTTGACCGGATGGCCCTTGAGGTCCCCTCCTGAGAGCTCAACTGAATGGATCTTGAAGTACCTTCCTGTGAGCTTGACCGGATGGCGCATGAGGTACCCTCCTGAGAGCTTAACTGGATGGACCTTGAGGTCCCTTCCTGAGAGCTTGACCGGGTGGCCCTTGAGGTCGCTTCCTGAGAGCCTGACCAGATGGCCTTGAGGTCCCTTCCTGAAAGCTTGAACGGGTGTCCCTTGAGGTCCCTTCCTGAGAGTTTGACCGGATGGCCCTTGAGGTCCCTTCCTATGAGCTTGACCGGATGGCCCTTGAGGCCCCTTCCTATGAGCTTGACCAGATGGCCTTGAGGTCCCTTCCTGAGAGCTTGACTGGATAGCCCTAGAAGTCCCTTCCTGAGAGCTTGACCAGATGGCCCTCAAGGTCCCTTCCTGAGAGCTTGACCGGATGGCCCTTGAGGTGCCTTTCTGAGAGTTTGACCGGATGGTCCTTGAGGTCTTTTCCAACTCTACCATTCTATGAATCTATTTCTATGAACAAGGATATATGATTAATAAATGACACAGGCAGAATATGTTACACCTCCAGGTCTGAACACTGTCCAAAATGTAAAACCATGTAGAAGATGCCTCCATTTTCTTCTATATTACTGCACAAAGAAATGTGATATTCCTTATAGTATCAGGCTACCTACTCCACCCTGCACTTTGCACACAAACCTATGATAAACAATATACTTATAGCTTATATCAAACAGATATTTATATTTATTGTCATGTAACAGATGGGAAATGATAACATACATCGTGCTGCTTTCGAGATCTGCTTCTCCTGATTGTCCTCTGTAAAATTCTAGGGTTGAAAATCCACCACAGACGTAACACAAACTTCTCACGGATCTGAGCTGACCACGCATATGAGATAGCTGTCTGCTACATATTTATTACTAAGCTAAATTCACACAATTTTCATCCAAAAATAGATATTTTCTCTGTGTGCCATCCATTTTTATACATCAGCAGTTAACAAGACCAAACAAAATGAATAATTGCAATGTATCTGTGAAAATTGGAGGCATTACGGATGATCCATAGGATCACAATAATTTTTGTGTGCACCCATAGATTTGAGGCGGGCAAGTGTCATCTGACATGTGGCAGAAATTAGTGCATATTGTAATTTTTTTTCATTGGTTTGGTCAACATTGGTCCAGTGCTGTCTGAGTGAGGTCAGTTTTTTTCCATGGCCAGCGCTCAGACCGGTCATCTGAACGTACCTTTAGGCAGACCACTATCTCTCCTGACTTCCCTGTACACAAGTGCTTGATTGACTGACTGTTTATGTGATTTCACCATGGAGAAATTAGAAAGACGCTGCCAGACTCATCTGGCATCAGCTTTTCTTTCTTGAAAACAAAAGAAACTGGCAAAGAAATTCCAAGTGCTCGATGGTTCTGTCCACTAACCTCATTTTTCGGTGAAGAGTCAGGAGGTCTCATACACAAAAGGTGGTTGTCTGGTCCCACCAAAATCAGCTGATGTATATGGTGGCCTTCCTAATGTCCTCAGGTCTTCCGTTAATCTCAGCAGACTTGGCCGTAAAAATAGCACTGTACTCAAAGCTATTTGTCCCACAAAAATAATGCAAGCCCTGGCAGGAACCTGATGGACCTCATTAAAAGTTAGTGGGCACTGTGGGGCATTGCTGGTATTTATCATATAACACATCCTGTGAAGCGGTAGTGTGAACACTACCTAAGGCTGAAATCAGACATCCAGATTTCATGGTCTGTATTCACACTTACATTCTGGTACCGGCCTTGGGTGTCATGATCCAAACCATCAGCCTCATAAGCATACATGAAACTGTTGCATTCAGGACGGTCATGTTTCATGGTCTGTATAAGCACAGTAAGAGCCGAACTAACCTTGGGTCTAATGATCCAAAGCAACAGACTCATAGGCATATATGAAGCTATTCATTTTGGGTCAGGAGACCCGTGGTCGGTCCATGAACTACAATGCGTATACGTGTTGTGGATGCTTTTGTTGGGACATCAAAACTATGTCCCTCTGCTTAACTGTCTGCTTGCCAAATTAATAATAACAGGTGTCCACGGACAAATAACCACACTTGACTCGGCTGCAAGTAATGGAGAATTCTAAGTTTACTAGTTATACAGATAATTCTGGAGGTGGTAACCCCATAATAAGATCATTCATTAATTGGTTACAAAATAAACATAATTAATCATTGGTCACTAATAGCTGTGAACTGATTGGATTATACAAATCTATTCTAAACACATATAACTAATTCCTTCATTATCTGGTGTTACAGAACATCTTGCCTTGTTACTAAAACATGCTAAACATTGGCAAAACTCCTGGACCCTGTAACCTTCACTGTTCGTCTACATACAGTCTATGACTTGCAGTACAATATATGAAAAACACTACTTATTCTTCTTAAGGACAAGTACTTAAAGAGATACATGTAAGCTAGATATGCAGTACAATACAGAATACAGCATACGAGCACTTTGGCAAATCTTTGGATATTTTCTTATATTCATTTCCATAACATACAGATCATGAAACATGATTGTCCAAATTCAGCCTTTGGCTGCATTCACAAGTCCAGGTTTTACAATGCATGTATGGACTGTGATTTCAGGACTAATATAGGGTATCCTGATCTGACCGCTACCGTATGATATTTACCTAAGAGGCTGTAGAGTTTGGTTCAGGAGACCCATGTTCGGTCTGTGCACAGCATGCCACTTTGCAGTCTGATTCCATCTTTCCGTATACAGACCATGCTTGCGGACTTATCTTGGGTCTCTTGACCTGAACATTATGGCCTCATATTTGCCCTTGAGGCTGTTGACTTTAAGTCAGTATATGGCGTCACATATAGATCGCATAGTCTAATTATAGAGGTGTCTATGGAGACAACAGGTCTGGTTGGTTTGTATAGAGCTGAGATAAAGGATATGAATATTTTTCTATATGTGACAATTTACTTGCAATGTTACGACAATCGGTCACCATTATTTTCTATGGTGCTGGAGATATTTGCAGAATCCAGGCTGTATTTTGTTGAAAGAAACAGATGTGATCTATTTTTTAAGGTATTAATTGTGGCTTTTATCATCCAGCATTAATGATCATTGCTACTGTGAGACTCTGTAATGTAATAAAACATATTTTCAATCATCACAATAAAAGTTTATTGCAGGGTTTTCCCGTGTCATCCGATATAATAAAACATTATATACAATTTACAATCCTAAGGGGGTGTGCCATTCTTTTCTCTCCGCACACTGGTTTGCCATGGGTATCCACATACATGGTAAGCTTATTGAACAGGATAGAGGATTGAACTTCATAAACAATAGCTGGACCTCCCTTTGTGCAATTTTGGGTGCACCAAGACATTTAGGATGGTCCAGGAATAATAGATATTGTGTTCGATTTTGACAGCTAAGTGCATAAAGGGACTCTGTCAGCAGGTTTTGCTACTTCATCTGACAGCAATATAATGTTGGGGAAAGAGATCCTGAATTCAACGATGTATCACACAGATTACTGTCTGCAGCTGTTCTCACAAAATCAAAGAATTTATTGTCAGGAACACAGCAGAGCTGGGAGAGCTGCCCCCGCCCACACCAGGTTCTATATAGAGATTGTCCAATCACAGCAGAGCTGGGAGAGCTGCCCCTGCCCACACCAGGTTCTATATAGAGATTGTCCAAACACTGGGAGGTGTGAAACACAACAAGGGGTGTGTAGGACTGCAGTGCGTGTGACTTTCTAGTCCTGTAATGTTAATCACAGGTAATAAAACCGTTTGTTTAATTAAACAATAGCACACAAACTGACAAAAGAATCACAGATGATTTTTGTTTTTTAATTCTCACAGCATGCTGTCCTCAGTTTACATAGGAAAAACCTGCCGACAGATTCCCTTTAAGAACCTTAAATATGATTTGGTTTACAGGTTGATTTCCACTCATGCCAAAGGGTTGAAAAAAAATGTTGCACACTACAGGATTTGCCACATTTATGTGTTATGTTATAATGTCAAACCATCGATACAGCATCTAGATCCACAGCATCGCAGGGCAGGTAGGAGAGGCGACGGCCCCCCGCCCGATCCCCGCCGACGGCCTTCAGCACCAATCCCCCCCCCTCCGGTCCTCGCCGCCCCCGGGGCCATAGGTCCGCCACTGGATTATCCTATCTGTGTCTGTTCACAAAACTCCGGCCCTATCATGGCCTTTCAACTCTCTGAGCATTTAACAAGCTGGACCCTACATCCAGGTTTACATCACCAAGGCTGTCAACCTCGGTGAAACATATTTCCCCTTCAGGATTTTACCAATGACCATGGTACATAATATACACACACGTCCCCATATTGGTATGTATATCCAGTCTGCAGGATCAGAGTTTAGCCACAAGATGGTGCACAATTACAGATCCAAGCGAGACCCTGTGAAAGGTAGGGAGAAGGTTCATATACAGGCGCATCTCAATGACTTATAATTAGATCAAAAAGTAAATTTATTTCAGTAATACAATTCAAAAAGTGAAACACATATATTATATAGAGTCATTACACACAGAGTGATCTATTTCAAGTGTTTATTTTTGTTAATGTTGATGATTATGGCTTACAGCCAATGAAAGCCCAAAGGTCATTATCTCAGAAAATTAAAGTAGGGAGGATGAAGGGTTGAAAACCACGCTGCCGTATTCCATGAGACATCAAAGGGTGAATATAATATTAATTTATTAGTCAACGTGTTTCAGGGCTCCCTGGCCCCTTCCTCAGGACAAATCAATATCATATCGCCATGTTTCAGGGAGCCCTGAAACACGTTGACTAGTAAATCAATATTACATTCACCCTTTGATGTCTCGTGGAATACGGCAGCACGATTTTTAGCCCTTCATCCTCCCTACTCTATATGCACCACGCTGGGGACTGCAGCAGTCGTGATCTGCTTTTATAGTAGTTGTGACTCTCACAACCACACAAGGTGAAGCCTCTGATATCTATTTAGGTCATATTTTATCTCTCAGACCCTTCATCCTCCCTACTTTAATTTTCTGAGATAATGACCTTTGGCTTTTCATTGGCTGTAAGCCATAATCATCAACATTAACATAAATAAACACATGAAATTGATCACTCTGTGTGTAATGACTCTATATAATATATGTGTTTCTCTTTATGTATTGAATTACTGAAATAAATTAACTTTTTGATGATATTCTAATTCATTGAAATGCAGCTGTATATGGCCCTAACTGTATATATTTACATATAGACAATTTTCCTTGCAGTTGTTGCTCTCTATACTTATCTGATATTAATTGTAAATTTATATGTACCATGATTTGTATTTGACTGCGCTGATTACATTAATTTATTTTGATCCAGTATTATTATTATTATTGTTTCTTTTTTTTATTGTATATATTGAAATATTTTCTGTATATGATCAGGGCCATATTTGGAGTTCCTGGCACCCTAGGCACTTTCAGCAGTCCCGCGCTCCCCCCGCCCCACCCGATCAGTCAGATAAGTGTATGTAGACACAGCATTTTATTTATTTTTCGGGCAGATCCACTCAGAATTCCGACTGAAAATGCAACAAAAAAATGCTAACAGGAATGAACCCATGGACGGCAGTGTAAAAGTGACCTGCTGTTCATATGTTCAGTCTTTTGAGGTTTTCCTTTGTAACTGTGTGTCCTGTCTTTTATCTGAATTACAGCACTCAGGGGGTTCACAGATGTCAGTGCTCGTAGCCTTCATATAGTAGTTATACCTCCATACACATGAGACTAAAGTTGGCTAAACCTGCGAGGACAGTCTAATGTATATAGTGAATCTAACTGATGATTGGTCGAGAGAAATAAGGATCCAGCGTGTCCGATTACAGTCTGTAGATCCTTTTGTCCTCTAAGTGATAAACCTTTGCCAGAGATGTGTAGAAGCAGCTTTCATACAGTATACAGGAACAGTGGGAATGAGTGCTCCTGTATATGGGAAAGCCGAGCAAGATCGCTGCCAGCTGAGCGATCGGACACCTATCTATAGTGCTTGGGGGCTTTAATTAATTGTTTGGCTGACATTGTTTGGCTGACATTCAGCTGTATTTGTAGTCAAGCACACTTGCCCTGTAATGTTTTAGGATCAAGTATGTTAAGTTAAAGATTACATCCACATGACTACATCACCAGAACCACTGGTAATACAATAATACCTCACTAGAACCCCTGTCAGTATATCACCAGAACCATTGTCAATAAGGTAATACATCACCAAAACCAGTCAATACATCACCAGAATCCCCATGAAAACAATAATACATTACTATAACCCCTGTCAGTACGTCACCAGAACCACCGTCAATACATCACCAGAACACTACGTTACCCAAAATATAAATGTGTATGCAGATTAAATGTCCCACACTGTTCATAATTCTTCCACATGTCCCATACTGCTCACCCCCTGTATGTAGCTTCTCCCCCCATCCTTGAAACTTCTCCTTCATGTTCCATGTCGCTTCTCCCCATCCCCCCATCCATCCATGTACCTTCTCCCCCTTCCATCCATCCATCCATCCATCCAGCTTCTACCCCCTTTTCCATGCCACCCCCCCCATCCATCTAGCTTCTCCCCTTCCCCTCCTTTTCCATGCATCCCATCCATCCATCCACCCATCTATCCATCCAGCTTCTCCTCCATTTTCCAGGCCGTTCCCCCCACCCATTCATCCATCTTCTCCCCTCTTCTCCAGGCCACCCCCATCCATCCATTTTCTCCCCCCTTTTCCAGGTCACCCCCCCATCCATCCATCCATCCATCCATCTTCTGCCCCCTTTTCCAGGCCACCCCCCATTCATCCTTTCATCCATCCATCCACCCACCCATCCACTCACCCATCCATCTTCTCCCCTCTTTCCCTTTTCAGGAAGCTGAATGGATCTTCCCTGACCCAGGAAGTGACAGGGCGCTCAGCTTACACATTCCCTTATAACCGCATCTTAAAGGCGTGGTTACAAGTGAATGTGGAGCCCCCCTCCCTCCTCAAAAACTCGCCAGATTTCTTGCAGAGTTTGGAGGAGGGAAGATTTAAAAAAAAAAAAAAAAAAATGTATTTTAATCTTGCTCCTGGTGCCGCCCTCCTGACACCTGGTGCCCTGGGCACCTGCCCTTAAGTGCGTAGTGTCAAATATGGCCTTGTATATGATATTTGCAGATTACCTTGACAAAGGCCTCAACGGCTGAAACATTGGCATTTATGTGTCTTTTATTGGTTGGATTTTAATATAAAAAAAAAATAAAAACATCACTTAAGCAACAAGTCATAATTAGCTCATCTTTTTAGTGACAAAGATTTCATTTTATTAACATTGGCTTATGTCTTTCTTTTGGGCACGAAATCCACGGGGTTGAGCAGACCTTTCATTCTAACATATCGTAATGTATGCAGCTTGTGTAGTGTGATCTGCTAATTAATCCCCTTTAAACTCATCCCCTGCTGAGCACTGAGCAGCATTCCTGCAGTACCCCAAATCCCCTGGAGACGTTCCATGCACAAAGTTGGGCAGTCATATTTGTTTTTAAGCCGTTGACCTTTAAATCCAGATTTGCCGCAAGTCACATTAATAAGTCTTTATTATTCAGCACAGAAGAACGGAGCAGTGAAGAGAAGGAATATTGATTTGCATTTCCAATTCCAGCCAAATTTCACATTTGTATTCTCCGATGGAGCTCAGTGATACAGACCATTAAACACACGGAGGAACATTCAAGCCAAATGGAAGTTTATAATTGGGAATGGAAGGAAGGAAAGAAGCGACATATAAAACCTGTTCATATAAGTGATGTCATGAAAGGTAACGATACCCGAAAGCTACAAAATCCAGATATTAACCTTGAGAGCAACCAGCAGTATTCTGTGTTAATGGACGTCGCCCAAAAGTTTCTTCCGTTTAAGTGTAAATAATTCATCCATACGTCATCTTCTCTTTTGGTATAACTTCTATCATGACGTTTAGACTCAGAGAGCAGGAGTCATTCCAACAGGTTTTTCTTAACTGTGTCTGAATAGAGGTAAAGACTTCAAAGATGGACATGTACACTTGACAACAACATTCCATTTTAGGCTGGAAACACACAGTCCGAGTGACATGCGAGTTACTCGCACGAGTCTCAGGTTATTCACCTGGGAAGGCCTCTGTGGCACCCCATGGGTTAATATGCCACAATAACACCACATAGGTTCTCTCCCCACTACACACTGACAAACACTAGCACCTCTGGGCCAGGAGGGGTAGCACCACCTGCTCCCTTAAATACTCTTGCTCATGAGGGAGAGCTCAGACCGTACAGCACGGTGCAGTGCTGTGAAGAGCACACTAAAGAGCAGAGTTAGCTCAATGCAGACCTAGCAAGGGTCAGAGGAACAGGAGAACTACAGACTGAGGAGCACGTCTGGGAGCTGGAGTGACACTTTCACTTGCCCCAGAAGAGCGCACGGAATGGACACCGGATCCGGTACTGTGTCTGGCACCCACAGCACAGTGAATCCAGGAACAGTGGGATCTCTAGATGCCCCTAGTACCAGTGCAAAGCAACACGGAGGGGTCAGCACAGCACAGAGGACTCAAGTTGCCTAGCCAAGTGGTACCAGCAGAACACAGAGAAAGAGTGAGAAGTCCTAGCAGCTCAGCTAGAGGCAGCTACCAGGACACACACACAGCATAACACGAGGAGGAGGCTGACGACCCGGACAGGGTGGGGAGAGAGCTTAGCCCCATTACAGACTCCGTGGACTATAATCTGCAATAACATAAGCAGTAAAGCTTTGGAAAACAGCAACCTTTGCCCTACATTCAGTAACAGAGAGCTACCAGCCTGTCAGCTCTGCACACGGAATAGAAGAAGCTGCAGCATCAGGAGAAGAAGAGAATTGCACCTTTGACTACTAAACGTGAGTGTGTGTCCTTTAACCCCGTCTTCACCATTCATATCCATTATAGACTATACCATCACTGCCCCGGGAATACAGTTCTACCCACTGGAACTATTACACCTAAGCTGCCATTCCATCATCCCCGGAGGTTCTGCAGCAGCGGCGGCCCCATCACTGGCCGCATATGGTGGGTGGCGTCACGACTGACAATCCCCTGTAAATACACCCCTTTTATTTGCCAGGGCCCAGGAAACGGACCGGACCAGGACCACCCGTGACTTCCCCCACAGCAGACACGGTCCGGTACCGAGTACCCTCGTCCCGGTGGGCTCGACAAACCTGGCGTCACGAACAGGATCTACCGTGCACGTTAAAACGGGCAGCGTGTGCCATGATTGATGTGAGAACCGTTTTTGAACTGCGCCATCTGAACTGTATTTTTGAAAATCCGCCATCTTGGAGCGCGCGGCGCGCGGGAAAGAAAGGGGGCGGTACCTTGCAATGGCGCGAATTCAGCCTCCTCACTTGGTGCTGACGACATCCGGCGGGGAAGAAGATCCCTGGTGCACCCCGGAACCTCCCGTAGGCATCCGGACGGAAGCGGAAGACGGAGGGCGGATATTAACTAAGGGGGCCCAAGATGTCGCAGCCCGATGCACAAGGCGGTGACGGATTAGCCGGTGGAGCTGCAGCGCCGGACCCAGCGATAGTACCCGGCAGTGCAGCGGCGCAAGGAACAGCATCCATCATGCCATTCCTGATGCCGTATACTCCAGGGGCAATGTGGCTGCCCCAATACTCCGGTGAGCCCAATGCATTAACTGACTTTATGCTAAAGATTAAAGAGAATTATGTGATGTATCCCCTCACTGAAGCCCAGCGTGTAGGAATGATTATGGGACAGTTAACGGGCAATGCACGGCGTGAGGTTGCGTCCTGGCTGGACACGGATAAGGACACTGTAGAGCATCTAGTAGCTAGACTGAAAGCAACGTTTGAATCTGCTGCTGATACCCGGGCTAAGATGAGGTTCTTTGCATGCCACCAGAAACCTAAACAGAGTGCCAGAGACTTTGCATTGAATCTACAGGAAGCACTCAGAGCCCTTAAGCTGGCAGAACCTGCTTTAGCCCCGGGAGCTGATAAACTGTTACTGGATCAATTCATAGAGGGCCTCCATTCCCCTTCCCACCGAGGACAGTTGAGCATGATACTGCTGCAGAACCCTGACATGACATTTACTGAGCTGAAAGATAGAGCTATCCGTTTGCAGCAGCTGGAAGAGCCACGGGAGCTATCAACTGTCCCGGACACTGCAGCAGCACCTCAGCAGCCGGCAGCGCCAGCGACATCTGCTATGTCAGCAACTGCTGCTGAGACTGGAGAACTGATTTCTAATGCTGCCCTCAACCAAAAGCTAGATGCCCTGACAGACACCGTGATCTCCATGGCCAAGGTCATCAAGGAACTGCGAGAGTCAAAGCCTGCACCCAAGATCGAGTTGGCGACCAGCAGAGAGGATATCCCGTGGATGAGGCCCAGGAGATACCCAGCAGCAAGAGGACGACCCAGCGATCGCTACCAACCAGATGGACAGCCCATTTGCCGCCGTTGCCAGAAGCCAGGCCATCTTGCTCGTGAGTGTCCTTTAAACGACGATGCCCTGGGCAGGCGGGCCGCTCCCCAGGAATGAACCCTCAAGGCCCCTCAGCCTGGTATGACAAATTCGTGCGAGGAAAGCCGGTGATCCCTATTGTGTTGGATGGCATTCCCTTCAGTGCCTTGCTGGATACCGGGTCCCAAATAACATCCATCCCACATGTTCTATATAAAAGGTACTGGGCTGATTCAGACATTACTAATGCGCCAGATGACTTTAACTTTGATGTATGGGCTAGTAATGGACAGGTAATACCAAAGGTCGGATTTAGAGAGATGAATATTCAGGTTGGGAAGGTAGAATTGCAGAACCAGGGTATTATAATCATAGATGTTAACCGGCGAGAACGTGAACCCGTGATGCTGATAGGAATGAATGTAATTGAGAAATGTTTTTCCGAAGTGTTAAGTGTTTTGCAGCAAATCGCCGAGACTGCCGGAACTGGACAACAGAGGCTTCTGCACAAAGAGATCAAAGCCTTGATGTTGAAGCAACAGGTAGAAATCTCCGGAGGTGAGATCGGCAGTGTACGAGTAAGTGATCCAATACCCATTGTAATACCTCCCAAAACTGAAATGTTGGTGTGGTGCAGAGCCGCAATAGGCATTAAAGGGCAAGACTATCAGGCCCTGGTAGAACCCGTGTACTCAGACAGTAGACCGACCATACTCACTGCTAGAGGAGTAGTTGACGTACACAGGGGAAGAGTGCCATTACGCCTATTGAACTGCGGAGAAGACGAGGTCACATTACCTAAGTATGCTACCATGGCTAAGTTATACACGGTTGATAACAATAGCATCACAGTCGCCGAGCCCTTGAACCCGTCATGTCAGGCGGATGACAATGGCTCAGAGGAGAAGCTGGAGGATTGGTGCCAAAAGTTGCATGTAGGTACCAGTTCTACACCTCCCCGTCACAAGCATGGAGTATACCGGGTAGTGAAGAAATATGAACAAATATTCAGTAAACACCCATTAGACTTTGGGCAGATTAAAGGGTAGAGCACACTATACCCACAGGTAACCATCAGCCTATAAAAGAGAGGTATAGACCCTTACCACCAGCTCACAACCAAACCACCAAAGACATGCTCAGAGAAATGAAATCTGCAGGGGTAATAAGAGACAGTTGTAGCCCCTGGGCAGCACCTCTAGTGTTAGTTAAAAAGAAGGATGGGACCATGAGAATGTGCGTAGATTACCGGCAGATTAATCGTATCACACATAAGGACGCATACCCATTACCTAGGATTGAGGAGTCATTAGCTGCATTAAAATCTGCTAACTACTTTTCCACCCTTGATCTGACTAGTGGGTACTGGCAGGTTCCTGTGGCCGAGGTCGACAAGGAGAAGACAGCGTTTACTACGCCGATGGGCATCTGTGAGTTTAATTGTATGCCGTTCGGACTCTGCAACGCACCCGGGACCTTCCAACGTCTGATGGAGAGCTGCTTAGGACACAAGAACTTCAAAACTGTCCTCCTGTACTTAGATGACGTCATAGTCTATTCCAAGACTTATGAGCAACATCTACAAGACCTGGCAGAAGTGTTCGAGGCTTTGTCCAAATATGGCATGAAGATCAAGCCATCCAAGTGTCACCTTCTCAAACCAAAGGTACAGTACCTGGGGCATGTCGTGAGTTCAGAGGGAGTAGCACCGGATCCTGATAAAGTCACAGTGATAAGGGATTGGCCAAGACCTACGAACGTGAAAGAAGTGAGGCAATTCCTGGGCCTGGTAGGCTATTATAGAAGATTTATCAGAGGATTCACGAAGCTAGCAGCTCCTCTGCAAGACATTGTGGTGGGACGATCGAAGAAGTCTTCATCCTGTAATTTCCTGACACGGTGGGATGAGGAAAGAGAAGATTCCTTCAACAAGCTGAAAAGTGCACTGACGGGAGAAGAGATCCTGGCATACCCTGATTACCATCAACCCTTCATTCTATACACGGATGCCAGCAACGTGGGACTGGGAGCAGTGTTGTCACAGAAGCAAGGAGGCAAAGAAAGAGTTATTGCATTTGCAAGTAGGAAGCTCCGGCCTACAGAAAGAAATCCAGAGAACTACAGCTCCTTCAAGTTAGAGCTACTGGCAGTAGTTTGGGCTGTGACTGAACGCTTTAAACATTACTTGGCAGGTGCAGAATTCACCATCTACACGGATAACAACCCGTTGACTCACCTGGATACAGGAGCTCTGGAGCAGCGATGGATAGCCCGGCTATCTAATTACAACTTTGTCATCAAATACAGGGCAGGTCGCAAGAACGGGAACGCAGACGCCTTGTCACGGATGCCGCACCTGAAGGACGTGGAAGAGGAACCGGAGGAGTTGGAAGAGATTGAACTACCGGCGCCTACCAAAGAAAGCAGGAAGTAAATCTTAACCCGTTAAGACACTACAGATGGGCCGAAGCCCAAGATAATGATCCAGCCGTGAAGCTAGTGAAAGAACTGCTTACGCAATAACGTGCACACCCTAATCAGAATGCCCCAGCTGAAGCTATACAGCTATGGAAAGATAGAGGCAAGTTGTTCCTGCATCAAGGGAAGCTCTGCAGAATGCATACCAATCCTAAAACGCATGAACTGGTCTGGCAGATAATCGTGCCCAAGTGAGCCACTCAGATGGTCTTAGAAGCTTATCATGATGGCGCAGGTCATTTCAGATGGAAGAAGTTAGAAGCAATCCTGAAAGAAAGATTCTATTGGGTTGGCATGAGAAGATCAATTGAACGTTGGTGTAGAGTATGTGCTGCATGCAACCTCAGAAGGAAAGATCCACAGAGAGCTCCACTTCAGCCAATAGTAACCAAGCAGCCACTTGAGCTAGTCGCATTGGACCACGTCAAGTTGTCACCAAGCCGGTCAGGCTATGTCTATGCCTTAACCATCATGGACCATTACTCACGCTTCTTAGTGGTAGTCCCAGTCAAAGATCTGACAGCGAAGACGGCAGCAAAAGCATTCCAGATGCATTTCTGTAGACCACATGGTTACCCAGAACAAGTGCTTGCAGGCCCAGCTTTTGAATCAGAACTATTCAAGGAATTCTGCAATATGTACGGTTGTAAGAAAATCCACACAACAACGTATTATCCCCAAACAAATGGTTTATGCGAGAAGATGAATCATATTGTAATTGAACTGTTAAAGACCATACCAGAATCAGAAAGAAACCAGTGGCCAGATAAATTACCTGATTTGGTAGACTTATACAACCATGTACCCATGAGTTCTACAAACTGCACTCCAGCCTACCTTATGCGTGCAAGACCCGGTAAACTACCAATTGATCTAGAAATGGGAATTGTGAAACCAGATACAGAAGTAGAAGAAACAGATTGGGATACCAAACGTCAGAAACAGTATCAACAAGTCCAAGAATGTGTAAAAAGAAACTTACAGCAAGCAAGAGCAAGACAAGAGAAGACTTTTAACAAACATGCTCAAGCAATGCCATTGCAAGAAGGTGATCAAGTTCTCAAGAGAAAGAGACGCTCAAACAAACTGGATAATCAGTGGGAAACCGTCCCATACACAGTCTTACCATCTAATCTAGACAATGTTAAAACCTGTTTGATAAGTAAAGATGAAGGAAGAACTTCAGCAGTCGTATCTCGTGATCAGCTAAAATTGTGTCCTGAAACACTGAAGACACCTGAAGTAATAGAACCCGTACAGGTCCAACCTAGCCAAGAGAAAGAAAAAGAAGAAGTATTCCACACGGTACTAGGGGATTTCCCTAAAACATGGCCAAATTACCATGGAGCAGTTGTCGTACCCATGATTGCATTCCCTTCAATGGTGGACCCAAAACCAGAACCAGTGTTACCAGAACCTGTGTTACCTGAATAAGACCCAAGACTTGAAGAACTGGAAGTAGAATCTGAAGAGGAAGAACAAATTCCTGGTCCTAGCGAACTTGCCAGTCCTGCAGTCAGATACCCATCTGCCATAATACCAAGCACCCCAAATAGGTACACGTCCACTCACACTATTAGATTAAGTCCACCAACATTACGCAGATCAGAGCGTAGTACACAAGGTCAGTTACCAGCTAGGTACAAAGATCAGAATGTCATTAACAGTGAAATGTAAATATGTTGTTTGAATGTAAATTGAATTCGGTGAACAAGTGTAGATAGTTAATGCAACGTTAAAAAGCCCAGTACCTACAGAGACTATCCTGTATGAACTTTGAACTTTTCTTCTTATTTACTTATGGACCATATATACCACGGACTGGTTGTGGTAAAAAAAACTCTCTCGTATATACATATCAGCCCGGAGGCAATAGACTAAACCCCCGGAAAGACTGTTTTTTTTTTACTTTTTGGACTCTTTTTCACATTTTAGTGATTTTTGTACTTTTTCACTTTTAAGTCTATGTCAATATTCATTGTGTTTTACTGTTTGTTACTTGTTTTTCTACAGTCCCGGAGTACTGTATTTAACTAAGGGGGAATGTGGCACCCCATGGGTTAATATGCCACAATAACACCACATAGGTTCTCTCCCCACTACACACTGACAAACACTAGCACCTCTGGGCCAGCAGGGGTAGGACCACCTGCTCCCTTAAATACTCTTGCTCATGAGGGAGAGCTCAGACCGTACAGCACGGTGCAGTGCTGTGAAGAGCACACTAAAGAGCAGAGTTAGCTCAATGCAGACCTAGCAAGGGTCAGAGGAATAGGAGAACTACAGACTGAGGAACACGTCTGGGAGCTGGAGTGACACTTTCACTTGCCCCAGAAGAGCGCACGGAACGGACACCGGATCCGGTACTGTGTCTGGCACCCACAGCACAGTGAATCCAGGAACAGTGGGATCTCTAGATGCCCCTAGTACCAGTGCAAAGCAACACGGAGGGGTCAGCACAGCACAGAGGACTCAAGTTGCCTAGCCAAGTGGTACCAGCAGAACACAAAGAGTGAGAAGTCCTAGCAGCTCAGCTAGAGGCAGCTACCAGGACACACACACAGCATAACACGAGGAGGAGGCTGACGACCCGGACAGGGTGGGGAGAGAGCTTAGCCCCATTACAGACTCCGTGGACTATAATCTGCAATAACATAAGCAGTAAAGTTTGGAAAACAGCTTTGGAGTCTGTGTATTGATGGCAACCTTTGCCCTACATTCAGTAACAGAGAGCTACCAGCCTGTCAGCTCTGCACACGGAATAGAAGAAGCTGCAGCATCAGGAGAAGAAGAGAATTGCACCTTTGACTACTAAACGTGAGTGTGTGTCCTTTAACCCCGTCTTCACCATTCATATCCATTATAGACTATACCATCACTGCCCTGGGGAATACAGTTCTACCCACTGGAACTATTACACCTAAGCTGCCATTCCATCATCCCCGGAGGTTCTGCAGCAGCGGCAGCCCCATCACTGGCCGCATATGGTGGGTGGCGTCACGACTGACAATCCCCTGTAAATACACCCCTTTTATTTGCCAGGGCCCGGGAAACGGACCGGACCAGGACCACCCGTGACTTCCCCCACAGCAGACACGGTCCGGTACCGAGTACCCTCGTCCCAGTGGGCTCGACACCTCCCCTTCTCTGGATGGGAGCAGTGGAGCTACATAGAAATAAATACCACTGAAGGTATCCAGTCCAAAGAGGCAGGGGTCGAGCCAGGGGAATGAACCAATACTCATGCAAGTAACTCACATATCACTCGGACAGTGTGTTTACAGCCATAATATCAGTCACATTCTGTGCCCCCGTAACTATTTCAGCCATAGTAAATGTTCTGTTCTTGCTACTGGGCGAATTAAGCTAAACAGGTAGATAAATCGCCATGCTGAGTCCAATAAGAAGACTGTTGCAGAAGTCTGAGTTTTTATTATTGAACGTGGTAGTATGATTCAGTGAAACTGGGGATAATAGGGATATATACAATCAGGTCATAAATGGTACAGCAGAAAATACATATCACAAGGTAGCTATACAATATGCATAGGACATCTAGCAAGCTTGTGTCTAAACTAGAATTCAAGTGACTAAGCTAGGGTAACATTTAGTGCAGTTAATGGCTGCAGACAACATACATTCTTACCAGCAATGCTATCACAAGAGGGATTAAGATGGAGACTGTCTTACTGCATGAAGAGAAAATGGAGACTGAACTATCATAATGTATTGCAAAGGGGAGGAGAAACAGAATAATAAAAATAGAAAACTGATGCTGATAAAAAGTTCAGCCACTAGAGGGAGCTAAAGTATGATGAACCAGCTAAATAAGGGATTAGCTATTCTAAAAGAGCAAAACACTCTATAAACAACTTAGTGAAGAACATTGGTAATACTGGAGAGCCACAATAAGAAATACAGATTAAATGCTGGGAGGCAGAACAGTAAATGCCTTCACAAATTTGCCAGCCACTGTTAATGTTCCAACAGTACAGGCTAGAGACTAAAAGCAAGGCTGAGGTCTCATCGTCATACAGTTACAGACAAAAAAAAATCCATTTACCAGTAGCCAAACATTTCTGTGGTCCAGGACATAACATTGAAAATATGAAAGTTGCCATATTAAAAGGTTATTTCAAATCACAGAAACACAGATGGGTCCGTGAATCTAAGCTCATTACAACCATTGACTCTGTCCCATCAGGTTTAAATCTGTCAAAAGGATTTAGGACTCATTACAAGATCTGAAGAATGTTTTCCAGAGACAGCTATGGCACCAGGACATTAAAAACTTTCACTTTACTAAACCTGGCTAATAAAGGATCCTCTCTAGGCTCTGATAGTTTATTTAAATGTCCATTTATTATACCTTGCACCTGCTCTGGTTGTGTATATATTTCTGCTTCTTCTAATATTTTGTCATGAGGGTGCCCGGAGGAGAGTTGAGACGGCAGGGCCCTATCTCCAGGCCCGGCCCCCTCACCCCATCTACAGGCTCCTTCTGCCAATCTTGTCTGGGCACCGCTTGCCTCCATTGTCCCTTGACCGCCCGCCTCCATTATTCACCGCCCGCCTACCTGCCTATATTGTTTGCCGCTGTGCTGAGCTCTCTCAGTCGCTGTACATGTACAGTAGCCAACGACCAATTAGACGCCAGCCACAGCCTGTTGCTGAGCAAAAATTACTATAAAACATTGTCTCATTTTGGGGGATACAGGGTATATGTGTGGCACCCCAGGAGTTAATGTGCCACAGTAACACCACAAAGAGTTAACCCCCCACACAACCCACAACACTACACTAGCACCAGAAGGGGAGCTAAAGCTGCTTCCCTATATATTCTGGTGCGGAGAGGAAGTGGGGAAGAGCAGAGTGGTGGGAGGAGCTAATGTTGTTTACCTCAGAGTGGCAGTGACAGTTAGTGAGTTGGAGTTAGTTCAGCTCCTGGGAGGACTATTACTACCACTGCCCCCGGGAACCCAGCTCTACCTGCAGAGAGCCATTACATCCCCAGCTGCCCAACATCATCCCCGGAGGTTCTGCAGCAGCGGTGGTCACCCTGACCATAACCCTTGGGTGGCATCATTACAAACTCCCCTGTAAATATTACCCCCATTACTTGCGGATCCCGGGACACGGTCCGGACCAAGACTGCCGTGACATCCCCAGCATATACCCCGGTCCGGTACTGAGTACTCCGTCCCAGTGGGCTCCACATATATATATATATATATATATATATATATATATATATATATATACCGTATATACTCGCGTATAAGCCGAGTTTTTCAGCCCAAAAATTGGGCTGAAAAGTCCCCCCCTCGGCTTATACGCGAGTCAATACGGCCCCCCTCATAATTTGGCGCCCCCACCTCACTTGCTGGGCCCCCCCGCATGCAGCACTGCGCATATACATTACCTGTCTAGCAGCTGTCACCCCCGATGGCGGATCGCGGCTCTCGGCTCCGGCTTCCATCTTCCTCTGTGTCTTCTTTGTCATGTGACCAGCCGGCGTCGCGATGACGTCATCGCGATGAGCCCCGGTCACATGACAAGGAAGACAGAGAGGAAGATGGAAGCCGGAGCCGGGAGCCGCGATCCGCCATCGGAGGGTGACAGCTGCTAGACAGGTAATGTATATGCGCAGCGCTGCATGCGGGGGGGCCCAGCAAGTGAGGTGGGGCGCCAAATTATGAGGGGGGCCCTGCTGGGGCCCTGTATACTACCACTGGGGCTGTATATACCACTGGGGCTGCTGGATACTACCACTGGGGCTGTATACTACCACTGGGGCTGTATACTACCACTGGGGCTGAATATACCACTGGGGCTGCTGTATACTACCACTGGGGCTGTATACTACCACTGGGGCTGTATACTACTACTGGGGCTGTATGTATACTACCACTGGGGCTGTATACTACCACTGGGGCTGTATACTACCACTGGGGCTGAATATACCACTGGGGCTGCTGTATACTACCACTGGGGCTGTATACTACTACTGGGGCTGTATACTACTACTGGGGCTGTATTTATACTACCACTGGGGCTGTATATACCACTGGGGCTGCTGTATACTACCACTGGGGCTGCTGTATACTACCACTGGGGCTGTATACTACCACTGGGGCTGTATACTACTACTGGGGCTGTATGTATACTACCACTGGGGCTGTATATACCACTGGGGCTGTATATACCACTGGGGCTGCTGTATACTACCACTGGGGCTGTATACTACCACTGGGGCTGTATACTACTACTGGGGCTGTATGTATACTACCACTGGGGCTGTATATACCACTGGGGCTGCTGTATACTACCACTGGGGCTGTATACTACCACTGGGGCTGTATATACCACTGGAGCTGCTGTATGCTACCACTGGGGCTGAATATACCATTGGGGCTGCTGTATACTACCACTGGGGCTGTATACTACCACTGGGGCTGTATGTATACTACCACTGGGGCTGTATATACCTCTGGGGCTGCTGTATATACCTCTGGGGCTGCGTGTATATTACCACTGGGGCTGTATATACCTCTGGGGCTGCTGTATATACCTCTGGGGCTGCGTGTATACTACCACTGGGGCTGCTGCTGTATACTACCACTGGGGCTGCTGTATATACCTCTGGGGCTGCTGTATACTACCACTGGGGCTGTATATACCTCTGGGGCTGCTGTATATACCTCTGGGGCTGCGTGTATATTACCACTGGGGCTGTATATACCTCTGGGGCTGCTGTATATACCTCTGGGGCTGCGTGTATACTACCACTGGGGCTGCTGCTGTATACTACCACTGGGGCTGCTGTATATACCTCTGGGGCTGCTGCTGTATATACCACTGGGGCTGCTGCTGTATATACCACTGGGGCTGCTGCTGTAACACTGCTGGGGCCTGTATATACCACTGGGGAGGCTGCTGTATACCACACTGCTGGGGGCTGTATACCTGTGCTGGGGTCCACCCTCGGCTTATACACGAGTCAATAGATTTTCCCAGGTTTTGGGGGCAAAAGTAGGGGGGTCGGCTTATACACGGGTCGGCTTATACACGAGTATATACGGTATATATATATAAACAAAAATCGAGCAGCACTTGAAAAACATCAAATAAAGGGTGCAAATATCCTCAAAAAACAGTTCCTTCAGTCTGTTTGTAATTCATACCAATCCACAAAGTGAGGCAGCACTCCAAGCAAGTTCAGTTTTCAGATTTTATTCGTCCATGAACCACCACAACGTTTCAGACCATAGTCCTTTCTCAAGTGATATATATATATATAATGTATGTATGTATGTTTGGTTGGAGGCGGAGCCAGGGTGGAGGCGGAGCTGGAGTGGAGGCTGGACAAAGTCTCAGGGGGCTCCAAAACTTTGCCTGGTGGTGAAACATCATGATATGGGCATGTTTCTCTTACTATGGACCAGTTTGCATAGATCAAAATACTTAAAGAGGTCATGTTGCCTTATGCTGAAGAAGAAATGACCTTGAAATGGTTTTTTCAACAATACAATGACCCTAAACACACCAGTAAAGGAGAAAAATATTGGTTCCAGTTCAATAAAATTGAGATTATGGAGTGACCAGCCCACCCGGACCTTAATCTGATAGATCACTTGTGGGGCGACATCAAAAATGCCATTTCTGAGGCAATACTAACAAATGCTAATAAATGGTGGGACGTAGTCAAAGCATCCTGGGCTGGAATAACAGTTAAGAGGTGCCAGAAGTTGGTTTACTCTATGCAACCTAGATGTGAATCAGTTCTAAAAAACTGTGGTAATACAACTAAATATTAGGTTAGTGATTCACAGGAATAATAAATCCTATAAAAAAGTACATATTTTGAGTTTGTAAAGACAATTGCAGACACTGCTATGTTTTTGAACAGCCCAATGTTAATTTTGTGTTATTTTTGGTTAGTAGTTAAATATTACATATGTGGCGCCCCTGCCGTCTGGTCGCCACAGAGGTACTGCACCTAAGCCATAGGTGTGGTATGCCACTCCCAGGTGAGGAGGGAGGGGACACAAATCCAAGACACACAAACACTTTCATCCAACACCCATCCTAACCCCAGGACAGGGCTCTTGGATGGATCCAATGAGGAAGGGCCCAATCTTTTTGGCTGAGGGAGGGAGTAACTAGAGGCGGTGTGAAGAGAACAGTTCAGAGAGATAGGAAGAGGAAGAATGAGTGGAGAGTCGAGGAGTGGAAGAGTAGAGAAAAGGAGTCCCAGGGGATACGAAGTGGAGGATCCAACCGTGGGGCCCCAAATCCTGACCCAACATGAGTCGGGCGGAGGGACTGGTTGGATAATGGGACCGGCCTCAATCTGGTGGGAACACTGCAAGATTCCACCAGGAAACCGGAGGCTGCTGCACCTGCATGAGCAGTGGCTACTGACCGTGCATACTCACTGAAATGGTGGCTAGACCTAGGGCCAGGGAACGGGTCGCACGACAAGGCCCGCAGCCACCTGCTTGGGGACTGTGCATGAAGACACAGGGCAGGAGAGGCTAGTACCAAGGGTGGGAGAGTCAACCAGGAGAGGCTTACGACAGGGTGTCTCGGAGGAGTGGAACCAAGCTGCCTGGGAGTTGGCTGGATCGCAGACCCTTAGGACACAGTGCCACTGCAGGGCTGGACTGCTGAACCAAACTGTGAGTAAATACTTGAAAACTGCAACCCCAGTATCCTCCAGTGACTCCCCGCGCCCTCCTGTACCATTGCACATATGGCGGCCTGCTCACTCAGGTAACCACAGACTTCCCTAATGCACAGTTGGGTTTTCCACAGCAGGTACCTAATACATGCAACACCTTCAACCCCGGCACAGTAGGGGGAGCCCAACTTGCTGACCTTAGGCAAGATCCCCTATAAATACTGCTGCTGGGGGAGGAGTTAGTCAGAGTGTGCAGATGCTAGGAGAGCTGCGATGACGTCCTGGTGGGCAGTGCCGTGGTTAGGCCCGAGCCAGTGACCCAGAGTATATGGGAAGCAAGGTGTACCACGGTCCGCGCTGCTGAGTCCACAAAATCACCTGGGATGCAAGATGTTGTGGCAGTATACTTCTTTATTCCTTCCTACGCGTTTCGGCGCCCTTCCTGGCACCTTCCTCAGAATATCCCTGAGCGGACCGTGGTACACCTTGCTTCCCATATTTTCTGGCAGTTTTTCCACGTTGGAGTGGTCGGTGGAGGTCCTGCAGCAGCTGATACTGTGATATGCTGTTAAACCAGTTGTGGGTCTCACAACTGGAATAGGTGAGTGTAACTGCATTACACCACTCACATCTGAGTGTCACTAGTGATAGGGCACTATTGCGCCTCTTGTTCCCCCACCTTTTTTGTATTGATACAGTGACCCAGAGTGGCCCTTCTGTTCGCCCTAAGACGTACCGGACATCGGGGATCCGCACCCGTGGGATACTCCAGGACCACAGAGAACCCCATCACACAGTGGAGGCTTCACCCACCCAGTCCCCCTGTGGGTCAAAGAGAGGGAGCCAGACACAGCAGTGCACCACCGCAGTGATCAGAGAGGGTAACCCGTGGGTCGCACAGGAGGAGAGAAAACAGATTGCAAAGACAGGAAGAGAAAGGAGGCCAGTCTGGCTGCATGCAGGCTGGGCTTCAATTACCAAAGAGGAACAGAGGAGGCCTTATACCCACTTGCTGTGGGGACCCACTGTGCACCTGGTCACTTGTCAGTGCCCTGGACATCTTTATCTGCGTACCACCAGTAAAAAGGTAAAAGAGACTTTTGCAGTGTGCGTGTGTCATTCCTCTCCATTCCCGGTGCCCCTCATAGACTGCTCCAACACTCCCCATACCATCTACAGCTCCACTACAAGCTGCCCCTTCACACTACGCTGCCCCAGAGGTCCAGCCCTACCTGTAGGGGACTCTGCCATCTAGCCGCAATACCATCTACCTCCGGCGGACTGTGGCGGCGCTGATGACTCCTCATCAGAAACTACAGGTGGCGTCACGACAACTTGTAAGTATAATCCCCTGTAAATATACCATTTTTGAAAGAAGTCCCCCAGGACACGGGATCAGGCGCGGCCACCACTCCCCATGACACAGGAGCGTTAACACCTTGGAACCTGATACCCGAGTACCCCAAAGCCTGGGGCTCGACACACAGTTAACATCACCATCCCAATAGATTATTACACAACCGTGAGGCCCTGCTCCACCTGTAGGGAGCAATACCATCCCGGCTGCCGCACCATCTGCCCCAGCTGTCCAAGCCAGCAGCGTTGGCCATCCCTGGCCGAATACCATAGGTTGCGTCATGAATATCCCCTGTAAATACCCCTCTTTACTGCCAGGGCCATGTAGCTGGGTCGCAGCCATCGTGACCTCCCCAAGATAGTCGACCAGCTCGGCTACTGAGTACCCCCCGGCCCTTGCGGCCGTTGGATATACATTTCTCTTTATGTTTTAGTTTAGACTCAGCTCTGGACCTGGGGAGGGTGAGCAAAGTGGATTTATTTTAAAACAAACAAAGGGTTTTTTTGAAATCATAAAACTCCTTTATCGCTTATGTACCAGCACACGAGTTTAGTGTAGTTATGCACGAACCCTTTATGAAGTGAAAAAATGTGATTGCAACATTTTAATGAAAAAGGCAGGGTCCAATATGGAATGAATTATCCATGCACTTCCCAGAATGAACACTAAAGGCGCTCCATTCAGTACATTCTGTGCTCAGCACATCTGCCATCAGTAGATTTCACCGCAGACCCACAGCCGGCACTGATGCAATGGTAATGGGGTCTTATTATTCCTCCTAAACATACTATCGGTATCCGTGCTCCAATGCACGACTGCGCCTTATAATGAAACTGTGCCGGAAACTATGGCAGATTGTTACAATGCTCCCTGGTTATGAGTTTATGGGGAATCTGCCAGAGATTACAGAGTAGATTCATTATTGGATTATTGGCACCATTGCCTTTACACAGCTCCTAGGATTAGCAGCACAGTGGCTGTGAGACAGCAGGGAAATTCCATGGTAATATATTATATGTAATCCACAAATGTTTGTGCCTGAAATGTGTTAGATGCAATAGGATATTCTTCAGTACAGACCAAATACAGTAAATCCAGTTTAAAAGTAATTGGTGATAGATATTTAATGGCAGGCGACCCCCCCCCTCTGAGACCCCAATCTATTAGTACCCCATGGTCCCAGGAACAGACCAAGGATGGAGTTTAAAAGGAGCAGCGATCATTGTGCATGTGAAGGGTGGTGCGGGGCGATGGTCGCGGATGAGGGCGAACCCCCGATGCCATGCAGGCCTTTTCAACCGTCCGCGTCCCGGCCGCCTACACAGTACATCGGGATTAACTTCATTATATGATTTCCAGATGGAAGACACAGACCCAGATTTTCCTTTAAACTTCAGTGTTTCTTTACTGTAAATATCACACACCCATGGCCAAACACACATATTGCAGACCTCTTCATTAACTTTACAGGGGCCACATTCACAATAATTTACAATTCAACTGCAGACTACTTCCCCAGCTCTGTTGTTTCCACTGTTAGGATCCCATCAGACTTGGCGACGTTCCAGTGATCCCGACAACGATACGACCTGGTAAGGATCGCTGGAACGTCACTACGTGGTCGCTGGTGCGATGTCAAACATTCAGATCTACTTAACGACGCAGCAACGATACGCCAATCCGTATAACGACCTCGGCGGTGGTTGGGACCCTGTCACACAGCAGCTAGTCTGACGACTAAGATCTACGTGGTTGAGTTCTGAGTCGCCAACGAGGTCGTTGTTAGGCATCAAAAACACTGATGCATGCTGGCCAGCGGGAGTCCAACGATCAAAACATGGTCCAGGCCACTCCGACATGATCGGCGATGTCACAGCGGGGGCCCGGTCGCTGCTACATGTCAAACATTGCGAGATTGCTGGTGAGGTCGCTGTTGCGTCAAAAAACCTGCGATCTCACTATGTGTGACGGGGGCTTTACTCTTACTTTCCTCATTTTTACTCTCAATTTCATTAGTCTGCACAGCAAAGTTACATAGTCTTTCACAGTTTTGTCCTGTCCCACCCCCAGGGATTTTAGCTGCGAGAAACTATTGGGACAGCTGTGAGACTAGACTCGCTCACTAATGTGTAGTGGCCGTTCCTCCAGTTCAGTTAAAGAAGTCCCTAAAAGGGAATCTGTTAGGTCAAAAATCCATATGTAACTGCTATCATTTTCTAATTCCTTTCTCTAAGCTCTTTCTATTCATGTATTTGTATTATTTATACTCCCCTCCTATCCTCTGTAAACGTTAAAATAAAAGATTAATTCCATCTGTCAATCACAGTGAGCTCTCTGCTGCCCACTCCCCAAGGAATGAATATTCATGCATCATTACACAGCCCTGCCTTTCTGTGATCTGTCTGTTGTGTGACTCATTGCAGAGCAAAAAGGAGGGGTAGGAGGTGTGTGCTCTTACAGATCTTCATTGTGTGTATGAGACATATGTGCAGTGTGTGAAGTCTGAGATATTTCTATGTGACTATAAGAATATTTAATCATTTGCTCAACAGAGAAACACATTACATGTCTGCAGGAAAACCAACGTTCATATAATACACTGTGTGCAGAATTATTAGGCAAATGAGTATTTTGATCACATGATACTTTTTATACGTGTTGTCCTACTGGAAGGTGTATAGGCTTGAGAGCCAACTACCAATTAAGTAAATCAGGTGATGTGCATCTCTGTAATGAGGAGGGGTGTGGTGTAATGACACAAACACCCTATATAAGGTGTGCTTAATTATTAGGCAACTTCCTTTCCTTTGGCAAAATGGGTCAGAAGAGAGATTTGACGGGCTCTGAAAAGTCAAAAATTGTGAGATGTCTTGCAGAGGGATGCAGCAGTCTGGAAATTGCCAAACTTTTGAAGCGTGCTCACCGAACAATCAAGCATTTCATGGCAAACAAGAAGCGTGTTGGGCAAAAAAGGCACAAAAAAATTGTCCATGAATTGAGGAAAATCAAGCGTGAAGCTGCCAAGATGCCATTTGCCACCAGTTTTGCAATATTTCAGAGCTGCAACATTCCTGGAGTATCTGAAAGCACAAGGTTGTGCCATACTCAGGGACATGGCCAAGGTAAGAAAGGCTGAAAGACGACCACTTTTGAACAAGAAACATAAGATAAAACGTCAAGACTGGGCCAAGAAATATCTTAAGACTGATTTTTCAAAGGTTTTATGGACTGATGAAATGAGTGTGACTCTTGATGGGCCAGAGGCTGGATCAGTAAAGGGCAGAAAGCTCCACTCCGACTCAAGACGCCAGCAAGGTGGAGGTGGGGTACTGGTATGGGCTGGTATCATCAAAGATGAACTTGTGGGACCTTTTCGGGTTGAGGATGGAGTGAAGCTCAACTCCCAGACCTACTGCCAGTTTCTGGAAGACAACTTCTTCAAGCAGTGGTACAGGAAGGAGTCGGTATTGTTCAAGAAAAACATGATTTTCATGCAGGACAAGGCTCCATCACATGCATCCAACTACTCCACAGCGTGGCTGGCCAGTAAAGGTCTAAAAGAAGAAAAAATAATGACATGACATGTGTTCACCAATAACTGGCTACTGGACGAAAACATTACACATTTTAAATTTAAATACAGTATACCAAACACAAATTCAGTGCAAATAGCAACACAATTCACATTATCAGAAAAGGTTTTGGACCAGCTGCATACAGTTTTTCATTAAAAGAATTCTTTATTTAAAGTTTATTAAAAGCATTGACACAAGGTCACACCAAGGTACATATAGTGTGTTAACAGAATAATATCACGCATCAACCTGATGCATGATATTATTCTGTAAACGCCCTATATGTATCTCGGTGTGATCTTGTGTTAATGCTTATAATAATAATAATAATAATAATAATAGTAATAATAATCTTTATATAGCGCCAACATATTCTGCAGCGCTTTACTAATCAGACTCATATACAAACAGTTATAAGAAACAGTTTTGGAAGATGCTATAATTAAAAAGCAAAAAATAATGATGACCCTGCTCCCAAGAGCTTACAATCCACAATAAGGTGGGGGGTGACACAAAGTAAAGAGGCTTATTTACAATCATGGTTCAGCCGTTTTGACAAAGTGTGGAATAGATGAGAGCAGACTGGCCATCAGCCAGTCTGTGTAGAGCTTTTGGGTCTGATGGAGTTAAACAGTTATGTTCAAGGAAGTAGTGGATAACATATGTCTGAATGACTCTGATCAGGGAGAATGATAGGCCGCCCAAAAAAGATGTGTTTTTTGTGAGTGCCTGAAGCTAGGTAAGTTGTGGGTATTCCTAATGTCTTGGGGTAGAGCATTCCAGAGAGTTGGTGCAGCTCGGGAAAAGTCTTGGATCCAGGAATTAGCTTTTATGTTCAAATGTTTTTATTAAAACAAAATAATAGACACATCAAAAGTAGCTACATCAGTTCAAACTTAGAGATAATGTTATATACATGTATGTCACAATACTCATTCAGCCTTATTTCTAACACATGAGTGGCAAGATAATGTTGAAATGGCTATGAATCTTGAGAACTGAGAGGTATCGACCTGTACAAATTGTCTACTTACTAGTGTGTTGTAATAAATGCGTACAGTTTTTTTTTTCCATCATAACAAGTATAAGTTTAAAAGAAAAGAAAGGGAATAAAAAGGAGGACAAACAAGGGAAGGGAAGATTATGGTATTGTGGCATCGATTGTAGTATGAACAGCTCAAAATAATCAACCATGGCGGTAAGGATTTCTACTCTTATTTTCTAAAAGTTAATCCAACGTCAAGGCCCACAATCCGCATTAGGGGTTACATGAAGGTTCCAAGCATCCCATTTCGACTTGTACTTAGTCAATAAATTGTTCCTCATGGCATATGCATACTCATAAGCATTATGACGAGCTATTGATTCGGCCAAGTTGTCAATAGTAGGAGGAAGGGGATCTCTCCATTTCATAGCTATAGTGTGTTTTGCAGCAAGGAGGATATGTGCGATGATTGGTCTATGTACCCTCGGGAATGCCTCCAAGCCCAAAAGAAGTAGTACTAGGTTGGGATTTAATTTTAAGTGTAGACTAGTTAGTGAGTTAATTAGCGACTCCACTTCAAACCAGAAGGACTTAAGCACAGCACATCCCCAGAAGATGTGAGTCAGACCACCAACATCTGTGCAATTCCTCCAACAAAGATCCGAATTGTTGTCGCTGTTCTTAGCAAGCCTAGCTGGGGTGTAATACCATCTAGTATAAATTTTGTAATGAGTCTCCAGGAGAGAAACACATGGTATATAACGGTATATAATTTCAAGATTGTGCTGTAAGTCAGTTAGTGATATAGATATCCCCAGTTCTTTTTCCCAAGTAGCTATATTAGGTGTAGGTTGAATGGTAGAGTCTTGGGAGAAGTGTCTATATATGTGATTTGTCTTCCAAAATATTAGAGCTCGAGGAAATTTGAACATTTGAACAATATTATAGGGTAGATAAAAAGTTAGTTTGCGAGTTTTAATTAATTTATCAATTTTTTTCCAAGTATTTTCTTCCGAGTGTCCAAGCTGAAATTCTTTCTGCAATAGTGCAAAGGCTTTAAGCTTCTGATCATCACTTAGTATATCTGAAACGACGTGTATTCCCGATTCAATCCACGAAGAAATTTTAATCCTCGGGGACAAATATTCAAGAACATCAACATTCATCCAGGAGTGAGAAACCAAAGGATATGTTTTGATGGAGATTTTTTGAAGTAACCGCCATGCTTGAATCGCCGATTTAACAGTGGGTAATTCCGGTAGAGGTTTAGATTTGTCACACAAATGAGCAATGGTCGTCAGGTGAACAGGAATTAGCTTTTAATGAACTTTAATAAAGAATTCTTTTAATAAAATTGTATGGAGCTGGTCCAGAAATGTTTCTTCTGATTATCCAAGGAGTGTGAACCGGGCACCAAGGCACAGGTGAGCTGACTACAATTACAAAGTTGTTTCTAAAATTCACATTACTCTTTTTCTAGAAGCTAGTGTCTTTCAGTGTGAGGGTATCAGAGCCTTTCACCCCTTTACACTCCTCCCTCCTCTGACTATGGTTGTCCCCTACCATACCACCCTGGAAGACTCAAAACACATTTAGCATACCATATAAAATACTTGCATAATCATTACTACTGTTTATTTTCCTACACCACACAAAAGAAAACATTTGCATTTTCGACAATACTCATACACTTTAAAACGATTACAACCCCAATAATATTCAGACTTTTTCCTACATCAATAAAATAGGCCACGCATAGCAGCATAACAAGAGTTCAAGTGCAAATAATGGACATTGAGCCTAAAGGAAGACTACTGGCTCCCGTCTAACCTGTAGGTGGTGGCCATATGTGTCTGCATTGTGTTTTCGATTGTAATGTGCATTTGATGGGAGCAAGGGATTAACAGATGAGACTTCAATCAAAAATAGTTATACACAAATGGATGATATGTGTGTTTGCTATTACGCATCATTCGATCCATTTAACAAAGATCACGTAGGGGGAACTGCTAAAAGCGATGTGTAGAGGTTATACAAGAGTCAGTTATGAAGTATATATAAGACAAGTTAGAGAAGGAGAAGAAAATACGATTAGGTGGGGAAGTTAGGGACGAGGAGGCAAGAGGAAAAACAAAAAGGGGAGGATGAGGGAACATGCCAAATTATCGTCAAGATGTTCTAAAAGGGTTAATGTTTTACATTCTCATACTGTATATGGATAGGGTTGGGAGTTAGTATCAGGTGAGTCTCTAAAGAAGACCCAAGACTGCTATATACGTACTATTTTTCATTTTCTTAAACCTTTCTGTGATAGGTTTTCCATATATGTGATAACTCGAGTTGCCATTTAGACATGGAGGAAATTCCTTGGTATTGCAGAGCGAGGGACAGTCACAAAATCGCAGGAGGTCCTAATTTGCGATCTAATAGAATCTGGAAGTATGAACAGGAGAGGAGGCTTTACCTTATCCCCAGTAATCCTATGGTATGCAGAAAACACTTTTCCGCTAAAGGTTTATTTTATCACAGCCCCACCAGATATGTGACTCACCGTGGCCGGGACTCCGGTTTAGACAGGCGATGCTTCCTTCCTCCTCGTCACAGGTGGACCGCGCCTGCTGGTAGTGGGGCCCGGTGTAGTGCAGATCAAAAGGTTTGAAGACGTCTTGGTGGAACAGATTAAAGGGGTTTTTAATTTATTCGTGACGCCACCTATGAGTAGTTTCGGTAATCGTTACCGACGCTGCGGAACCTCCGGGGGATGGACAGCAGCAAGATGGAACGCTCCCCACGGAGGCTGGAGCTGCTTAAGATGTTGTGCGGCAGCTGCGGTTACCTTGTAGTGCGGACGGACAGTTCATAAGGAAGCACGGACACGGAAAGTCTCTGCAACGGGTCTTTACTGTAACCAGCAGGCAGTACATGGTATACAGTTCACGGGTAGTGGACCGGGTGGACTCAGCAGTGATGGTGTCCCTTAGAAATCCGCAGTGTTCCTCCATTCTAACTAAGTGGTTGCCAGTGTCGCCCAGGAATACCAGGTCGGGTACGGGGAGGCTGCTTCAATGCCCTATCCACGATGTACGTTGTGGATGTTTTGGGGAGCCTTGGATCCCTCGGTGGGTACACCGCTGGTTAGACGACTGGAAGTTGGCTGGTGGTGGGGTGCTCCTGTGAAGCTGCTCCTCCACGCTTCTGGTTCGCGTAGCAGAGGTGAAATGCTGCCAGCTTCGGTACCAGTGAACCGGCTGTGAGTTGTGGGCACGGGAGTCTTTTGGGAACCCGTGGTTATGATGCCCAATCCCGGTTGTTGAGGCCTCAGGTGCTGACACCCGACCGGTGAAGGCCCGGGGGCTGCACGGGGTGCGGAGCCCCCGCTCCTACTCCAAGTTCTAGACTGCTCAGGTCAAGTTCTAGATCCCTTCTCTCTATGACTAAGGGTCTGTTCTCCTACACACTTCCCTAGCACTCCGCCCACCAGGACCTAGGATTGGCCCTCTGTTCTAGGTGATGCATGCAGGGTTGGATTTCTAAGTTAACCAGGTCACTGCTGTGTCAGAGAATATTGCGGCTGCATTTATGGCTGCAATACCCTCTTGTGACGCACTCGTTGCGGGGCGCCACACTCCCCCTTGGTTGAATACGCTTGTCCCCAAGCGTCACACTACCCACATTACAGAGGTTTTTATATTTTATAACAGGTAATACACTTTTATTAATGACAGGTCATTATATGGCATATAAGTGAGGCAGTAAAATAAACAGGTGGAACACTGGGTGAGGACCCAGCGGCGATCGGCTGTTCTTGGATAAAAGTTCAGGTTATAGCCGCAAGATCGCACAGGCAGTGATTAACAGGAACAGAGTCATGGAATGAGTTCAAGTCTTAAAGTCACTGGCACGGAGAACGATGGCGCACCCGGATAGCGAACCACCCATCTGGACAAGCATAGCGTTCATAGGTGATTACATCGCCCCGGTATAAGTCGCGATCGGGATGTCCTCTTGGCAAGTTTGACTCAACGTCCCGGCGCCCCACAAACACCTCCTCATTCAAACCCACCTCCCAAGCGAACCCCCACCCGGTATGTAAGTTAAAGGTGGAAATTCTACCTTCGCGGCGGAGTTCATCAGGCGGCGGCAGCTGGCGGCGAGCCTCGGCTCGGGCCTGCATGTTGGCGCGTTCACGGGCTTGCCACTCCTCTCGTCGTCTCTGGCGTACATCTCCGTCGGCACGGCTCGGGGTGTAGAGATGAGTGATGGAGCTGGTGGTTTGGCGGGAAGCTTGAACTTGGCGGGCTGTCTGGGCTGGCACCCGGTGGAACGGCACATGGGAAGGTGTCAGCATTGCACCCGACCAGTGTACCCGAGCTGTATGCCCGGTAGGAAGTTCCTCGGTGTCTCCCCAAGCGAACCCGGTGTCGAGATCCTCAGCGATGCTACGGGTCTCGTCGTCATCCTCCTCGACCTCTCCTTCGATGACTACATCAGGCTGCTCGATGGCTGAAGACGTTGAAGCTGGTTCCTCTGTACAACAGGGCGGTGGTGCTGCGGAGCCTTCCACAGAGACGTCCTGCAGGGCTTCCAGGCTGCCTGTCTCTTCATCTGTAACTGTAGGTAGAGGGGTCTCAATCCCGGTTACCAGGTAGGCCTCGGCAATTGCAAGGGAAGCCTCCGGTACGGGGAAGAAACATGCGACAGTCTCTGTAGTGGTGAAACACGTCGCGGGTTCCTCGGTGGGAACCTGGTAGAGATCAAGTTCTTCTATGGAGCGTATGGTAAGCTCCGGCTCAGGAACGGGGTCGGCTGCGGTATTAATCGCTGGAACGAGCTGAGCTGTGGCCTCCACCGGAATGATACAGTCCATGGGCTCCGGTGACGAAGCAGGGCAGGTGGTAGGCGACGGTGAGGCGGTTGAGAAGCTGGCGACGTCGTCTGGGCCTGGAGTAGCGGTACCCGGTCGGCTCTGCTGCATCGCATGGTGTAGTCGTCTGCCTAGGGTCGCGCTCCAGCTGCGAATCGTCCATTCTACAGTCTCAAGTAACCGCACCCGGAGGTCTTGTAGAGCCTCTAGCCAGAAGTCGGGGCTGCCGTCTATGGTAAGGGCAGGACCCGGACCCGGTTGGCCGATGGCTGCTCTGGCCTCCGCCTCGACCTCCCGCATTAGGTCTTGGAGTCTCATGCTGGTCATTCTCTTCTTTGGAGGGAAACCACACCCGTTCAACCGGTAAGCGTTCTGGTAAGAGCTGGTGAAGAACTTCTGTGACACTCCCATTTCCTCTGGGCTTTTGTAGTCCAATGGTCGGAAAAGTCTTTGGGGTCCGCCCCCATGGTTGATTCGAGCAATCAGGGCGGACAAAGAGTTTGGCGCCTTTTGTCTTTAGCCCTCCCACGATGAGGGGGGGGTTGACTCACTCCTGGGCTTGCACGTGGCGGATTCTTGTGGCGGGAATGCCATCTTGGCCCACGGTGAAAAGGCGGGAAAGTTCTTTTAGGGACGAACAAAGTCCAGATTGTAGACAATAAAGTCTTTTTAAGCACATAATACCCGTTAGGGAACGGGCCTGCTCGTATCCTGTTCGTGACGCCATTTTCTGACTCACCGTGGCCGGGACTCCGGTTTAGACAGGCGATGCTTCCTTCCTCCTTGTCACGGGTGGACCGCGCCTGCCGGTAGTGGGGCCCAGTGTAGTGCAGATCAAAAGGTTTGAAGACGTCTTGGTGGAACAGATTAAAGGGGTTTTTAATTTATTCGTGACGCCACCTATGAGTAGTTTCGGTAATCGTTACCGACGTTGCGGAACCTCCGGAGGATGGACAGCAGCAAGATGGAACGCTCCCCACAGGCTGAGCGGTGATCCCTGGAGGCTGGAGCTGCTTAAGATGTTGTGCGGCAGCTGCGGTTACCTTGTAGTGCGGACGGACAGTTCATAAGGAAGCACGGACACGGAAAGTCTCTGCAACGGGTCTTTACTGTAACCAGCAGGCAGTACATGGTATACAGTTCACGGGTAGTGGACCGGGTGGACTCAGCAGTGATGGTGTCCCTTAGAAATCCGCAGTGTTCCTCCATTCTAACTAAGTGGTTGCCAGTGTCGCCCAGGAATACCAGGTCGGGTACGGGGAGGCTGCTTCAATGCCCTATCCACGATGTACGTTGTGGATGTTTTGGGGAGCCTTGGATCCCTCGGTGGGTACACCGCTGGTTAGACGACTGGAAGTTGGCTGGTGGTGGGGTGCTCCTGTGAAGCTGCTCCTCCACGCTTCTGGTTCGCGTAGCAGAGGTGAACTGCTGCCAGCTTCGGTACCAGTGAACCGGCTGTGAGTTGTGGGCACGGGAGTCTTTTGGGAACCCGTGGTTACGATGCCCAATCCCGGTTGTTGAGGCCTCAGGTGCTGACACCCGACCGGTGACGGCCCGGGGGCTGCACGGGGTGCGGAGCCCCCGCTCCTACTCCAAGTTCTAGACTGCTCACGTCAAGTTCTAGATCCCTTCTCTCTATGACTAAGGATCTGTTCTCCTACACACTTCCCTAGCACTCCGCCCACCAGGATCCTGGATTGGCCCTCTGTTCTAGGTGATGCATGCAGGGTTGGATTTCTAAGTTAACCAGGTCACTGCTGTGTCAGAGAATATTGCGGCTGCATTTATGGCTGCAATACCCTCTTGTGACGCACTCGTTGCGGGGCGCCACATATGCAACATGGCATCTTTGTCAGCTCCTCAGCATCAACAGGACTCCAGCACCGAAGGGAAGTGTGGTGCCCCTGAGACCAGGGCGGCCACAGGGTAAACTGCAGCCAGACGAGGTAAGACGGTCGACTTAAAACACACCCACACACCGACACACTCTGACCCTAAGCCACTGACTCTATTTAGGGCAAGGGGTGGCAGGAGTTTAGAGAAGTGTGGGTGGAGAAAGAGGTAGAACCCGGACAAGTGGGGGGAGGAACTGTAGTAAAACACGGGAAGTTGGAAGTAGACATTCCCAGGAGGAGAGGTTCCCTGGAGGCAGCAGTTCCCTGAAGGCAGGATACCCAGGAGAGGACTCGACCTACAGAGAAAGGCGAGAGAAGAAGCACCACAAGCCGATACACCCCACAGCTAGACACTGACCGTAGTGGTAGAACAATGGGCCTGGCAGCCGTAACCAGTATAGCTGACCAGAGGACCCAGAGCTGACAATCGGGAGCAGAAGCAGCCTGGTGAGCCCAAATCACACCTGGTTCACTGGAGGGCTAGGCCAGGACAGCTAGAGCGCCGGCTCTGTAGAGGTGACTGGGGAGACTTCATGACCTTAATCACGAGACAACCTGGTGTGGTACGGGAACTCTATAACCCGCGACCTCACTACTGCCACGGAGTAGGAACACAGCCATCGTACTAGGCTAGTGATCCTAAAGCAGAGGGAAGCATCAATAAAGAGCCCGTGACGGCCAGACCGAACCCGTGTGCGAGGACAGAGACTAACTGAAAGGCCTGAAAGGTATCTTGAGGGAAGCGACGCAGAGGAACCGTCTGAGCTGCAGTAGAACCTGGGTCCCCGATAAAGTGTAAGAACTGTGAACTGTGCTGTAACTTGCTTTAAGAACAATGGAAATTAAAGTGCCCAGTCAGCTCAAAAGTGGCTGAGACTATTTATTGCTAAACTGCAGCAGAATCCCCACCTGTGGAGCCGCCTTGCTGTCCCTGAGTGCTGGCTGGAGAAACTGCAGGAGAGAAACTGGTGCAGAATCCAGAGTACGCAGCCCCCACTACACTTGCCCCGGGAACACCCAGCCCTATCCGTTAAGGGCTTACCATCTACGCTGCTCCTCTTCACCGTTCCCAGCAGGAATATGGCAGCGGTGGTCACCGTGACCACATACTACGGGTTGGGTCACAAAAAACTCTTTAATCTCCCTTGTAAATTTCCCCTTTTTATTGCCGTATCTGGGAAAACGGGACTTGGCAATGGCACCTAAACACCCCAGAGACATCAGATCCTGGTCCTGAGTAACCCGGTCCCTGTGGGTGCGTCAGAAGATCTTGTGTAATCTTGTGATTAGAACCACTTCGTCAAGATCTTATCATTTTTTTCCTGTGCAGAAAAGCAGTGGTGACATTTCTCTTCTCGTCTCCTCAGCACTCGGCCCCCCACTCTTTAACGTTACAGGTTCTCCACTTCGTAGCTGAGTTGCTGCGGTTCCTTCCATTTCTCAATAATATCTCTCACAGGTGATAGGGAAGATTTAGGAGGAAGAAATATCATGAATAGACACATGTTACACAAGAGGCTCCTATTACAGGACCGCGCTGCTATCAATGAGCTCCGCACCACGGGATGCTCTGTCACATGATGGTGAGGGCAGATGGTATGGAGGGGCTGGAGGTTATACACTGGGTGTGATGGGACTGGATGTTATAAGCTGGGGTCCCAATGTTATACACTGGGAGCAAGGGTCTGGATTTTATATGACATGCCATCCCCAGGGCCGTGGGGTACTCAGAGAGCGGGCTAATGGTTCTGCTGGGGGAGAGTCACGGAGGTCGAGAACTGGCTTCGTGGCCCTGGCGGTGTCAGTTAAAAGTTCAGGAAAATAGGGGTTTAGGGATAGTTGTCGTTACCACCCGTGATATTCGGCTATTAGTGGCTGACTCTGCGGTGTGGGACCTCTGGGGATGATGGGGGTACAGCTGTTGTGGTTTTGCTCCCCACAGGTGGAGCGGGTCCTCAGGGCAACCGGTGAAGTCTATGGCGGTGGTAGGCCGTTGTGAATGCAGGACTGACAGACACACAGTACGTAGTCTCCGTTACCTTTACTGGCAGTAGTAGCAGGTTTAGTCCAGGTTGCTGTTCACAAGAGATTTTGGGAATCTGGGTGGTCTGGAAACAAGTTTAGGAACTCCTCACCTCGGTGAGTTCTGAGGCCTCCCTGTTGCGCTACTCTTGGCTGGTCCTGGCTGCCTTTAGCTAGCTGTGACCCTCTCTCTTCCTGCGTAAAGTCTCTCACCTGTATGGCAAGCAGTTCGAGCCCTTCCCGGGCACCTTTCCTCTGGTTTCTGTCCCTGAGCTCTCTGGTGCCGCTTTGCCTCCTGGGCTTTGTTGTGGTCTGGAGACTTGGAATCTCCCGCCCTCCGGTTTTGGCTGCTGAGCCTGGATTACCCTCACAACCTCGAACTTCGGTGTCCGCTCCTGGCGCTCTGCACTGGGGTGAGCCCGCAACTGTTTGTGGCGCCCGGGGCGGTCGAAAAATTTGCCACGTCTGCCGCCCCTAAGTATTGGGCCAAATGGCCACTCACCTATTGGGGTTGTCACTGGGCACCGCTACCTCTGCACAACCCCAGTGTATGGCAACAAGCAGGACTCAAGGACCTCTTTCCCCCACCACCCAACACTCTCCATCCCCCTGCACACACCATCCTCCTACACTCTCCATTCTCCCTGCATCCTCTATCACCCCCCTGCATCCTCCATCCACCGGCTCTCCATACCCCTGCAGTCTCAATCCTCCTGTAATCTCCATCCTCCATCCTCCTGCACTCTCCATCCCCATGCAGTCTCCATCCTCCATCCCCCTGCAGTTTCCATCTTCCCTACATCCTCCATCCTCTTCCACTCTCCTTCCTCCATCCTCCTGCACTCTCCATCCTCTGACACTTTCCATCCTCTGACACTCTCCATATTCCATCCTCCTGAACTCCCCATCCTCCTGCACTCCCCATCCTCCTGCACTCCCCATCCTTTTGCACTCCCCATCCTCCATCCTCCTGCACTCTCCATCTTCCTGCAGTCGCCATCCTCCTACACTCCCCATCCTCCTGCACTCCCCATCCTCCTGCACTCCCTATCCTCCTGCACTCCCTATCCTCCTGCACTCCCCATCCTCCATCCTCCTGCACTCCCCATCCTCCATCCTTCTGCACTCCGCCATCCTCCATCCTCCTGCACTTCACATCCTCCTGCACTCCACATCCTCCATCCCCCTGCGCTCCCCATCCTCCTGCACTCTCCACCTTCTTGCAGTTGCCATCCTCCTGCACTCCCTATCCTCCTGCACTCCCTATCTTCCTGCACTCTCCATCCACCATCCTCCTGCACTCCCCATCCTCCATCCTTCTGCACTCCACATCCTCATGCACTCCACATCCTCCATCCTCCTGTACTCCCCATCCTCCATCCTTCTGCACTCCCCATCCTCCATCCTCCTGCACTCCCCATCCTCCATCCTCCTGCACTCCCCATCCTCCTGCACTCCCTATCCTCCTGCACTCTCCATCCTCCATCCTCCTTCACTCCCCATCCTCCATCCTTCTGCACTCCCCATCCTCCTGCACTCCACATCCTCCATCCTCCTGCACTCCCCATCCTCCATCCTTCTGCACTCCCCATCCTGAATCCTCCTGCACCCCCCATCCTTCATCCTCCTGCACCCCCCATCCTTCATCCTCCTGCACTCCCCATCCTCCTGCACTCCCCATCCTCCATCCTTCTGCACTCCACACCCTCCATCCTCCTGCACTCTCCATCCTCCATCCTCCTGCACTCCACATCCTCCTGCACTCCACATCCTCCATCCTCCTGCACTCCTCATCCTCCTGCACTCCACATCCTCTGTCCTCCTGCACTCCACATCCTCAGCACTCCCCATATTTCTTCCTCCTTCACTCCCCATCCTCCTGCGCTCCCCATCCTTCATTCTCCTGCCCTCTCCATCCTCCTGCACTCCCCATCCTCCTGAACTCTCCTTCCTTTATCCCCTGCAGTTTCTGTGGCACCCTGGCACCCTCTTGGGCACCACAGAACTCTTGGTCCGCAAATGGAGTGAAAACAGCAAGCAACACTTACCACTAACAACACCTACAACACCTAGACACCCTGTTTCACCCCAGGCCTCTAGGGGGAGCTCCACTGGTCACTTTGAGACAGTTCCCCCTATAAATAGGGTCCTGGAGGGAGAAACAGCAGAGTGTGCAGACGCTAGGAGGGCTGCAGGAAGGTGCAGTGCTGGTTCTGGACTTGTATAGGCCCAAACCAGTACACCTAGTGCATGGGAGACCCTTGCAACTGGGGTCAGAGGAAAGCAGAAGAGCACCTCTCAAGAACTCTCCCTTACAATCCGGTTACTGGAACCGAGCTGTGGGAAACACTACTTAGACCACGGAGAAACAAGCATTGCAACCAGGGAGTTTAGCCCCCTGTACACTTGGAAGCACCCACGGACGAGAGCCCAGGAAAGAGGCTTAGCTAGCTGAACCCTTTAACAGTGCCCTCAGTGCAGTCAACCCAGGTGAACACGTTACACTGAATGTACGATCCGGTCTGGCAGGATTCCATATCCCCCCGACCCAACCAGAGTACTAGAGAAAGGAAGCCTACACACTGCTTGCTGTGGAAACTCCAGGAGCGACAACCTCATCTCCCGGTCCGGGTGTACCTGTTGAGAACAGTAAAGGTACCCAAAAGACTTTGATGTGTTTGTGCATTATTCTTGGACCCGACAGCAGTACTACGAGTTGCCATACACCAACACGTGCAGCTCCAGGCCCCGGGACTCCCGCTCATCCTGTGGGGAGTGTCCCATCTTGCTGCCATACATCCCCCGGAGGCCAAGCAGCGCCAGTGAGATCACCGGAACACCCGCAGGTGGCGTCACGACAAGACTATTAAATCCCCTTACTGTTCAGCCATCCCCTATTAATCTGGACCACCGGGCCCACACAGCATCGGGCGCGGAACCGTGACAGGGAGCAGCGACAGCCCGAGACGTGTACATCCTGGTTATGGTGAGTCATTTCCATCCTCCACCCCCCTGCATCCTTCATCCCCGTGCACAGCCAGCCACCCTCTGCACCCCTCTCTCACACACCTCCTGTACCCTTGTTTATTTGGTCCCATCTTCTCTCCAGCTTCTTGTATGTTATTTTGCTCCTTCACGCTGGGTATACTCCATGGCTCCACCCACCTGGGTCACATGCCTGTGACATCATCGCAGGTCCTGATCTGCTGCTCCCTGGTATAGTCTCTTCTGCTGGGCCCTGAGTGACACTGCCAGCAATCAGAGGCTGCTCCCATCACCCCAGGGCCCCGGATGCAGGGTCCCTAATGCAGCCATCATCCACCGCGACCGTGGTGACTGAGGTGAATAACCTGCAGGCTGCTGCCGCCCCTACACATGTGCCGCCTGGGGCGGACCTCCCCCTCCGCCCCCCCCCCCCACGCTACGCCACTGCTCCTCTCCTTCCACAGACCCTCTCCTATGGGTTCCTCACGCTGGCTAGTCTCTGTCCTGGGACAAGCTTTACTCTGCTCCAGTCTGCCGGATGTCTTCACAGTCCTCCTAATAACTGAACTGCCTAACCCCGCCCACGGCCTGAATTTATAGGGCAGCTCCTTGAAACTTGAGTTGCAGAGCTCCCTCTTCTGGTCTGGAGTCAGGAAAAGTGTTGCATGTTGTGGGCTTACCTGGTGTGGATACCCCTTCTTGCTTCCAAGAATGGCATCACCCCCCCCGAGGGAGACAATGCCATTGTGGCAACCGGTCTCTGGGGTGCCACATTATACACGGATGGGGATGGGGTTGGATGTTATACACTGACTGAGGGGATGGGGTTGGATATTGTACACCATTGGGTGAGGAAGTCAGATGTTATAAACCAGGGCAAGGGTAAATTATACACTGGGGGCGAGGGACCGGATGTTATACACCTCGGGGCGAGGGTCGGATGTTTTACACTGAGGGCAAGGGGCAGTATGTTATACTCCGGGGGTGAGGGACTGACGATGTTATAAATCGGGGTGAGAGACCAGATGTTATACACCGTGGGCAAGGGGCCATATGTTATACACCGGGGTGAGGCCAGATGTTATACACCAGGGGTGAGGGGTCAGATGTTATACATCAGGATCATGTGGCCTGGATTTCATACATTAGGGTTGAGGGGCTGGATGTTATACACCGAGGAACAATGGGGCCAGATGTTATACACAGGGGGCTGGATGTTGTACACCGGGGGCGAGTGGCCAGATGTTATACACTGGGGGGCAGAGGCTGGATATTATATTCAGGGGCAATGGGGCTTAATAATAAAACTGAAATCAATGATTAAGAGGAGCGCCGCAATACTTCTCTCCATATACAGAGCTTGTGTCAAAATATCTAACATTTTTGAGAATATTTACTCTGACAGAAAAAACATCCAACACCTGGAGTTGGGAAAGAGAAAGACATCTGAGACCGCCATATACACATATACACACATGTAGAATATTTCTGACCTCCTCTGGCCCCTATATCTTACTTCTCTCCGAACATTCATTACCTGATTAGGAAGTTACCTCACCGCTCGGCTCATTGTAGATCCTGACGCCAAACAATTTCAGGAAAAAGAAGAATGGAGAGTTGTACAAAGGTCACAGTGCTGGTGGAGGAGAGCGCAGGACTGATGAAGAACATGGATCAACTTCAGCGGATCCCACAACACTAAATGTAAAAAGAGAATTACCGTAGAATGATATAATAATAAGGTATTTTTTTAAACTGTAAATCATACAACAATATTAATACCTTCTTATTTTTTTTATAACACAGATATCATCACAGCTTTCCTCTTTGACCCTGGGATCATCATCTTCAATTCAATCAGCAGAGCTCTGTGTGTAATACAAATAATATAATAATAATGATGATAGAATAAATCAGGGGTGGGCAATTAATTTTTCTAAGGGTCCACATGAAATACTGTGACTGTTGTGGAAGGCTGAAGCAACCGACCAAACTTAATTCTGCTCATTATTTTTATTACTATTTTATAATAATTTGAATCATTTAATACTGAGCATAATTATGTCTGTTGACTTGCTGCTACTTCTAGTGCATGTTACCTCAGAATTTATTGTAACAAGTATTCTTCTTATTAATAGCAGTTAATAAAGACCTTATATTTACTGCTTTTTTATAATGTTTAGATATCATACTGATCCTGGTATTCTGCCCTTGTTTCTTAATCAACAGATTCCCCCACACAATAGGATGCGGATGCATAATATAATGTCCCCACAAACTCGCTTACACAGTATTGTGTCCCCACACAGCCCCCTTATACAGTATTATCTCCCCACACAGCCCCCTTATATAGTATTATGTCTCCACACAGCCCCTAACACAGTATTATGTCCACACCGTGTCCCTTACTCAGAAAGATGGTCCCACACATCCCTCTTTATATAGTATTATGTCCCCACACAGCCGTATTATACAGCCCCCATACAGAATGATGTCCCCATACATCCCCCTTACATAATATTATGTCCCCACACAGCTCGCTTATACAATATTATATCCCCATACATCCCCCATTACACAGTATTATGTCCCCACACAGCCATCTTATACAGTATTATGTTCCCACACAGTCTCCTAATATAGTATTATGTCCCCAAACAGCCCCCTTATACGGTATTATGTCCCCACACAGTCCCCTAGTATAGTATTATGTCCCCACACATCCCCCTTACACAGTATTATGTCCCCACACATCCCCCTTACACAGTATTATGTCCCCACACAGTCCCCTAATACAGTATTATGTCCCCACACAGCCCCCTTATACAGTATTATGTCCCCACACAGCCGCCTTATACAGTATTATGTCCCCACACAGTCCCCTTTTACAGTATTATGTCCCCACACAGCCCCCTTTTACAGTATTATGTCCCCACACAGCCCCCTTATACAGTATTATATCCCAATACATCCCCCTTACACGGTATTATGTCCCCACACTGCCCCCTTATACAGTATCATGTCCCCACACAGCCTAATTATTATTATTATTATTATTATTATTATTATTTATTTATATAGCGCCATTGGGTTCCATGGCGCTTTACATGAGGATGAGGGAGACAAGAACAAGTACACTAAATCTAGGCGATCAGGACGTACAGGTACAGGAGGGGCAGGGACCCTGTCCACGAGGGCTCACAGTCTATGAGGGGTGGGTAAGGATACAGTAGGATGGGGAATGTCATGTATGGGGCGTTCGCCTGGGTCTCATGGCAGGTTGTAGGCTTGACGGAACAGGTGAGTCTTCAGGTGACACTTGAAGTTACTCAGGGTAGGAGAGTGTCTGACGTGTTCGGGTAGGGAGTTCCAGAGTAAGGCAGATGCCTGGGAGAAGTCCTGGACTCGGTTGTGTGAAGAGGTGATGAGGGGGGAGCAGAGGAGGAGTTCTTGGGAGGAGCGGAGGTTGCGTGAGGGTAGGTATCGGGAGACCAGGTCGGAGATGTATGGTGGGGCCAGGTTGTGTATGGCTTTGTAGGTCATGGTTAGTGTTTTGAATTGGGATCTCTTGGAGACGGGGAGCCAGTGAAGGGCTTGGCAGAGGGGGGAGACAGGGGAGTAGCGGGAGGACATATAGATGAGTCGGGCAGCGGAGTTGAGGATAGACTGGAGAGGTGTGAGGGAGTTAGCCGGGAGGCCATTGAGAAGGAGGTTGCAGTAGTCAAGGCGGGAGATGATAAGAGCATGGATGAGTGTTTTAGCGGTGTCGTGGGTGAGGAAGGAGCGGATCCGTGAGATGTTCTTGAGCTGGAGCCGGAGGGATGTGGTGAGGGCCTCGATGTGGGGTTTGAAGGATAGGGAGGAGTCAAGGATTACCCCGAGGCACTTGGCTTGGGGGACTGGGGAGAGGGCGCAGTCGTTGATGCAGATGGATAGGTTGGGAGGTGGGGTGGAATTTCTTGGGGGAAGACTATGAATTCAGTTTTGTCCATGTTGAGTTTAAGGAAGCGAGCAGAGAAGAAGGATGAGATGGCGGAAAGGCATTGAGGGATTTTCGAGAGTAGGGAGGTGATGTCAGGGCCGGACAGGTAGATTTGGGTGTCATCGGCGTAGAGGTGGTACTGGAGGCCATGGGACTCGATGAGTTGCCCTAGGCCGAGAGTGTAAATGGAGAAAAGTAGGGGTCCCAGGACGGAACCTTGGGGGACTCCGACAGAAAGGGGGTAGGGTGAGGAGGAGGTGTGGGAGTGGGAGACGCTGAAGGTCCGATCTGCTAGGTATGAGGAGATCCAGGAGAGGGCAAGGTGGGTGATGCCAAGGGATTCCAGGATCCGGAGAAGAAGGGAGTGGTCAACCGTGTCGAAGGCGGCAGACAGGTCAAGGAGTAGCAGGATGGAGTAGTGGTGTTTGTTCTTGGCGGTCAGTAGGTCGTTGGTGACTTTGGTCAGGGCTGTTTCGGTGGAATGGAGGGGTATACAGTATTATGTCCTCACACAACCTCCTTACACAGTATCATGCCCCCACACAGCCCCCTTATACAGTATCATGTCCCCACACAACCGCCTTATACAGTATTATGTCCCCACACAGTCCCCTTTTACAGTATTATGTCCCCACACAGCCCCCTTATACAGTATTATATCCCAATACATCCCCCTTACACAATATTATGTCCCCACACTGCCCCCTTATACAGTATTATGTCCTCACACAACCCCCTTACACAGTATCATGCCCCCGCACAGCCCCCTTATACAGTATCATGTCCCCACACAGCCCCTTATACAGTATTATGTCCCCACACAGCCCCCTTAAACAGTATTATGTCCCCACACAACCCCTTTATACAGTATTATGTCCCCACACAGCCGCCTTATACAGTATTATGTCCTCACCCAACCCCCTTACACAGTATCATGTCCCCACACAGCCCCCTTATACAGTATCATGTCCCCACACAGCCCCCTTATACAGTATTATGTCCTCACACAACCCCCTTACACAGTATCATGCCCCCACACAGCCCCCTTATACAGTATCATGTCTCCACACAGCCGCCTTATACAGTATTATGTCCCCACACAGTCCCCTTTTACAGTATTATGTCCCCACACAGCCCCCTTATACAGTATTATATCCCAATACATCCCCCTTACACAGTATTATGTCCCCACACTGCCCCCTTATACAGTATTATGTCCTCACACAACCCCCTTACACAGTATCATGCCCCCGCACAGCCCCCTTATACAGTATCATGTCCCCGCACAGCCCCCTTATACAGTATCATGTCCCCACACAGCCCCCTTATACAGTATTATGTCCCCACACCGCCCCCTTATACAGTATTATGTCCCCACACAACCCCCTTATACAGTATTATGTCCCCACGCAGCCGCCTTATACAGTATTATGTCCTCACACAACCCCCTTACACAGTATCATGTCCCCACACAACCCCTTATACAGTATCATGTCCCCACACAACCCCCTTATACAGTATCATGTCCCCACACAGCCCCCTTATACAGTATTATGTCCCCACACAACCCCCTTACACAGTATCATGCCCCCACACAGCCCCCTTATACAGTATCATGTCTCCACACAGCCGCCTTATACAGTATTATGTCCCCACACAGTCCCCTTTTACAGTATTATGTCCCCACACAGCCCCCTTATACAGTATTATATCCCAATACATCCCCCTTACACAGTATTATGTCCCCACACTGCCCCCTTATACAGTATTATGTCCTCACACAACCCCCTTACACAGTATCATGCCCCCGCACAGCCCCCTTATACAGTATCATGTCCCCACACAGCCCCCTTATACAGTATTATGTCCCCACACCGCCCCCTTATACAGTATTATGTCCCCACACAACCCCCTTATACAGTATTATGTCCCCACGCAGCCGCCTTATACAGTATTATGTCCTCACACAACCCCCTTACACAGTATCATGTCCCCACACAGCCCCCTTATACAGTATCATGTCCCCATACAACCCCCTTATACAGTATCATGTCCCCACACAGCCCCCTTATACAGTATTATGTCCCCACACAGCCCCCTAATACAGTATCATGTCCCCACATAGTCCCCTAATACAGTATTATGCCCCCACACAGCCCCCTTATACAGTATTATGTCTTCACACAACCCCCTTACACAGTATCATGCCCCCACACAGCCCCCTTATACAGTATCATGTCCCCACACAGCCCCCTTATACAGTATTATGTCCCCACTGTGAGGGAAATCCACTCCTTCTATGCCATGCAAACTCTAAATTAATATGTTTTATGAACGCTCATGGAGAATCAACATGCTTTGGTTGTACTCAGTGACTTCTGCCTTTATTAGCATATTCTGGCACTTAAGTAATGTTACAAAGAGTGGGCTTGGCTTCAATCCATTATCCAATAGAAACAATAAGGGTGTGAACATTAATGTGACTTTCCCCTGCCCGCTCAGTGTTATGTGTCACTGTGACATCAGAGGCTAAAACCATGACGTAAAATGGAGAATGGGAAAGCACAAAATGGTGGATTCTATTCTCTGACACCACACAGCCCTCTTACACATTATTATGTCACCACACAGCCCCCTTATATCGTATTATCTCAACAAACAGCCCCCTTATATAGTATTATGAACCCACACAGCCCCTTACACAGTATTATGTTCCCACACAGCTCAATTACACAATATTATGTCCCCACACATCCCCCTTTATATATTATTATGTCCTCACACAGCCCCCTTACACAGTATGATATCCCCAGGCAGCCCTCTTGTGCAGTATTATGTCCACACACAGCCCCCCTCATTCAGAATCATGCCTCCATTTAGCCCCATTATGGTAATAGGTCTCCACACAAAATCATCTAAAAATCTTGATTAATAATTCTCACCTCACCCCATTCCCCCCTGCTCCACTTTGTGATGTATACTGATGCACAGCTGATGTGATGTAAAGACATTGAGCCTGCAGCGCTCTCAGACGCACAGCCTTAATGTTGGAAGATTAAACTAATGGCTCCCCGCTCCATCATTATGTTTCACAAATATGATAATCATATATATATATATATATATATATATACTGTATATATATTGACATCTTGGCTTAACAGTTGAAACAATAGGTTTTTGTTTTCCGCCATAGGAATGCAATGTTAGAAATGTCGCGGTTTGAGAATTCCTACATAAATATCTGGGAATGACTTCTTTATAGAGACAATTTGTCTTGCAGGATTAGCATTTCTATAAACTGAAACATATGTTGACTCCTATAAAAGTTAATGGTACGTTGAACAATATACCTAGAATGCTTTCAGGAGCTAATCACACCTGGAGGAACATTTGTTATTGGAGGGAGGTGAAAACATTGCACTGGTGGAAAAACATCAGTGAACGAGTAGTACCTCCCAGGAATTAAAGAACATATCCAGCCAGATCCATGTTTCTGTCTTTAGAGGGCAGTTGTGACGTCTGTCCAAGGCTACAGGCAAAAAAAGGCTATGTCAGACAGACAGACTAAGATTGCTAAATCTTAGCAATCTTGGTCTACTAGGCCTTGCTCCCACCTAGCCAGAATCCTACTCCACACTGATGAGGGGCAACACCCCGAAACAGCTGTATGTGGATGGATACCTGGCCTTGGTATTCCCTTGTCATATCTGTAAACTTGTAAAAGAGTTGGATATTGACTTAAAGGGCCACTTCATATGGTGGTTATGGTGTTCTCCGCAAGGAGCCACCCCTTGGCTGGGTCCTCCCCTGGAGGGATATCTGGCTAGTCCTGTGTTTGAGACTCCTAACCGAGGCTCCACAGACTCTATTTGCATAGACAGACAGACTAGGCACAAGATGCTCTGTAAGGCAGAATTCCGAGTAACCCTGACCCCTTTACCTCCTATATAAGGATTTGTATTTACAACAGGGTCCAGGATATTGCTGCCTATGGATGGGCTGCAGTCCAGAGATAGGAACGTCAACAAGCAGGGTCAAAGCAGGGAGGCCAGAAGACATAGGATGTCACATTGCTGCGGGGAGCGATGGGCGGTGGTGAGTATATTCCTCTGCCAGGATATTCACTGCTCTCACTATAATGATGATGCATGGGAATCAGTGAATATCCACACATGCGATCGCCTGCTGCAACATCATTATGTGTGCTGGGTGTGTAAGGTAATTTAATATGCGCCGCTCCCCTGTCCATCATCCCACCCACCTCTCAGCGCTTTCTTGAGTACTGAGAAGTGAATAGTGGAGGAGCAGTGAATATAAAATGAACTTGAACAGCCGGTACACGTGGTATTCGGCAGGCGCTCCTAAAGCCTTCCTCCGCCTCTGGTGACCCGTTCCTGCCTCTATTGACCTACTCCGCCACCACTGTGCCCCCACAGCCACAGCCAGATACTACCATGCATTCAGATTATAAGACGCACTCCCACTTTCCCTCTCCCCATATTTGGGGGAAAAAAGTGCATCTTATAGAACGAAAAATATGGTAAGTTTCTTTATATTATGATTAATAGTGCATGTTGCTCTTGAAATGCGTCACTTTAATCTGCTCTTAACTCTACATTTTGATGGAATAATAAAGATGGAATTTTTACTTACCAAAAGTGAATTTATAATAAATACATGATTTTTATTGAATTGCTCATTAAAAAATTCATCCAAAGATGCACATAGTTACATAGAAACAAAAGGACAACGATCTTACGGCTATGAAGGAATTTTATACCAGAATTTATGAGGAAAGATCAGTGCCTCAGGCATGAAGGACACGTAGTAAGTGTGGCGCCCCGCAACGAGTGCGTCACAGGAGGGTATTGCATCCCTGACTGCAGATGCAATATTCTCTGACTAAGCAATGACATGGTTAATCTCAGAGCTTCATACCCTACATGCATCACTAGCATAGAGGGCCAATAAGGTCCTAGTGGGCGTAGTGTAGGAGTAGAGTGTGAGGAAAATGTAGAAGAAGGAGGAAGGAGAGAGGAGTGGTCGGGAGGAACGTAGGAGACGGGGCTCTGCACAGTTCCGTGCAGCCCTGCAGACCACATACCGGTTGGCGCCATTACTCGGTGTCTCAACAACCGGACCCTGGGCGAACATCTACGGGTCACAATATGCCCGCGCCCATCCACAACTGGATCACTGGTACCGAAGCTAGCAAGTTGTTCACCACTGCTAAGCAAACCAGGAGTGGAGGGATCGCTCTACAGGAGTACCCCACCGCCGCCACGAACAGAGCCGTCTTGCCAGCAGAGTACCCACCAAAAGGACTAAGGCTCCCCTCACACCGGAACATACACACTGGCAGGGAAATTTAAGTAGCCCCTTGTACCCGAACTTGCCACACTAAGGCGACATTGGCAAAACACCTAGAATACGTTTAGAACGGAGGAACACCGCGGAGCTCTGAAACAACACCGGTCATTGCTGAGTCCACCCAGTCCGTTGCCCGTTACCTGCATCACCTGTATCGTGTACTGGTTGCAGTAAAAGACCCGTTACAGAGACTATTGGTGTCCGTGCCTTTTTCAGAACTGTTAACTCCGCGTACTAAGAGTAACTAAGCTGCCTCACAACATCAAGTGCAGCTTCTGGCTCCGGGGACTCCCGCTCGTCCTGTGGGGAGCGTCCCATCTTGCTGCATTACATCCCCCGGAGGCCCAAGCAGCGCCGGTGAAATCACCAGAAATCCCGCAGATGGCGTCACGACAAGAATTAACCCCTTATCTCTTCAGCCAACTTTATTGATCTGGACCACCGGGTCTACACAGCCTCGGGCGGGGAACCGTAACAGGGGGCAGCGACAGCCCGAGACGTGCACAACCCGGCTACGGTGAGTCATAAGAACATACAAAAATATACATATCCAAACCTATTTGACACCCACATACTCCCTGATGAAGACTGCATATGAAAGCGCGTAGGGGTCTAGGAAGCGCGGTATTGCATCATCACATGGTGATTTCCATCAGTGCGGTAGGTCCTTGAATTTACTACACTGCCCAGCATGTAAATTGGATATCTATTCTTACTGGGTGTCAAATAGATTTCTACAGTATATGTACAGTATACTGGGGGATTATTGAATGTGTGGGACTGTTCTCATAGTATTGTATTGGCTCTGGGTGCCCCCCGCCTGTTACTTTATACCCCCGTTTGATATCATAAGCCCTGTTCTGCAGAAATGTTTTTTGTTTAGTGCACACTTTTTGTTACTTTGGGAGAATTAGGAGACAGAAAAAGCGCAATGGGTCTTATCGTTAAAGATGATCAAGCATTAATGATTGTATATGCTCACCTGGGCTATTTATGAAAACCCACAACTAGTATATGTTCCTGTACAGCTGCCGCTGGATCAGCACTTACACGTGCAAAGTGGCGTACATACAAAGATCAAAAGGATGGGGCTTCTACAATCCGCGCTACTGCCAAAGAATGAGGACCACACAGGGTCTGAATGCAATGATGGTTTATTCTGACGCGTGTCGGTGCTGTCCCAGCTCCTTGGTACGCCTGATGAAGGAGCTGGGACAGCAGCTCTATAGTCTACCCGGTTTATTATATCTAGATTTCTGCTTTTTCATTGGGTTGTGCCGTGATATGTACAAGGATCCATGCACATAACCTGTGATATGTTCTTACTATGTGTCCTGTCTCCCTGAGGCACTGATCTGTCCTCATAAATTCTGGTATAAAAGTCATTCATAGCCGTAATATTGTTGTGCTTTGTAACCATGTAACTATGTGTGTCTTTGGATGAATTTTTGAATGAGCAATTCAATAAAAATCATATATTTTTTATAAATTCACCAGCTGCCTCTCGAGACTGTTTTTGATTAGTATGTATGCTTAGTGATATAATTCTCAGAAGAGTTATGGTTAACATATGTCTTTATTACCGCTGTGCCTGACCAGCTGTTGCACGCACACACCGATTTCCAGTGTTCCAGATCTTCATTTCAGTTTGATGATATGTTCATCAAAAGACAAAAAATAAAGAGGCACTCACCATTGCCATAAAATAGAAATCCTTTATGGTAGGTCCATTAAAACGGTGGCATGTACGGAGATCACATCAAGCTGTATTCAAGGACAACAGCTGTTTTGTGCATATACCTGCACTTCAATGGGTTATTCAAGGACGACAGCTGTTTCGAGCAAACACCTGCACTTCGACGGGTCCACACCTGTTAAAGTGCATGTGTCTGCACAAAACAGCCATCGTCCTTGAATAAGCCATTGAAGTGCAGGTATATGCACAAAACGGCTGTCGTCCTTTTATAACCCATTTAAGTGCAGATGTATGGCCATCGAGCTGCTTTATTTTTCTTCTTTGGATGAACTTTGAAATCCTGATTACGCGTGCACCAATTTTTTGCCAGTCTTTTTGCCTTCTAAACCCATGAAATATACCAGAAGTATGAGTTGCCTTTATTAGAGTGATGTGGAACATTTTCATTTCTTATACTTTGATCATACTTTTACATATAAGTATTTCTAGATGGGCAGAAATTTTCTACAAACTCACATTCACTTGGAGTGATAACATATACTGTAGGATCCCATCAGCATAATGTGAGATTCCTTTATTCCATCATTCTATGACGTCTGGCAATCCAGAACGTTTTTACGGTACAGAAATGTAATATAAACTTTTTGCCCAGAAGCAGAAAACTCAAGAGGAGAGAAGAATGCGGAAAGTCCTAACTGATCTTTGATAGGAGAACAGGAACGCAGGGGCGGAACTACACTGGTGCAGCTGGTGCAGCTGCACCAGGGCCCCGACCGGCTGGGGGCCCCTTCAAGCCTGGAGGGGGGCCCCCAGCCGACCCCCGCAAGCCGCCGTCAAAGGAGAGGAGGGTCAGGCAAGGGAAGCAGAGAGCTTCCTGCTTCCCCTGCCTGATCCCGCCCCTCCTCTCCTCAGCTCCTTCAGTCCCTAGCATACATCCGGCGCGGCTCCCAGGTAGGAGAGCATCGCGCCTGCGGCTCCCAGCAGCACCCACCCCCCCCCTTCCCGGGCCACGCCGACGGCCAGCGACACCCCTCCCCCCCCGGGCCGCGCCGACGTTCAATAGCCCTGCCCCCCCATCCTCTCCTGCACCAGGGCCCCCGGGTGTCACGCTGGGAGCGGGAGAGGCACTCAGCGTAAGACCACGACGGGGGGGGGGGAAATAAGGAGTCCCTAAAGCTATGGGCACAAGAGGGAGAGGGTGACCCCTAGTCTTACTGGGGCTGACCCTGTCTGCCCTAACGTCCCTATACAGTTTCCTCAACTGTCGCCGACCACGAACCTCGTCCCTCTCTGATCCTAGCACTACCTTATCTAAGGATCAGATGGAGAGGTTCACTAGACCCCTCCACTAACAACTAAAGACAAACACAAGGAAAAAAACAGACAATGGGGAAAGAAAACACTTATCTTGCAGCAGAGCACAGCAACCTCCACAACCTCTGCTTCTGCTGGAGCAAGGATAATGAGTGCACAAGGAAATATCACCTGCACCGAGGGAGGGCAATGAAACTCCTTATAAAGGTGGGAAGAACCTGCTGGGTCCTAGAGACCCAGAATACTGGTGTAGAAACCAGACCGAGCACAAGACCTTCCCAGCCGTCTCCCCATGATAGGGAGATCTTATCATACCTTCTCTTTATCTACACAGAAGGTAAATGCCCCTGAAAGACGGACCGTCCTCAAACCTTATGGCTGATTGGCCAAACGCTGGGACCGTCTGCGCGTGGCCTCTACCCTGTCATCCGTGCCACCCGTGACAGTACCCCCCCGTCCACGAGTGGCCCCCGGACACTCAGGACCAGGCTTATCCGGATGGGAACGGTGAAAAGCGCGGACCAGCCTAGCGGCGGAGACTTCTGACGCCGGTACCCACATCCGCTCCTCAGGACCGTATCCCCTCCAGTGCACCAAATACTGAAGAGAACGGCGCAACCTGCGAGAATCAACCACCTTTGAGATCTCAAATTCCAAATTCCCCGCCACGCAGACGGGCTCCGGGGGCAAAGGAGACGGGTTAGACGACGGCACATACGGTTTGAGGAGCGACCTATGAAATACATTGTGGATTTTAAGAGCGGGAGGTAACGCAAGACGAAACGCCACGGGATTGATAACGGCGGTTATCTGATAAGGGCCAATAAACCTGGGCCCCAACTTCCAAGAGGGCACCTTCAACCTCACATTCTTGGTAGACAACCACACGTAGTCATTCACACACAGGTCCGGACCTGGCGCACGCTTCTTGTCAGCCATACGTTTGTACCTGTCGCCTAAGAGCTTCAAGCTACTCTGTACCCCCCGCCAAACCGAGGAGAGGGATGAGGTAAATCGGTCCTCCTCAGGAACTCCGGAAGGACTAGTACCACTAAAAGTACCAAACTGAGGATGAAACCCATATGCACCGAAGAACGGTGACTTGCCAGTGGACACCTGAAGACGATTATTAAGGGCAAATTCGGCCAAGGGCAGATAACTCGCCCAAGTCTCCTGATTGTCAGAGACAAAACACCTCAGATAAGTCTCCAAATTCTGATTCATACGTTCGGTCTGCCCATTAGACTGAGGATGAAAAGCAGAAGAGAAGGACAAAGCAATTCCTAAACGTGCACAAAAAGCCTTCCAAAACTTGGAGACAAACTGAGTACCACGATCAGAAACCACCTCGGAGGGAACTCCATGAAGCTTCACAATCTCACTTACAAACACCTGTGCCAGTGTCCGAGCATTAGGAAGTGCGGGTAGTGCCACAAAGCGAACCATCTTACTGAATCTATCAACCACTACCAGCACTACCGTCTTGCCTGCCGACGCCGGGAGATCGGTGATAAAATCCATTGACACATGCGTCCATGGCCTCTCAGGAATAGACAATGGCAAGAGAGAACCAGCCGGACGGGTATGCGGAACCTTAGCCCGTGCACACACACTACAGGCAGATACGAATTCCGCTACGTCCTTCCTCAACCCCGGCCACCAAAAGCGGCGAGATAAAAGATCGAAGGTGGCCCTACTGCCGGGATGCCCTGCCAATACGGAGTCGTGATGTTCTGACAGCACCCTGAGACGCAAAGATGATGGCACAAAAAGTCTCCCAGAAGGACAGGAGGCAGGGGCGCCCCCCTGGACCTTCAACACCTCCCCCTCCAGATCAGGGCAAAGAGCAGAAACAACCACCCCCTCCTGTAAGATGGGAACGGGACTTTCATGAGCACTACCACCCGGGAAACTACGCGACAACGCATCAGCCTTCACGTTCTCAACCCCCGGACGGTAAGTGACGGTAAAATTAAATCTCGTGAAAAACAAGGACCACCGAGCCTGCCGGGGATTGAGACGCTTGGCGGACTCAAGGTAAGACAGGTTCTTGTGGTCGGTAATAACCGTGATGGGATGGACAGCCCCCTCCAGCCAGTGACGCCATTCCTCAAAAGCCAATTTAATAGCCAACAGCTCCCTATTACCAACATCATAATTCCTCTCGGCCGACGACAACTTCTTGGAGAAGAACGCGCAGGGCACCCATCTCCCAGGTGAAGGGCCTTGCGACAATACAGCCCCCACCCCCACCTCAGACGCATCCACCTCCACCACGAAGGGCTGAGAAAGATCGGGCTGACGGAGAATAGGCGCGGAAACAAAACAACGGTTTAGGGAGGAGAAAGCCCGGCGAGCAGACTCCGACCACTCGGAAAAATCCGTCCCCTTCCTAGTCATGTCCGTAAGAGGCGTCACCAGCACCGAATAGTTCCTAATAAATTTACGGTAAAAGTTGGTAAACCCCAAAAAACGTTGCAATGCCCGTAGATTGTCCGGTTGTTCCCAGTCCAGCACCGCCCGGACTTTTTCCGGATCCATCCGAAAACCCAACGGCGACAGGAGGTACCCCAAAAACCGTACCTCCTGAACGGCGAAGACGCATTTCTCGAGTTTAGCATACAGCTTATTGTCCCGTAAGACCTGTAACACCTGCTTGACATGGGACTGATGCGTCTCCAAATCGGGGGAATAGATCAAGATATCATCTAAGTAAACAACCACAAATCTACCCACCAAATGATGGAATATGTCATTGACAAAGTGTTGGAAAACCGCAGGGGCATTAGTGAGCCCGAACGGCATTACGAGACTTTCAAAATGGCCGTCCGGGGTATTAAATGCCGTCTTCCATTCATCCCCCTCTCTGACCCTAATCAGGTTGTAGGCCCCCCTCAAATCCAACTTGGAGAACCATTTAGCACCCACTACCTGACTGAATAAATCAGGAATCAGAGGGAGGGGGTACGGATCACGGACAGTAATCCGATTCAACTCCCGGAAATCCAAGCAAGGACGGAGGCCCCCATCTTTTTTCTTAACAAAAAAGAAACCAGCCGCAACCGGCGAGGTTGAGGGCCTGATGTGACCCGTCTGCAGACTCTCGGAAATGAAATCCTTCATCGCCTGTCTTTCCGGACCCGATATCGCAAACATCCTAGCTTTGGGCAGTTTAACTCCGGGAACGAGGTTGATTGGGCAATCATATGCCCGATGGGGGGGCAGGTCTTGGCACCCCTTCTCTGAGAACACATCCTCATACTCCAATAGGAACGGGGGCAGAGATACAGCAGACACCACCGAAAACGAGGTAACCAAACAATTCTCAGAACAAAAATCACTCCATTCCACAATGTCCCGGGACTGCCAATCCACTACGGGATTATGTTTAATCAACCATGGCAAGCCCAGGACAATGGGAGCGGGGAGACCGTCTAGAACATAGCAAGATATCGTCTCTTGATGGTGGGATCCAACCGTCAACTTAATGTCATGTACGATATGTGTGAGACTACCTTGAGCAAGAGGTGCTGAGTCGATGGCATAGATACGGATGGGGCGAGACAATAAACAGCAGTTAAGCCCATGAGCGTCTACAAAATGAGCATCCACCATGCTGACCCCCGCACCACTATCCACAAACACAGAAATACCCTCCGTTGTGCCCTCCAGCGCCACCTCCGCACTTAGGAGGAAACGGGAAGTACAAATGGAGGACACACACACCTCCCGCTCGACCACCTCCACACCCCCCATAGTCACAGAAGGTCCAGGCCCCCCAGTCCGTTTAGGGGTGTAGGGACAGTCCCCAATAAAATGGTCCCCAGAAAAAACAGACCCCCTTCCCCTTGCCCCGGGAGGTACCGGAGGAGAACCTCGAGGCCGCCGCTCCTCCTAGCTGCATAGGTTCCTCCGCACTCGGGAGGAACGACTCACCCTCCGCGTGACCTCCCGGTAACCAGGAATCACCACGAGAATGGCTCCCAGTAACAGGAGGTCTACCCCTCCGCTCCTGGAGGCGTCTATCCATACGAATAGCTAACGACATAGCCGCCTCCAGGGACGGAGGGGTCTCATAAACCGCCAGAGCATCCTTCAGCCTCTCCGAAAGACCCTGACAAAAGTGACTCCGGAGCGCCGGATCGTTCCACTTCGTGTCCGTAGCCCACCTGCGGAACTCAGAACAATATGATTCCGCCGACCGAGTCCCCTGGCGGAGATGGCGCAACCGGGATTCAGCCAAAGAGACACGGTCAGGGTCATCATATATGAGGCCCAGGGCGTCAAAAAATCCATCCACAGAGCGGAGACAAGTAGAGTCCTGTGGCAGAGAGAAAGCCCAGGACTGGGGATCTCCCTGCAGTAGCGACATAATAATTCCTACACGCTGCTGCTCATCACCAGTGGAATAAGGCCTAAGCCTAAAATATAATTTACAGGCCTCTTTGAACACAGTAAACTTATCTCTACCTCCTGAAAACCTGTCAGGGAGGGCAACCTTAGGTTCAGGTCTGGCCTGACCCAATGCTTGATTCCCCAAGACACCATTTTGCGGTTGCGGGCCCTGTAAAGCCGACCGAAGGTCCGCAACCTCCAAAGACAGGGACTGCAGCTGCTGGGCCAAAGCAGACACAGGATCCATAAGGAAAGGAAGAAAAATCGGTTCCTCCCCTGTCCTTCAGTTACAGTATTGGCAGGTGATAATGTCACGCTGGGAGCGGGAGAGGCACTCAGCGTAAGACCACGACGGGGGGGGGGGGGGGAAATAAGGAGTCCCTAAAGCTATGGGCACAAGAGGGAGAGGGTGACCCCTAGTCTTACTGGGGCTGACCCTGTCTGCCCTAACGTCCCTATACAGTTTCCTCAACTGTCGCCGACCACGAACCTCGTCCCTCTCTGATCCTAGCACTACCTTATCTAAGGATCAGATGGAGAGGTTCACTAGACCCCTCCACTAACAACTAAAGACAAACACAAGGAAAAAAACAGACAATGGGGAAAGAAAACACTTATCTTGCAGCAGAGCACAGCAACCTCCACAACCTCAGCTTCTGCTGGAGCAAGGATAATGAGTGCACAAGGAAATATCACCTGCACCGAGGGAGGGCAATGAAACTCCTTATAAAGGTGGGAAGAACCTGCTGGGTCCTAGAGACCCAGAATACTGGTGTAGAAACCAGACCGAGCACAAGACCTTCCCAGCCGTCTCCCCATGATAGGGAGATCTTATCATACCTTCTCTTTATCTACACAGAAGGTAAATGCCCCTGAAAGACGGACCGTCCTCAAACCTTATGGCTGATTGGCCAAACGCTGGGACCGTCTGCGCGTGGCCTCTACCCTGTCATCCGTGCCACCCGTGACACCGGGGGGGTGACGGTCCGCCCCTGCAGGAACGGCAAGTTATTGTGCCGTCATTGATAATGTCAGGTTTCCTTGTAGCTGCCATCAGCCTTGCAGGAGGATAATTTGCCGTTTTATGGATACAATGTGACATTTTATGAGCTTTGGTCCTTTCAAAAGTGAAAATCTTATCTCTGCTCGTTAAGTCTTTATATACTGGAAGAACCAGGTCTGAACCTGCTGCGGTGTCAGGGATCAGACTGCGTAAATTAATCATGAACTTGACTCAGGATCGTCTTTCCCCCCACATGTGTGAGGGATACAGGTAAAAGGGCGATATATCTGAGAGATCGTATATTTTAATCTTTAGACACCTGTATATTCATCTCTTTCACTGGTGATGAAGACACGGCTCCTACAAAGATTGGTCTTTTGCTGTAGTAAAATATGGATGCGAAATCTGGACGATAAAGGAACAAGACAGAAGAAGAATCGAAATACCATGGATGGCAAGAACAAACGAATCAATTTTGGAACAAATCAAGCCAGACATGTCAGTAGAAGTAAGGATCACCAAGCTACGACTTGTCTACACATCATACAAAGAGAACAATCACTAGAGAAGGACATCATGGTCGGAAGAATAGAAGGAATAAGGTGAAGAGGAAGACCAGCAACCCAAATGGCTTGATACTATCAAGATAACAGTGTAGAAGACCCTGGTGGACCTATCTAGGCTTGGAGTAGACCCTGGTGGATCTTTCTAGGCTTGAAGAAAATCCTGGTGGGCCTATCTAGACTTGGAGAAGACCCTGGTGGACCTATCTAGGCATGGAAAAGACCCTGGTGGACCTATCTAGGCTTGGGGAAGATCCTGCTGGACCTATTTAGGCTTGGAGAAGACCCTGGTGGACCTATCTAGGCTTGGGGAAGATCCTGCTGGACCTATTTAGGCTTGGAGAAGATCCTGGTGGACCTATCTAGGCTTGGGGAAGATCCTGCTGGACCTATCTAGGCTTGGGGAAGATCCTGCTAGGCCTATCTAGTCTGCACAAGATCCTCCTACAGAGCGTTCATCCATCAAGTCACCAAATTTCAAGATCGAGCTGAAGGCTGTTTAAGGGATTGTCCACTACATTCACAATCTCTTCTCATTTATCATTCGGAGGTCAACATGGGGAATGAGAAGGGGTTGTCTAAGGAGTGGACAACGCCTTTAAAATAAAACTAAATAAATATTCCTCTCTGTTCCAGAAGTATACATAGTATACTGTACAACCTGAGCAGCAATAGCCCGTAGGTGCTTTATTGCACAAACTGAACTACCGTACTCACTTTTATAGCTCACTGACGACGGGTCTGTTAAAAAAAACAGTCCATGGGCCTCCGGTGGCACAGATCCTTGCCTGTCCGTGTGGTCCTTGAAATTCAAGGAACCACATGGATATGAACATTATGCAGTGTGTAAGCAGCCTTACTAGAAAGATGAGCTTTTACTAAACAAGGGGCCCATATACTGTTCTTAAACAGGGGGCCCTCCAACAGTGGTGTAACTTAAAGCGAACCTGTCACCCCCCCCAAGGCATCTAAAGATAAAATAGCCACCTTCTGCAGCACTAAGGCTGCATTCTGAGAAGGTGGCTATAGTATTTATGCTCCCTTTATTCACTTTTTTATAATCTGTGCCAAACCTGACCCAAGACAGAAAGGCGGGCTTTTCAAGCGTCTACCTCCAGCCTCTCTGGTGTCAGTCATTCCTCCCTGCTCTACGTGCGCCGCCTCCTCTTCCTTGTCTCCTAGAATCCCGCTCCTGCGTGGTGCCTCCTGCCCCCGGGCATGCACCGGGCGAGCTGCCCGCGTACTTTTTGCATCCCACGTAAACATTTTGCGCCTGCGTGGTGAGCCCTTCACACAGCCTGCCCCGCATTGTGGGGATGCAGGAAGTTCATGGACAGCGTCAGTGTCAAGAGGCAAAGCAGCACATAGAGTTCAGCAACACTGACACCCGGGAGTGGGATGTAAGTAAAGGACTCGAGCTGCCTGTCATACGGCACACGCAGGAAGAAAAAGGGCAAGCAGCTTAGCTTCACGCAGCAGCAGGAGCCCAAATTACAAGCGCAGGTAGAGAAAGTGAGGACAGAGGTTGAGACCTGAAGAAACATCACAGAGAGCCTGAGAGACATTGCATCCTCCGGTGACCACCCGGCCAGCTACCAGACATTGAACTTGGAGACTTGTGAATTGTTTGAGAGCTGCTTCAGTAAACTACCCGTGCAGAGCAAGAAGGTCTCCTGTGTATCCTTCCTATTGAGCTGCAGAGCTGCTACTGAGAAACTACAAAACAGTGAGTCTGCCTGTTAATTGCGCCTGTTGCCCTATAATCCACAACAGAATCCCACCTGAGGAGCCAGAGACTGTTTTTCCCACCCACTGGCTGGAGAAGCTGCAGCAGCAATGTAAGTGACTTGTACAAAGCACAATCCCTCACCAGGCCCCTCAACCACCACTACACCTGCCCTGGGGACCCTTAGCCCTGCCCGAGGAGGGCTTACCATCCACACTGCCCTAGGTCACTGTCCCCAGCAGGAATACGGCAGCAGTGGTCCTACTGACCACATACCCCAGGTGGCATCGTGACAATCTCCCTGTAAATACCCCTTTTTGGACTGAGCCCAGGTCACGGGACCGGGTTATGACTACCGTGATCCCCCAGAGAGACAGCACAGGCCCGGCCCCGAGTACCCCATGGCTTGGTGGGGCGCATCAGTTTTCTGGTGTCACAATCAGGATCCCGTGCTCGTTGCATTGAACCGGGTACTGTGTGCCTACAAGAACTTTATTGTGGCCCTGAAAAGACTTCCACAATCACTACACGGTACTAAAGAACTTTTTCCTGCCATTCTCAGTGGACCCAAGACGGTGGGCCCAAAAATGTGAAGGACTATGTGCTGGCCCGGGGGTGTGCCTCAATCTCCCACCATGGTAAAATTGCCTGTCCGCCCCAAGTGCTGATGAAAAACCAAGGGGGCAGGCCACAGATCAAACTGCCCCTGCCGGAAACTGAAAATGACGGCAGGTACGGAGCCATGTGGAGGGGGTCCAGCAGCCGAGAACTGGAATCAGGAGTAAGAGACCAAGCCATGGTTGAGCACCTGGTTGCCAGTGAGGACCCGCCAGCCGAGTCGCAACCCATTGCCACCAGCGTAGCAGTCGAGGCAGAGCGAGATGACCCTCAGGCCCTACCTGATGACAACGGCAATGAGACCGGAGCGGAGCCCGACGAAGCTGAGGAGCCATCCAGCCAGCCAAACCCTGAGAAAGAGGAACCGGATGGGGATGACCGGGTGAGCTGTGAGAGATATGCGGGGCTCCGTGGATGGTGCACCCTGTGTGTACACAAATGCGATAAGTAAAATTGCAATACCCTGGTCCTGTGTATAGTTATAATGAAGTAAAGAATTGTACAATCTGCTTTTTCTGTGGACTCATAGACTTTCATGAGGAGTTTTGCTTAGAGCAAGAACTGTTTGCAATGTTACAAGAAATCCCGGACGGGATGAAACCAAGAAAGCTTATTGTTATTATTAACAGTGTTTTTACTGTTACTGTTCATGCATATTCAAAATTGCTTTGTACCGGATAAGGGTAGAGACACTTGGGGACAAGTGTGTTTCACCAAGGGGGAATGTGGCGCCCCACTGGTCATGGCACCACTAAAGGGGTACTGCACCCAAGACAGTGTGTGTGGTATCCTGTCATCAGGGGGATGTAGTGTAATCTGAGGCTCTCAATCCGGCATTCACACACTTAAAGCAGGGGACTAAAGGGTTAACCTGTTGTTTGTAAAGACCCAGTCCCAAGGCGGAGGAATGAAGAGTAGTGGAAAAGAGTGGGAAGAAGGGGAGTCAGGCAGAACAGCCATGGAGAGAGACTGAGGAGGAAGGAAAGCCTGGGGGAGATGAGGAGCGTCGTGCTCGCCTCAGAGGAAAGCACAGAGAACAGACACCGGGTCCGAGGCTGTACAGGGTTGTGTGGGTCTCGGTATTGTCTCCATTTAACCTAGGAGTGGGATGCCACACCTATGGATTAGGTGCAGTACCTATGTGGCAAACAGACCGCAGGGCCGCCACATACCCCCCATTAAACACAGCATGTCCGCTGGCTGAAAAGACAGTACAAGGGTGTTAAATAGGAACATGCAAATTTTTCTTTGCTATAGCAATATAACAGGAACATCTTCCCTTTATGTGAGGCACCTTTTACTTGAACGTTACACTTCAATACAAAAATATAAAAATACAAACATACAAAAACAGCAACTTTAGTCATTTCCTGCAGCAACACCAGTCCAGTGTGTCACTCAACAGGGCTTTCAAGTGCAAATTGGTGGGAACTGCCTCAACCCACCATTAACTTCATCCTGGGCATGGCTACAGGGCTCAAAGACCATGGTCTGACCTGGTTCTTTGGCCACGCCGACAGTTAAAGGTCAGGTTAGTGCAACATTTTGTAAAGTGCAACGGCTCCAGTGCTGCACTCTACCATGCTGGTCCGGAAACCAACAAAGAGCACGTTCAGAAGTGTAACCTATGTACAAATTGTCCTGATCACCCATATGTCCAGTGACCCAAAATGTCCGTTATTATTAACCCTACTATCTACAAACCCTAGCCAAGTTACTATCTAAAATATTAGACATAACAGCTTTATACATTTAACACTTATCTTACACATTATGAATACCCTATCCAGGTAATTTCTATAAAAATAGCTAACTATATACAAGTGCTACATTCATCCACTACTTTTTCTGCTTTCAAGGCATGATATTGGCAAGCTGGTAACCTCCTCAGCCTGGAGGACTTGGAAGTCACCTCTGGGTCTGTTGTGCCAGAGTATCCCTCATCTACAACCTCGCCTATGAGGGGATCGCATCTCAACTCCCCAACTTATCAGTGTTTCTCTGACCCTCCGGTTCCTTTCATACTCCAAGTCTTCCTCAGACTTGTCAGAGACAGGGCTGTTGGTCAGATGGATTTAGCAGCAAGAGGTAGTGTGACTGGGGTTGATATCGCAGCCGGAACTGAAGCTGGTGATGGCACCGCAGGCAGGGGTGAACCTAGCCTCTCTGCTGCCTGAGGCGAACTACAGAACGGCGCCCCCCCCCCCCCACCTCAAGGATGTCAGCGCCATCACACACACATAGAGGAACCACAGAAGAATCCAGAACAAGGGTTATTAATGGCAATGACGGCTTGGCACAACCTACAGACACACAATAATGGCGGCAGAGCGGTGCTCCTGTAGCTGACACAGTCCTGCATCCTTATAGCACAGGAGGCAGCACTGATTGCAATCTATTATCTCTGGTACATGCCTACAAAACTCTGGGCAGCTCCAATGTGGTGCTGCCTGGCACCGACTAGTCAGACATGTCCACCATGCCCCATCATCCACACACCACAGGTAACGATCTGCAGTCTAAGCATCAACAAGCCGCCACCACACTAAGGCTACCTTCACATTTGCGTTCCCCTCCGCAGCGTTCTGTGGAGGGGATCCACAATGTGACCGCAGCACCGCAAGCCCCTATCTTTATAATGGGAGCGCACGGTGCTGTGCTTGACTGCGTATGACCGTGCGCACCCACTCACTGCCATATGTGATCTGTGCGCAGGCGGATGCCTGCGCACAAATCACCCAGTCTCGTCCGCACCAGAAATGCAACATGTTGCATTTCTGGTGTGGACGAGACTGGGTGATTTGTGCGCAAGCATCCACCTGCGCATAGATCACATATGGCAGTGAATGGGTGCGCACAGTCATACGCAGTCAAGCGCAGCACCGTGCGCTCCCATTATAAAGATAGGGGCTTGCGGCGCTGCGGTCACATTGCAGATCCCCTCCACAGAACGCCGCGGAGGGGAACGCAAATGTGAAGGCACCCTAAACTGGTAAAATTTCCCAACAGACCATGCCTCCTCCCGGAATACTTAGCCAATCACAAGTGCTGCACATGGGGCTATTCAGAGTTAATAGCAGGTGCCGAACAAGTGGGTTAAGGAAGGGATGTGGGAGCGGAAAGGGGGACAAGCAGTGCACGCGCCATGATAATTTAGAGGCCTGCAGTCACCTAGACTTTCATCTGAAACCTGGACAGGCCCTTTAATTATAATATTAAACACCTTAGCCCACTTCTAACAACGTGTAACATACTCCAGCAGTCACTGTACCTGTAAGTGTAAAAAATAAGCAGATGGATGATTGGTCACATGACGTCTACTCAGACCACAGGAGGGGGGGCACGCCAAGCTGAACTCTTGCCCCGGGCGCCAGAAAACCTAGATACACCTCTGCTCCTGGGTGCACATGCATACAGTGCAGGGTTACTCCTGGGTGCACATGTTTACAGTGCAAGGACACCTCTGGGCAAACATGTGTACGGTGCAGGGTCACTCCTGGGCGCACATGTCTACAGTGTAGGGTCACTCCTGGGCGCACATGTCTACAGGGTAGGGTCACTCCTGGGCGCACATGTCTACAGGGTAGGGTCACTCCTGGGCGCACACGTCTACAGTGTAGGGTCACTCCTGGGCGCACACGTCTACAGTGTAGGGTCACTCCTGGGCGCACACGTCTACAGTGTAGGGTCACTCCTGGGCGCACACGTCTACAGTGTAGGGTCACTCCTGGGCGCACACGTCTACAGTGTAGGGTCACTCCTGGGCGCACACGTCTACAGTGTAGGGACACTCCTGGGCGCACACGTCTACAGGGTAGGGTCACTCCTGGGCGCACACGTCTACAGTGTAGGGTCACTCCTGGGCGCACACGTCTACAGTGTAGGGTCACTCCTGGGCGCACACGTCTACAGTGTAGGGTCACTCCTGGGCGCACACGTCTACAGTGTAGGGTCACTCCTGGGCGCACACGTGTACAGTGCAGGGACACTCCTGGGCGCACACGTGTACAGTGCAGGGACACTCCTGGGCGCACACGTGTACAGTGCAGGGACACTCCTGGGCACACACGTGTACAGTGCAGGGACACTCCTGGGCACACATGTGTACAGTGCAGGGACACTCCTGGGCACATATGTGTACAGTGCAGGGACACTCCTGGGCACATATGTGTACAGTGCAGGGACACTCCTGGGCACATATGTGTACAGTGCAGGGACACTCCTGGGCACATATGTGTACAGTGCAGGGACACTCCTGGGCACATATGTGTACAGTGCAGGGACACTCCTGGGAACATATGTGTACAGTGCAGGGACACTCCTGGGCACATATGTGTACAGTGCAGGGACACTCCTGGGCACATATGTGTACAGTGCAGGGACACTCCTGGGCACATATGTGTACAGTGCAGGGACACTCCTGGGCACATATGTGTACCGTGCAGGGACACTCCTGGGCACATATGTGTACCGTGCAGGGACACTCCTGGGCACATATGTGTACAGTGCAGGGACACTCCTGGGCACATATGTGTACAGTGCAGGGACACTCCTGGGCACATATGTGTACAGTGCAGGGACACTCCTGGGCACATATGTGTACAGTGCAGGGACACTCCTGGGCACATATGTGTACAGTGCAGGGACACTCCTGGGCACATATGTGTACAGTGCAGGGACACTCCTGGGCACATATGTGTACAGTGCAGGGACACTCCTGGGCACATATGTGTACAGTGCAGGGACACTCCTGGGCACATATGTGTACCGTGCAGGGACACTCCTGGGCACATATGTGTACAGTGCAGGGACACTCCTGGGCACATATGTGTACAGTGCAGGGACACTCCTGGGCACATATGTGTACAGTGCAGGGACACTCCTGGGCACATATGTGTACAGTGCAGGGACACTCCTGGGCACATATGTGTACCGTGCAGGGACACTCCTGGGCACATATGTGTACAGTGCAGGGACACTCCTGGGCACATATGTGTACCGTGCAGGGACACTCCTGGGCACATATGTGTACAGTGCAGGGACACTCCTGGGCACATATGTGTACAGTGCAGGGACACTCCTGGGCACATATGTGTACAGTGCAGGGACACTCCTGGGCACATATGTGTACAGTGCAGGGACACTCCTGGGCACATATGTGTACAGTGCAGGGACACTCCTTGGCACATATGTGTACAGTGCAGGGACACTCCTGGGCACATATGTGTACAGTGCAGGGACACTCCTGGGCACATATGTGTACCATGCAGGGACACTCCTGGGCACATATGTGTACAGTGCAGGGACACTCCTGGGCACATATGTGTACAGTGCAGGGACACTCCTGGGCACATATGTGTACAGTGCAGGGACACTCCTGGGCACATATGTGTACAGTGCAGGGACACTCCTGGGCACATATGTGTACCATGCAGGGACACTCCTGGGCACATATGTGTACAGTGCAGGGTCACTCCTGGGCACATATGTGTACAGTGCAGCTCCTCTCACCCCCTCTCTCCTTCCAGCTCCTCTGTCCTTGCAGCTCCTCTCACCCCCTCTCTCTCCTTTCAGCTCCTCTGACCTCCTCTCTCTCCTGGCACCCCCTCTCACCTCCTCTTTCCTTCCAGCTCCTCTCTTCTCAGACCCCCTAATTGCATCCCTCTCCCCTCCTCTCCTTGCAGCTTCTAATCGCACCCTCTCTCTCCTGCCAGCTCCTCTCTCCTCAGCTTTCCTCTCACCTCCTTCTTCTCACATCCCCTCTCTCCTTCAGGGATCTCTCTCCTCCGCTCCCCTTGCAGCTTCGGCCTCCTCCAGCATGTGTCCCGCGCTCTGCCCTGCGGGACACTCACTGATGACGTAACCGCCCTCTCCGTGCAGAGCAGAGCTGCAGGGGGGCGGGAGATTTGAAAGCAGCCAGCAGCCGACGTGCTGCACTGCTTCAGGTATATAGCGCAGGCGGCGGCCGCGGCTCCCATGCCAGTAACTATCTGCAGGGAACCTGCCACCTTGCCGCCCCCTGTATGCCGCCGCCTGAGCAAACACTTCATATTGGCTCATGGTTAATGCGGCCCTGACCGCAGGTTCAGGGGCTGTAGGGTTTGGGGCCTGCACCTCAGCTGACACCTTCCAAACATTGAGGGCGTACCACCCACGATGGCCCAAATGTTGGGTATACTCCACCCACTCTTTAGGGTATAGGTCTCGGCTGGGGGACCCTATGGGCAGGTGATACTCTACGTCCCTTCTGTTTACAAAAATCTTGTTGATCATGTGGGGTTCTTTAATAAAACCTCAACCTTTATGGAGATTGAAGTTTAATACCGAGCCCCTTCTCCTTTCAGGCTATTTGGTGTCCTGGGCCATGCGAATCTTACTCTTGACCTTCAAGTTTGTGTCCTCTAGGGCCTCTCACCTAGCCTAGCTCTCCCGCTCTTTGGCCTCCTCTGTCGCCTGTTGTTGCCGACGGTATTCCTCTTCCGAGATGACCTCTAGCAAATCCCCGATACCCACCGACTCATCCTGTGCTTCCCCAGGGAACCCCATCAAAGCATCTCCCCGGTGTACCCAATGGAAGTGGATAGTCTTAACCCGGGCCCCCTTGGTGTCAGGTGAGATTTCGGGCTCCAGCGGGGCCGGTAATTTGTCTCCCGGGGCCACGTTTTTCTCCCAATCTATGTCTGTAGATGCCCAGCCGGGGCTAGTGACTGAAGGGATATTCAGGGGTCCGATTAGGGTGCTTTCGGCCAGTAGTGCGACAGCGTTACCTGCGTTTGTGGTCTCTGCTCCGGTGCCGGGTCTTCTCCGAAGCCTGGGATGGCAGGTGCTGCACAGCCAGTGGCGAGGTACCCTTTGTCACATTTCTCTTCCACCTATTGAATTCGGCCGCCTGCACCTTGAAGAGCTGCCGATTCAGCTCCTCGACCTCTGTTTTCAGGAGCTCCGGGTCCATAGACGGGAATGGATCTGAGAGCTTCCACAGGCCACCGGGGGAATCTGTCTCCTTGACCCGGGTGCCGAATTCTCTCTCTCTTTGCTCTCCATGGCGCACGTGTAGCTGTGCACTGCTCTTGCTGCAGCATCTTCTCTCTCACATGAACAAATATTGAAGGAACTCCAGCACCAGACTTGTTGCAGTTAAAATTCCAGATCTTTATTCAAACATCCTTAAAAGCATTAGTGGGGTATGCAGCCCCCTTCCTCCACGCCTTTAGGATACAAAATCCTTAAGGTGGGGTTACACGTTGCAATATCGTTCCGATATCGCAATTCAATGGCGCGGGAGCGCACATTTAGTGCACGTTTCTCCCGCATCGCATCGGAGGTTTAGACGTTGCGATTTCTGGATGCAACGTCCGTAAGATGTCTACGCCCCCCAACCCAGGAACGACCATTTAACATGGGAGTGAATGGGTGACGTTGAACTTCACATCGGAGTTGGGCTGTCACACAGCACGATCCGGCTCCAATCTCCATTCAATATCGGATCATTGAATAGCACGCTCATTCAATCCCCGATATCGCATTGACATCGTTCCTGCATTGTATTGGACGTTCACACCATACAACGCAGGAACGATATCGGCTCCAACGATCGAACCACGTGACTTTTCATTGAAATTGGACGCCGATATCGCAACTTGTAAACCCCCCTTTAGTCTTAGGCATGCTTGCAAATGTGAACATCACATATTTATAGAGAAACTAAAAGCATTCATACCACCCTCCTATCACATGTGCCATCATTCACCATTAATTAAGATCTGGATAAGTTGCTTTTCAGCAGTCTTTTCATTTTAACTACCGTATATACTCGTGTATAAGCCGACCCGTGTATAAGCCGACCCCCCTACTTTTGCCCCCAAAAACTGGGAAAACGTATTGACTCGCGTATAAGCCGAGGGTGGACTCCAGCACAGGTATACAACCCCCAGCAGTGAGGTATACAGCAGCCTCCCCAGTGGTAGTATACAGCAGCAGCCCCAGTGGTAGTATACAGCAGCCCCAGAGGTATATACAGCCCCATATGCAGCCCCAGAGGTATATGCAGCCCCATATGCAGCCCCAGAGGTATATGCAGCCCCATATGCAGCCCCAGAGGTATATGCAGCCCCATATGCAGCCCCAGAGGTATATGCAGCCCCATATGCAGCCCCAGAGGTATATGCAGCCCCATATGCAGCCCCAGAGGTATATGCAGCCCCATATGCAGCCCCAGAGGTATATGCAGCCCCATATGCAGCCCCAGAGGTATATGCAGCCCCATATGCAGCCCCAGAGGTATATGCAGCCCCAGAGGTATATGCAGCCCCATATGCAGCCCCAGAGGTATATGCAGCCCCATATGCAGCCCCAGAGGTATATGCAGCCCCAGAGGTATATGCAGCCCCAGAGGTATATGCAGCCCCATATGCAGCCCCAGAGGTATATGCAGCCCCAGAGGTATATGCAGCCCCAGAGGTATATGCAGCCCCAGAGGTATATGCAGCCCCAGAGGTATATGCAGCCCCATATGCAGCCCCAGAGGTATATACAGCAGCAGCAGCCCCAGCCCCAGGGCTGTATACAGCAGCAGCAGCCCCAGCCCCAGGGCTGTATACAGCAGCAGCCCCAGGGCTGTATACAGCAGCAGCCCCAGGGCTGTATACAGCCGCAGCCCCAGGGCTGTATACAGCCGCAGCCCCAGGGCTGTATACAGCCGCAGCCCCAGGGCTTTATACAGCAGCAGCCCCAGGGCTGTATACAGCCGCAGCCCCAGGGCTGTATACAGCCGCAGCCCCGGAGGTATACAGGCCCCCCATCAAGTTCCAGGGCCCCCCCCCACTTGCGCGCCAGCCTGTAAGGTAAATTCATACTTACCGGTGTCCAGTCGCGCCGCCCGCAGCTGCCGACATGACGATTCCGGGCTCCATTCAGCGTGTCTTCCCGCGGCTTCCTGTAGTCGCGGGCAATGACGTCATTGCCCGCGACTACAGGAAGCCGCGGGAAGACACGCTGAATGGAGCCCGGAATCGTCATGTCGGCAGCTGCGGGCGGCGCGACTGGACACCGGTAAGTATGAATTTACCTTACAGGCTGGCGCGCAAGTGGGGGGGGGCCCTGGAACTTGATGGGGGGCCTGTATACCTCCGGGGCTGCGGCTGTATTTTTTTTTTTTTTTTTGATACTCGCGTATAAGCCGAGGGGGGACTTTTCAGCCCAAATTTTGGGCTGAAAAACTCGGCTTATACGCGAGTATATACGGTATATCAATACTGGACTAAAAACTGCTAACTTGATATAAACAGATAAATATATTGCACTAGTAGATATAATATAAATCACTTTTGTAAAAATTCATACAATATTACAAAAATATATCATTCACATTGAGTGATAAGGTTCCCCAAATAACTCGTTTTTACAGAGTATGCCAAAAAATTGGAGAAACATACCCACTCACATGAAATATAATTTCTTTATACCTATGCAATACATCATTTTTACTCTTTCGATACAGCTTGTTACATCCCAGGTAAGTGTGGCGCCCCTGCGTCCAGGAGGCCACAAAAGGGAACTGCAGCCAGGCAGGTAGGACAAATGTTGCACAACAACACCCTCACAGCCCACACAACCCACGTGTCAGAAAGAGGTTAACATCCAGCCCTGAGATTAGAACTCTATGAGATTGAGGGGTGGTGGATTCAGAGGAGTGGGTTGGGCACACCAGAGGTCAAGTGACTGACAGTATATAGTGAGGGGGAGGAGTGAAGGAAGTTAGTAGGCCCAGGGTGCCGAGATGCAAAGACCAGAAGCTGAGCTTTAAAGACTGAAGGAGAATCACACGTCCTGCGAGTGCAAGGCTAGGAGCGCAGAATCCGTACTGAGCCAGTGCGAGCCAGAGGGGAGAGAAAGCCCGTCCGATGCTGATGCCACCAGGAGTGTGACAGAACAGAGAGGGACGGTGTAACCCGTGCCCTAGAGAGCAGCTAAAGCCACTGACTGCAGGCAGAGAAGTCCCTCCTATGATACTGAAAGGAACAGAGAGAAGGAGCCTGGTAGAGCCTCGTGCTGAGGACTGCTGGAGGCTGGGCTGAGTAGAGTGTCGGCTCTAGAGGGGACCGTAGTTTAACCGGCATTCCCAGACAACACGACGGGGGACCATAGCTTCACGTTAGGGTCCCCAACCCAAAGGACAGGCAGCTCAGTGACAACCAGGAGGGCGCACCAGGGGTCTGAGTCACCGCCATACTGTCCCGTGTCGCACAACACAGAGTAAAGAGAATGTAAACAGCCCGGAAAGGACACTACAGACTGTGTGAGGGGTCACAGGGAGAGAGAGGCCTGGCTGCAGGGAAGAAGGGAACCCGGAGAGGGAGAATGTACCCGTGTACTGAGAACTGTGCTTAAACTCTGTAAGAACTGCAAACTACTTGTAAACTGCTTGGAAAGAACAAAGAGTAAAGCTTTGGAAAACCCTGAATTGCCTCTCTTGTCTACCTCTATCTGCACACCATCTTCCCTCATACAGATCCAGCCTGTCAGCACCAGCCAGGAGGAGAAATCCCTGCAGTGCCTGCAAGTAAGTGTGCTACAACCTCATCATAGACTTAACCCTTACTGCCCGGGGGATACAGTTCTCCCCACTGGAACTATACCATCTCCGCTGCCACTCCATCACCCCCGGAGGTTCTGCAGCAGCGGCGGCCCCATCACTGGCCGCACCAAGTGGGTGTCGTCACACGTGACATTTCCCCTGTAAATATTCCCTCATCCATTGTGTGGGCCCGGGACACGGACCGGACCAGGACCACCCTTGACTTCCCCAGCAGCAGATCGGTCCGGTACCGAGTACCCCCGTCCCAGTGGGCTCCACATAAGCTCACTGATACATGTCTCAGTTGACTCTTTTCTCACCACATCTACTATTATTATTCTGCAAAGGGCAACCAAGGATAGTGTTACTATTAGTTTCTACATAGTTCTCCCCTATATATTATATTTACCTTAGGAGCATGAAATTGCGTCCCTATAAACATCTAATAAAAATACATTAGATCCGTGCGGAAATTTAAACCTTCGGGGAAGCGAGCATTCAGCGCTAGAATCCACCGCGCTTCCTGACACTGGGGGAATCTGTCTCCTTGACCCCAGGTGCCGAATTCTCTCTCTCTTTGCTCTCCATGGCGCACGTGTAGCTGTGCACTGCTCTTGCTGCAGCATCTTCTGTCTCACATGTGCAGCTCTCTTTTTCCTGTTTGCGCCTCATGCTGAACCCTTCCATGGGTGGTCCTCACTCTCTGCTCTGTCGTGTGCCTTAGGGGGTGGGGTGGTTTGGCTGACCAGCATTCCATTGTGTGTTACAGTCAATGCAGGGGGCGGATGCTGGTTTTGGTGCCACTGGCCGGTCTGGTCCACGATGGGAAGGTTGGACTCTCCTCTTGGCCAGCACATGGTGTTAGGCTATGGTGGCCCCATTATTCAAGTCCATTACACACAGTCTTTTGCGCAGTATGGATTAGGTGCAGTACATATTTGGCAAACAGACCGCAGGTCTGCCACATACCCCCCATTAAACACAGCATGTCCACTGGCTGAAAAGACAGTACAAGGGTGTTCAATAGGAACATGCACATTTTTCTTTGCTATAGCAAACAGAACTCGGTTAACGGGGGGTTCATAAAATCTGTCCAAGACACCAAATGCAATGACCACAAGGGCCCAGGGTAGTCAATGTCCACTTTGGTGGAATAAGGCTCGCTTCACACCACGTTTTTTTTGATCTGGGGCTGTCCAGTGTAAACCAGACAGCCCCGGACCGGTTTTTGGCCCCATAGCAGCCTATGGGGCCGGATGGAGCCGGATGGCAGCTCTCCGCCATCCGGTTTCATCACCCAGGGACAATCCGGGAGAATACGGATTATTCTCTCCGGACACAAAAATGATGCTTGCATCATTTTTTTGTCCGGCGAGAAAAATCTCCCCAATTTGCCGGATCTCAGATTCGGCCGGATTCTCCCGGAGCCGGGGCAATCCGGCGCTACCTAACATGGGAGCCTATGGGGCCAGATTGCCCCGGATCGGGAGGATCTGGCAACCAGGCGCTGGCGGCTGCACGCCGCTGTTCTTTCAGGACTGCGGCTAGCTCCATGCTAGCCGCGACCTTGAAATATCAGCAGCTGTGGCTGCAATTAGCAGCATCCGGCTGCACACAGGACCAGAGGGCACATTTGGCCCTCTGGTTCTGTTTGCTGATCCGGTCCGGGGCTGTCAGGGTCATCCTGGACAGCCCCAGACCGGATCAAACCGTGGTGTGAAGCCAGCCTTATAGTCAGAGTCAGAGTCGGATTCAGGGAAATTGAGGAGTTGAAGTTAGATGTTTGGCTTACCAACTCCACAGCCCTGGTGTTAGCACCTATACAGTCATACCACTATGGCACTTGTGAAGAACTTACTTTAATCGAAACTGCATTAATTTTTTAAAGGGGTTACCCTATAAAAGTGCAAAATTCTCAGCTGGCTGCTGTTGACTAATTAGTACCACAGACCCTTCTGCCACCTGAGAAGTTACTAGTATTAAAGTATTAAAATGGCGCTTAGATTTAGGTAAAGCTGGGAGATTACCGGTATGGCTCCTATTAATGCTCTTGAAAGGTTTGTTGGTTTCACAGTGTTTTCTGCACTTAGATATACTACAAAACATACAAAAACCCGAAGGCATCAAGTCATCCATGGTAGAGACAATAATAGGTGGGTCCTGTTCACACCACGTCTCTTTGGTAACTACCCCAACACCTCTCCGCTGTCACTTTCTCTCCTAGATCGCATACGCTCCATATAACATTAACTCTGATAGGGGAATAGAAGAGTTCTTTGTATATTTAAAGGGACAATTACGGTAATCAAAACAAGGAGTTTTTGAAAACCACGGATAGCCAAAAATGGATGTCTGAATGAGCGCTTAGCCAAAATAGCCTTGGTTAACCCTTGATTTTTTAAAAATGATTTTGGAAATGTCCTAGAGGTCAGAAAGCGGTTAGAAAGGATTAGGAAAACATGGACACTTTGCTCCAGAACAGCTCCACACCTGTCCACAACAAGACTTGGCCGACAGAGATTTTCATGCAACTGTGACTATCACACACCCTTCCGGGGCCTTAAGATACTCGGAATCGGGCTGCTTTGAGGCTTCATCACGGGGATCACAGGGACTGAGACCCGGCTCCGTGGCCCTGGCGGTGTCATTAAAGGTTTGGTGTGGGTGGCTCTCTCTCTTACGGATAGGGATCTGGTGTGGAGGGTTCATTCTGGGCAGGGATGACTGGACCTGGGGATACTTGTTATTATGTGACGCCACCTGCAGGTTGTGACCCGCCCCAGGGCTGTGGGGTACCCGGTCCAGGGCGTTTACTTCACGGGAGTTGTCACTGGGGCCTGTTGCCCGATCCCGTAGCCCTGGTGGTCGCTTAAAAAGGGGGAAACAGTTAATAAAAATAAAAGTGATTTGTAACGCCACCTACGGTTCCGGTAATGTTACTGGCGCTTTGGGACAGTCCTCTGGGGTCATGCTGGAGCAGCAAGATGGTTACGCTCCCAGTAGGTGGAGCAGGATCCCCGGGGCAGTTGTGAATAGTTTTTACACAGGGAGGCAACTTACCACACAGTCTTGTTACCAGTCTTCTCAATGCAGAAAGTGTGCGGCTCTCCAGGCACAGGCAAATAAAGTACGTCACACAGTCTTTAACTATGCACGGGTTTACTGGCAGTACTTCAGACAGGTCACAGATGGCACAGTCTTTTGGGTCTTTCTGGCCTGAGTAGTCACCAGGGAACTGGGATGACTCACGTAGGACCCTTGGTGGTGTGCCTGTCGTTCCTTGCCGGTCCCTCTCTGTGACTCACCCAGGCCAGGGTACTCAGATCTCAGGCTCAGTCTGGAGTTCACGGGTGGCTGCCTGAGGCTGTGGACCTGGTGGTCAATGATTAAGGGAAAAATAATAAAATAAAGTTTGTTCGTGACGCCACCTGCAGTACCTGGTGAGATGTCACCAGCGCTGCTACAGTCCTCCGGAGGTCGGTGGTATTGCGGCAGTGATGGTATAGTCCTCCGCAGGCAGGACTGAAACCTCCGGGGCAGCGATTCCTGGGGAAGGAATGAGTTCATGCAAAGAAAGATGTAGCAGAGTCGAGAGTCACTTCACCGGGTACTTTACTGGAACATTTGCAGAGTCATTACGGTTCACAGTGCAGTATGATGTTACAATGACAAGTGGCTACGGGTGGCTGCAAGCGGATCTCTGGTAGATAGACGGAACCCCCTTTATGTGTCTTTCTTGTTCCTTTTCTTCTCTTGCTTCCCAGTAGCGGTGTGAAGCCTGATCTCATATAGAGAAAATCTGACCTCCTGCTGTATTTCTTTACTTCCCTTGTTCCCATCGGGTGAACCTTCTGTTGATCACCGCAGTTGGCCGTTGCGGTGTCTGATTCCCCTCTAATGGGTGCTCAGGAATCAGGGCCGTATCTGGACATACCCCCGTTCTACGGATTCTCTGCAGGCCGTGAAGGTTCCTACAGGGCTTCGGTACCCAGTTTCCTTCTTTGAGTGAACTCCCTCCGAGCTTCTTACTCCCTTCTCTCCTCTGTCTGGGATCTGTACTTCTTGTCCCCGAGTCCCTCAGCCGAGGTGACCCTCTTTCGTGCCTCAGGCTCCCTGCCTGAACTCTCCTAGCTCTACAACCCTGGAGGCGACGGCCGATGGTCAAAAAGCCTCCAGCCAAAAGACCGACCTACGGTCAAAGACAAAACACCTCCTTTCTCCCCCTGGGGGTGACTATATACCCTCCCGAGTTCTCTCCCACTTCCTGATCTAATGTGGGATGTGGGTTTAGGGTCCCACCTACCATCCATAAATCCACTTGCAGTGGAGATGACTACACCTCTTTTACGGGTGCAGTACCCCCTTTGTGGCACCTACATAGTGGGGCACCACACCTGCGCCCTTTCCTGTCTCCCTTGAATGCTCCCACGTGCAGAGCCTCGAGTCAGCTCCCACGGGCTCTTTGTGGAGGACCCTCCCGGGTATGCCTTTTTAGGGATGCGCCAGGTGTTCGGCCACGACTTCCTCTAGAAGCTCGGGCCTCCGGTTTAACAGCTCGGGGATAAACGCCCACACTGTGTTCAGAGCCAGTCCTCTGTTCTGGGACCAGATCCCTCCGTCGGTAGACGTACCGGGTCCGGATTCGGGCCCACCGCACTACCTGGTGCCCCTAGGATCTCCCTCTGTCCCGACAGCTTCTCCGCCGTCCTGCACTCCTCACTCCCCAACGAAGCTCTCCACTCACTAAGGCTGCCTTCACACTTGCACTCCCCGCCGCTGCGTATTACGGCGGGGAAGCGCAAGCTGAGCACAGATGTGGTACACCATGTAGTCAGGCGTCACAGTGGGGTATTACACCCGTAAAAGAGGTGTAATTTCCCCAACTGCAAGTGGATCATTAGCTGAATGGTGGGAGGTTACCCGGGAGGGAGATATATTCACCTCTAGGGAGAACAAGGAGGTCAGTTAGTCAGTAGGACAGAATAGTCAGACAATGGACGTCTGAGAGTCGGGACAGTCGGAGGAGGAGGAGAGGAGAAGGAGTGTGGAGCGAGGCGGAAGGTTTACCAGGACGGCTCTACGCTGATCCGGAGGAAAGGAGAGAGAGGATCCTGAGGGGGTCCTGGAAGAGGGCGCCCGACAAGCGGAGTCTGGGCCCTAGAGAAAAAAGGGGGAACCCCAGCGTGGAGCGACCATACTCCAGGGAATTCCCAAGTCCACCACAGGAACGCCGGGCCCGAGGAAACAGCCAAAGTCTATCTTTGCAGTCGTCAACCAGCTGCTGCGTTCTGATTACCGGCTGCAGCACCCTGCCAGACTGAGCGGTCTGCCTGCTTCCTCACAACGAGGGAGGGGAGCCCCAATACTACCTACAGAAGAAAGAACACGGGCTCGTCAACTAAGGTTTACCACGGGTTCCACCATACCACCTGGCATCTACTTGAGCCACCCGTAGATCTACCTGTTTGAATAACATCTTGCTGAACTGTGGACTCTGTATTCTGCTGCTGAAAGTTTACAGTAAAGTACCCGGGAGAAAGTGACTTTGCCTTTGTGTGGCTACCTTCATCAACCTGTTTGCTTACAGGAATGCTGCCCCGGAGGACCAGCTACATCTGTAGGGAGCTTTGCTATCTCTGCCGCATTACCATCGACCTCCGGAGGACTGTGGCGGCGCTGGTGACCCATCACCAGGTACTACAGGTGGTGTCACATGACAAACTCTAATCCCCTGCACATACACCCCTTATTGAAGTGTCACCCAGGCCACGGGCTCAGGCGCTGCCACCCGTGACATCCCCCGTGAAAACACCCACCGAGCCTGATACCCGAGTACCCCAGGGCCTGGGGCTCGACATATTCTTCTGGTATCACAAACAGGATCTCGTGCCCGGTATTACTGGGAACTGTGTGCCTTGGACTATTGAAAAGAACTTTTCCCGCCATTGCTTGGTGCCAAAAATGGGTTCTTGCCATCACTGCAGGAGGACCCAAGATGGCGCCGTAGCCATGTACTAAACACCATATGTAGGCCCGAGGGTGTGCCTCAGCGCCTAGAAGAAGGGGGGCCAAGACAGAGGCACCAAAAAGTGTGGCTGCCCCGATTGCCATCAATCTATCAGAGGGGCGTCCCACAGGAAGTTCTCCGGGAGTGGTTGCCAATAAAGAGACAAAATGGAAGAGAAGGACAGAACGACCAAGGCTCCTTTATATCCGGCAGCATGGCAGCACCCCGTTGGAGAGACATTGTGCGTGAGTTCGAAGAACAGGCCAGAGCCGCACAAGGAGACCCGGCAGCGGCGTCCCTCTTAACACTAGAGGGGGATGCCGACTACTGGAGAGACGCTTATGGACGGCTCCGCCAGGACATGGAGGAAGCCCTGATATGGGTGTGTCAACGGTGGAGTGCGGAGAGGGCCTGTGAACTAATGACGATAAGAGAAGCAGGAGAGGCAGCGGTAGCAGTGCAGGCAGTCGTGGAGTACCGTGCCTCCTTACCACCCGTACCGCCACCTGTCCAGACCCGGGACGCAGGGACTCAGACTGAAGCCCCTGTAGCACCACCATCCCGTACCCGCAGATATCTCCAGCTGGAGCCAGCGAGACCGTCCCCTACAGAACCAGACGTTGTCATGGAAGTTGAAGAAGAAGAAGACGAGACAGACTTCAAGGAACCGGAGGATGTAGAAGGAGCCTCAGGAGGGAGCACCCCAGAAGCTGCATGGTGGTCCGCATGGCAGCGGCAAGGTACCCCTACCATTGTGAGCTCAGTGGAGACCATAGCGTCATCTAGAGTCCCAACCGGCAACTCCCCGCCACCACAATACCAGTCATCCTTGAACCAGCAAGATCAACTGGCAAGACAAAGACGCAGAGAAGAATGATTCCAAAAAGAGCAAGCTAACCGGTGACTTCGAGATGAAGCACGAGTACAGCCCCGCTTTCATTGGAGTTGCGCTGCCAAGGAATTGTAGTGCATTTTTACCATGATGAAGGATGGGGATTCCTATGAGAACCCGGACTTCAGGAGGACATATTGTTCGCTAGAAGAGACGTTGAGTCATAACTGCGGCATGGACACCCGGATTGAGATCTGCAACGAGGTGAGCAGGTTACATTTGAGCGGTATCCAGGCCCCTTGGGCTGGTTCGCTATTAGAATATCCCGCCAACAATAAGACTCCTGTTGTAGAGACTTGAACTGTATATAGCCCCTTCTTTTTTTTCACCTACCCCTTTATTGTTCCTTTTTTTTTTTTGCATCCCTGAATAATGAACAGTATCCTGTGTGTTTTAAACCCTGAAAATCCAGAGACTTTTATTTTGAACTTTTATTGCCCCTTGTGTTGATAATGAGTGATATACAGCGGTCCGGCGGTGATTACTCACACTGAACTGTGCTGGACAATTCGTTACCGCATAGTTAGTACCGGTCCCCGTTGGGCCGAGTTAGATTATGTATTTTATGTAGATAGTAATAGCCGGAGAGTAATAACTTTGCCAATAGGTGACCTGCAATGTGTGTAACGTTATAAGAAATGTGCCTCCTAGAAATAGGAAGAAATCCAAGTATGCTTGATTGTAAATAGTTTGCCCGTTAATTGTGAAGTTGAATATAAAAAGCCAAAAATGTTTTTTTCACTCTCCGGTTAACAGGTACCAATACTCGCGGATGAGTATATTCCATCAGGGGAGTATGTGGCGCCCCACGTAGTCAGGATTCACAGTGGGGTATTGCACCCGTAAAAGAGGTGTAATTTCCCCAGCTGCAAGTGGATCCTAGGTTGGTGGGTGGGACTCATTCCAGCACTCCAACATTAGCAGAACGGTGGGAGGTTACCCGTGAGGGAGATATATTCACCTCTAGGGGGAACAAGGAGGTCAGTTAATCAGTAGGACAGAATAATCAGATAATGGACATCTGAGAAAGGGTGAGAATAGATTGGTGTTAGGTGGCAGCCACGGAGAGTAAGAACTTGGCCTCTTATGTGGTGACCCGAGGGCCTAGAGACCTACTGCACTTGTAACCAGAGACACCCATACGTGTTTAGAATAGGTTGCAACGTTAAAAAGCCCAGTACCTACAGAGACTGTCCTGTATGAACTTCTTAAATATTCTTGAACTTCTTTTCTTCTTTATTTATTTACGGACCATACTACCACGGAACTGGTTGTGGTATAGACTCTTTTGTAAATATCTATCAGCCCAGAGGCAATGGACTAAAACCCCCGGAAGGACTGCTTTTTGACTTTTCTGAACTCTTTTTGAACTTTAGTGATATTTGTACTTTTTATTTTTCAAGTCTCTGTAAATATCAATTGTTATATTAACTGATTGTTTGTTTTTCTATAGTCCCGGAGTACTGTCTTTAACTAAGGGGGAATGTGGCACCCCAGGGGTTAAGTGCCACAGAAACATCACCAAGGGTTAACTCCCCACACAACTCCTGACACTGCAATAGCACCTCTAGGCCAGAAGGGGGAGCTCAAGCAGCTCCCTTATATATTCTGGGTCAAGAGGAAGTAGTTAGTTCAGTTCCTGGAGAGCTGAGGAAGTGTAAAGGGGCTGCGTCAGGCATCTCTACAGTCTGCTTCTCGATTCCAGGCCTAACCAGGGTCTGAGGGAAGGAGCACAAGGAACAGAGGAACAAATCTGGGAGACTGAGTGACTTCACATCTCAGAGAGATCCCACCTGGAGAGCCACAGCCTGTCAGCTCCACACACAGGCTGGGAGAAGGCTGCAGCAGCAGGAAAGTAAGTGAACTGCACCTACTACAAGCCTACACCATTCACTTTAACATCACTGCCCCAGGGAACCCAGCTCTGCCCGCAGAGAGCTATTCCATCTACAGCTGCTTTAACATCATCCCTGGAGGTTCTGCAGCAGCGGTGGTCCCATTACTGACCACACACTGTGGGTGGCGTCGCGACAGACATTTAATCCCCTGTAAATATTCCCCTTTTACTTGCCATGGCCCGGGACACGGTCCGGACCAGGACCTCCGTGACATCCCCTAGCAGCAAACCAGGTCCGGTACCGAGTGCCCCGTCCCAATGGGCTCAACACATACATTTCATCAACATGCCTGGGGAAGCCCAGGTTTAAATATCGCACCGGTGCCCACCAAACTATGCTTACGCCACTGCCCTGGAGGGGTGTGTCAATAACTTGTGTTCACCAGTACAATGTCCATTTTAGGACATGAATATGCAAATAGAGTCTGTGGAGCCTCGGTTAGGAGTCTCAAACACAGGACTAGCCAGATATCCCTCCAGGGAAGACTAAAAGGGCCACTTAATATGGTGGTTATGGTGTTCTCCGCAAGGAGCCACCCCTTGGCTGGGTCCTTCCCTGGAGGGATATCTGGCTAGTCCTGTGTTTGAGACTCCTAACTGAGGCTCCACAGATTATATTTGAATATTCATAATTTCCAGGGGGCAATGCGCCTAGGAATTCACTGTGTTGAGCGCTTTAGCCAGCTGCCCGCAGTGTTTTCTTGGACTGGTCCCCCTGAGATCAGTGATTGCTTTGTGACATTTTAGGACATGGTCATATATCAAAGTCAAACATCAGAAATACTCTATCTGATACCTGATAATTCTAATACATGATTCTCATAAATGATTCTGAAAAATTATTTTAATAAATGATCTTGCTAAATGATTCTGATAAATGATTTTTATAAATCAATGTCCAGAATTCTGGAGTGTCTGTCAGCCATATCCTCCTTCTCCTCCTCTCGCTTCCTAAAACTCAATGTAGACAAAACTGAAGTCATCATTTTTCCTCCATCTCAAGTATCTTCCCTACCCGATCTATCTATTATTGTAAAAGGCATCGCTCTCTCTCCTGCACCCGAAATCTGCTGCCTCGGGATAACTCTTGACTCTGCCCTGTCCTTACAACCACACATCCAAACTCTAACCATCCCCTGTCGCCTCCAGTTCAAGAATATTTCCAGAATCCGTCCTTTCCTCAATCTACTAAAATGCTTGTGCATGCCCTCATCATCTCCCGCCTCGACTACTGCAACATCCTCCTCTGTGGCCTCCCTGCTAACACTCTTGCATCTCTCCAGTCTGTCCTCAACTCTGCTGCCCGACTAATCCACCTCTCTCCTCGCTTCTCCCCTGTTTCTCCCCTCTGCAAATCTCTTCACTGGTTCCCAATTCCCCAACAAATCCAGTTCAAGCTACTAACACTGACCTACAAAACCATCCACAACCTGTCTCCTCCCTATATCTCTGAACTAATCTCCCACTATCTTCCCTCACGTAATAGTCGATCCTCTCAAGACCTCCTCCTCTCCTCCACACTTATCCGTTCCTCACACAACCGCCTCCAAGATTTCTCCCGAATATCCCCCATCCTCTGGAATTCTGCGCCCAAACACGTCAGATTATCCACCACACTCGAATCCTTCAGACGGAACCTGAAAAAACATCTCTTTAGAAAAGCTTACAGCCTGCAATGACCAAGCCACCAGCGCACCGCCACCGGAGCTGCTGCCTCCCCACTGCCACCGGAGCTGCCGCCTCACCACCACCAGAGCTGCCGCCTCACCACCACCAGAGCTGCCGCCTCACCACCACTGGAGCTGCCGCCTCACCACCACCGGAGCTGCCGCCTCACCACCACCAGAGCTGCCGCCTCACCACCACCGGAGCTGCCGCCTCACCACCACCGGAGCTGCCGCCTCACCACCACCAGAGCTGCCGCCTCACCACCACCAGAGCTGCCGCCTCACCACCACCGGAGCTGCCGCTTCACCACCAGCAGAGCTGCCGCTTCACCACCAGCAGAGCTGCCGCCTCACCACCACCGGAGCTGCCGCCTCACCACCACCGGAGCTGCCGCCTCACCACCACCGGAGCTGCCGCCTCACCACCACCAGAGCTGCCGCCTCACCACCACCAGAGCTGCCACCTTACCACCACCGGAGCTGCCGCCTCACTACCACTGGAGCTGGAGCTCACCACCACCGAAGCTGCCGCCTCACCACCACCGAAGCTGCCGCCTCACCACCACCGGAGCTGCTGCACCCCTGACCTACTGTCTCCTCTCCAATATCCTGTAGAATGTAACCCGGGGATGGCAGGGTCCTCTCCCCTCTGTACCAGTCTGTCATTTGTAATTTATTTACTGTAAACCATATCTATAATTTTGTATGTACAGTACCATGGAATTAATGCTGCTACATAAAACAATAATAATAATAATAATAATAATAATAATAATAATAATAAAAACAAATTATTTTGATAAATGATTTATCAGATTTCTCTAAACTCCAGATTTCTTGGCAGGAGAAACCTTACGTTTTCTGCTGCGGTTTTCCTGCGTTTTTCAGCATTTTTTGCCATAGAGGCCCAGGACGGTGAGAGATCGCACGCGGTTCAGTTCAGTGCGTTCTTGTTGCGTTAATGCCGCAGGTGAGTGACAGACCGAGATGCGGCCGCACTGAGTGTCAGTGTAAACAGCCCCGACCAATCACAGCCCGGCATTCATATCAACACAAACATCTCCATGGAGACGGGAGGGAGGCTCCGAGGGAGGGGAGAGGCTGGAGGAGGGGCGGAGGCTGCAGCTATTGTCAGCGGAGGAGAAGAAAAGTTCATCGTTAGGAGGGAGGGAGAGAAGTTTTGAAATGGCAGAAAGAGTGCGGGGAGGCCGGAGGCCGGGGAGCTGAGGAGCCGGGTATGTATGAGCACAGCTGGGGGAGGACGGGGGGCACAGGGGCCATTGTGTGTGCTGAGCCCCCTCTGTATGGCACAGGGCCTGGCCCTCTGTGCTGCTCTGGTCTGCTCCAACTGTAGGTGCTGGGGCTGCCCCCTCTATCCAGGGACCCCCATCATGTGATCTCCTCAGTACATGGTGCTGGGGCTGCCCCCCTCTATTCAGGGACCCCCATCATGTGATCACTCCTCAGTACATGGTGCTGCCCCCCTCTATCCAGGGACCCCCATCATGTGATCACTCCTCAGTACATGGTGCTGGGGGCTGCCCCCCTCTATCCAGGGACCCCCATCATGTGATCTCCTCAGTACATGGTGCTGGGGCTGCCCCCCTCTATCCAGGGACCCCCATCATGTGATCACTCCTCAGTACATGGTGCTGGGGCTGCCCCCCTCTATCCAGGGACCCCCATCATGTGATCACTCCTCAGTACATGGTGCTAGGGCTGCCCCCCTCTATCCAGGGACCCCCATCATGTGATCTCCTCAGTACATGGTGCTAGGGCTGCCCCCCTCTATCCAGGGACCCCCATCATGTGATCACTCCTCAGTACATGGTGCTGGGGCTGCCCCCCTCTATCCAGGGACCCCCATCATGTGATCACTCCTCAGTACATGGTGCTAGGGCTGCCCCCCTCTATCCAGGGACCCCCATCATGTGATCACTCCTCAGTACATGGTGCTAGGGCTGCCCCCCTCTATCCAGGGACCCCCATCATGTGATCTCCTCAGTACATGGTGCTAGGGCTGCCCCCCTCTATCCAGGGACCCCCATCATGTGATCACTCCTCAGTACATGGTGCTGGGGGCTGCCCCCCTCTATCCAGGGACCCCCATCATGTGATCACTCCTCAGTACATGGTGCTAGGGCTGCCCCCCTCTATCCAGGGACCCCCATCATGTGATCTCCTCAGTACATGGTGCTGGGGCTGCCCCCCTCTATTCAGGGACCCCCATCATGTGATCACTCCTCAGTACATGGTGCTGGGGCTGCCCCCCTCTATCCAGGGACCCCCATCATGTGATCACTCCTCAGTACATGGTGCTGGGGCTGCCCCCCTCTATCCAGGGACCCCCATCATGTGATCTCCTCAGTACATGGTGCTGGGCTGCCCCCCTCTATCCAGGGACCCCCATCATGTGATCACTCCTCAGTACATGGTGCTGGCCCCCCTCTATCCAGGGACCCCCATCATGTGATCACTCCTCAGTACATGGTGTGGGGCTGCCCCCCTCTATCCAGGGACCCCCATCATGTGATCTCCTCAGTACATGGTGCTGGGGCTGCCCCCCTCTATCCAGGGACCCCCATCATGTGATCACTCCTCAGTACATGGTGCTGGGCCCCCCTCTATCCAGGGACCCCCATCATGTGATCACTCCTCAGTACATGGTGCTGGGCTGCCCCCCTCTATCCAGGGACCCCCATCATGTGATCTCCTCAGTACATGGTGCTAGGGCTGCCCCCTCTATCCAGGGACCCCCATCATGTGATCACTCCTCAGTACATGGTGCTGGGGCTGCCCCCCTCTATCCAGGGACCCCCATCATGTCATCACTCCTCAGTACATGGTGCTGGGGGCTGCCCCCCTCTATCCAGGGACCCCCATCATGTGATCACTCCTCAGTACATGGTGCTGGGGCTGCCCCCCTCTATCCAGGGACCCCCATCATGTGATCACTCCTCAGTACATGGTGCTGGGGCTGCCCCCCTCTATCCAGGGACCCCCATCATGTGATCACTCCTCAGTACATGGTGCTGGGGGCTGCCCCCTCTATCCAGGGACCCCATCATGTCATCTCTCTCAGTACATGGTGCTGGGGGCTGCCCCCTCTATCCAGGGACCCCATCATGTCATCTCCTCAGTACATGGTGCTGGGGGCTGCCCCCTCTATCCAGGGACCCCCATCATGTGATCACTCCTCAGTACATGGTGCTGGGGGCTGCCCCCCTCTATCCAGGGACCCCCATCATGTCATCCTCCTCAGTACATGGTGCTGGGGCTGCCCCCCTCTATCCAGGGACCCCCCATCATGTCATCTCCTCAGTACATGGTGCTGGGGCTGCTCCCCTCTATCCAGGGACCCCATCATTGATCATCTCCTCAGTACATGGTGCTGGGGGCTGCCCCCTCTATCCAGGGACCCCCCATCATGTCATCTCCTCAGTACATGGTGCTGGGGGCTTGGCCCCCCACTCTTATTCACGGGACCCCCATCATGAGATCTCCCCTCCTGATCTCCTCAGTACATGGTGCTTCAAGGTGATGCAACATAGAAACTCTACCTGCTCCTTAATTACATCCCATGGACAGATGGCAGCGCCCTCGGGGGGGATATACCTGAGGCTGTAACAACTGTTATGGTAGAGGCAGACACAGAAGAGAGACCCTGTGCAAGAACAGTATAGGGGTCTATGCAGTCCAATATTGTGTGAGGCAGAAGCCACTTGCTGCTTTGTAGGTGGAGGTGGGCCCCCTTATGTCATGGGCCTCTGTGCACCTTCCAACAATAGTACTGTACGTCCATCTCTGGACTGATAGATGGATAGATAGATAGATAGATAGATAGATAGATAGATAGATAGATAGATAGATAGATAGATAGATAGAGATATGTGATAGATTAGGTTTATGGGTGAATACGGTAATTAGTCATAGGAATTTGATAAATACGGTAGTTAATTAATTAGACAGATTAATAAGAGAGATATGAGATAAATATCTGATCCCTCTCAATCTTGTATCTGTCTATGTAGATAAATACACCAGGAATTTCAGCAGCACAAGTATATGAGCAACACAAGATATTAGGAAATAATTGCTAGATTGATGGAAGATAAATGAGATACATAGATTAATTAGATAAATACCGGTAGATTAATTTAGAGTAATGAGATTTATACATTAGATAGATTATATACATAATTAATCTGTATACAATCTATAATCTATCAATCTAGTATCCCCTTTTAGTCACTTCTTCTTTCTATTTATATATATCACCCTTATCTATTCTTTTTATCTCTTAATATTTCTATATTTATAATTAATCACTCCACATTTCAAATATCACATTCACTATGTCACGTCAATTCATTTATTCTCCTTCTCTTTTTTCATGTCCTTTCCCTTCTCTTTCCTGTCCTATTCACTCATTCTTTCCTTTCCTTCCCTTCTCTTCCTTTCCTTTCCTTCCCTTCTCTTTCCTTCCTTCCCTCTCTTTCCTTTCTTCCCTTCCCTCCTTCCTTCTCTTCTCTTTCCTTCCTTCTCTTTCTTCCCTTCTCTTTCCTTCCTTCCCTTCTCTTTCCTTTCCTTCTCTTCCTTTCTTCCCTTCTCTTTCTTTCCTTCCCTTCTTTTCCTTCTCTTCCTTTCCTTCCCTTCTCTTTCCTTCCCTTCCCTTTCTTCTTCCTTCTTTCCTTCCTTTCCTTCCTCTTCTTCCTTCTCTTTCCTTTCTTCCTTCTCTTCCTTCCTTCCTTCTCTTTCCTTTCTTTCCTTCCTTTCCTTCCTTCTCTTCCTTTTCTTTCCTTCCTTTCCTTTCCTTTTCATCTCCTTCCTTCTCTTTCCTTTCATTCCTTCCTTCCTTCCTTTTCCTTCCTTCTCTTTCTTTCCTTTCTTTCCTTCTCCTTTCCTTTCTCCTTCTCTTTCCTTTCCTTCCTCTTCTCTTCTTTCCTTCCTTCCTCCTTCCTTCTTTCCTCTTCCTTTCCTTCCCTTCTCTTTCCTTCCTCTCTTCCTTTCCTTCCTTCTCTTTCCTTCTTCCTTCTCCTTCCTTCCTCCTTCCTCTTTCCTCTTCCCTTTCTTTCCTCCTTCTCTTTCCTTCTCTCTTCCTTCCTTCTCTTCCTTTCTCCTTTCCTTTCCTTCCTTCTTTCCTTTCCTTTCCTCTTCTCTTTCCTTTCTTTCCTTCCTTTCCCTTCCTTTCTTTCCTTCCCTTTCTTTCCTTCCCTTCTCTTTCCTTCCTTCTCTTTCCTTTCTTCCTTCTCTTCTCTTTCCTTCCCTTCTCTTCTCTTTCTTTTCCTTCCTTCTCTTCCTTTCTTTCCTTCCTTTCTTTCCTTCTCTCTTCCTTTCTTTCCTTCCTTCTCTTTCCTTCCCTTCCTTTCCTTTCTATTTCCTTCCCTTCTCTTTCCTTTTCTCCTTCCTTTCTTTCCTTCCCTTCTCTTTCCTTCCTTCTCCTTTTCCTTCCCTTCTCTTTCCTTCCCTTCCTTTCCTTCCCTCTTCTTTCCTTCCTTCTCTTTCCTTTCCTTTCTTTCCTTCCCCTTCTCTTTCCTTCCCTTCTCTTTCCTCTCTTTCTTCCTTCCTTCTTCCTTCTCTTTTCCTTCTTCTTTCCTTTTCTTTCCTTCCCTTCTCTTTCCTTTTCCTCCCTTTCTTCCTTCCCTTCTCCTTTTTCCCTTCTCTTCCTTTCTTTCCTTCTCTCTCTTTCCTTTCCTTCCCTTCTCTTTCCTTTCCTTCCTTCTCTTTCCTTCCTTCCCTTCTCTTTCCTTCCTTCCCTTCTCATTCCTTCCCTTCTCTTCTTCCTTCCCTTCTCTTTCCTTCCCTTCTCTTTCCTTTCCTTTCCTTCCCTTCTCTTTCCTTTCCTTCCCTTTCTTCCCTTTCTCTCCCCTTCTCTTTCCTTCCCTTCTCTTTCCTTCCCCTTCTCTTTCCTTCTCCTTCTCTTTCCTTCCTTTTCCTTCCTTCCCTTCTCTTTCCTTCCCTTCTCTTTCCTTCCCTTCTCTTTCCTTCCCTTCTCTTTCCTTCCTTTCTCTTTTCCTTCCTTCCCTTCTCTTTCCTTCCTTCCTTCCTTTCCTTTTCCTTCCCTTCTCCTTTCTTCCTTCCTTCCTTTCCTTTCCTTCCCTTCTCTTTCTTTTTCCTTCCCTTCTCTTTCCTTCCCTTCTCTTTCCTTCCCTTCTCTTTCCTTCCCTTCTCTTCCCTTCCCTTCTCTTTCCTTCCTTCTCTTTCCTTTTCTCTTTCCTTCCCTTCTCTTTCCTTTCCCTTCTCTTTCCTCCTTCCCTTCTCTTTCCTTCCTTCCTTCTCTTTCCTTTTCTTTCCTCCCTTCTCCATTTTCTTCCCTTCTCTTTCCTTTTCCTTTCCTTTCCTTCTCTTTCCTTTCTTTCCCTTCTCTTTCTTTCCTTTCCATTCTCTTTCCTTCCTCTTCTTCTTTCCTTCCCTTCTTCTTCTTCCTTCCCTTTTCTTTTCCTTTTCCATTTTCCTTCCCCTTTTCTTTCCATTTTCCTCTTCCCTTTTTCCTTCCCTTCTCTTTCCTTTTCATTTTCTTTCCCTTTCCTTCCTTCCTTTCCTTTTCTTTTCCTTCCCTTCTCCTTTTCCTTCCCTTCTCTTTTCCTTCCCTTCTCTTTTCCTTCCCTTCTCTTTCCTTCCCTTCTCTTTCCTTTCCTTCCCTTCTCTTTCCTTTCCTTCCTTCTCTTTCCTTCCTTCTCTTTCCTTCCTTCTTCCTTTCCTTTCCTTCCCTTCTCTTTCCTTTCCTTCCCTTCTCTTTCCTTTCCTTCCTTCTCTTTCCTTTCCTCCCTTCTCTTTCCTTTCCTTCCCTTCTCTTCCTTCCCCTTCCCTTCTCTTTCCTTTCCTTCCCTTCTCCTTCCTTTCCTTCCTTCTCTTTCCTTCCTTCTCTTTCCTTTCCTTCCCTTCTCTTTCCTTTCCCTTCCTTCCCTTCTCTTTCCTTTCCCTTCCTTCCCTTCTCTTTCCTTTTCATTTTCCTTCCTTCCTTAATGATTTGGGCTTTTTTTTATGTTTTTCTTGTGATATTTTAGGATTTTTATTTTTAGCCAGAAAATCCCTTTAAAAAAAAATCTGCTTCAAAATCCATATGAAAAAGTGTCTGTAAATATTATTTGTTGTGGATTTGTAGACAGGATCTGTCTCAAAATCCACGTTAAAAAAAACTAACTAACAAACCCATGTGAACACGGCCTTACTGTTTGCTCCTCTATGGTGATGAGGCAGAGACTTGACCTAGAAAGTTCTTCTTGATTACAACTGTTGGTTGCTGAGAGACAAGGCGAGAACAGGCGGAATTGGGGCCGGTCACTGCTGATTGCGTATAGAGGAGAGGAACAAACATTGTGGAGTGTGGACAGACTACTGACACATTGTCACGACTCTGCTGCATCCTCTGTTCAGCTTTCACACGAGTCCAGCAGTGTTGTGTATAATTAATGAGGAGGAATGTACATTGTTACCTCTGGTAATTATCCGTATCCTGACCAGGAGCCGCAGGTCACGATGGCCGGGAACAGGTTGGGCTTGTTTGCATTGAATTATAGATTTGTTTTTGGCTTTTTTTGTGGAATAACCCCTGCCTTCTGATATGCAAACTGCCTCTTCAAAGAGAGCATAATAATAATAATGATATAATAATAGGGCTTTAACTCTAGCACCACCTTTTGGAAGTAGCAATCCTAAAAGTCAATATTGACCTTTAGAAGAGGCTCTTTGCATATTACATTTCCAGGAGGAGCATTGCAGGTGTTTAAAGGGAACCAACCAGCAGAATTTAGGGCTAAAGTGAAGCCGGTGCCTTACAGGCACTGGGATACTGAGTATGATTAAACCTTTACTTGAATGATTCCATGTTTGATTGCAGAGAAAAGTGTAATAAAACTCCTGGAAAACATTGCAGCAGTTGATTGTTGTGTGCAGCACTGGGGTTGTTGTTTTTTTCATTCTTCCCTTGGGAGCATGTCTTTAGGCTGTAAGCCAACCCTCCCCCCTCCCTTCCTCTCATCTGAAAGTATTGAAACCAAAAGTACAGCTAATAGGGAGGAGGGGGTTCAGCTTATAGCAGAAAGGCATGCCCACAGAGGAGGCAAAAAAACAACAACAACTACCCCAGTGCTGCACACAACAATCAACTGCTGCCCTGCTTTCCAGGAGTTTTATGATACTTTCTCTGCAATCAAACCTGGAATCATTGAAGTAAAGGTATGATTGCACTCAGTATCCCAGTGCCTGTAAGGCACCGTCTTCACTTTATAGCTTTAAATCTTGCTGCTTGGTTCACCTTAAGACTCCTCATATTGGCATGTGTTAGGGGTGTAGCTACAATAGATGCAGGGGTTCTAATTGCACCCGAGCCTTGGTTTCTAGGGGACCCCAAAAGTCCCTTTGGGCTTTAGAAAAAGACTATTGCCATGGAAGAATTTCAATAATTGAGGGTCCCATTGGAGCTTTTGCATTGGGGCCCATGAGCTTCAAGTTATACCACTGGCATGTGTCACTCTCCATAAAGAGAAACTTTATCCCTTAGATCCCCAATCTTATCCTCTCACCTAGTCAAATCAGATCTCATAGTTTGCACTGACGAGGAGCAAACACTCCGAAACACCGTGTCTGTAAATTGAGAATAATATTTGGATTATATTCTTGGTCATATGACAAGGCTCGTTAAAGGGTCGATATTGACTTTTGGGATTGCTTCTTCCAATAGGAGGCTCTAGAGTTCAAGTCTTCTTTGAAGAGGCAATTTACATATTAAATTTCCCAGGGAAGCATTGCGGCGTTTAAGTCTCCTCATACTGGCGTGCCAGACCTAACATGTCACTCTCCAGAAGGAGAAACCGTACCCCTTAGATCAGGGCCGGCTCCAGGTTTCTGTGGGCCCCGGGCGAAAAAGTCTCAGTGGGCCCCCTTTAGTACATATCGCGGACTATAATTTTATATATATATATATATATATATATATATATATATAGCCGCACACCTACCGCAAGCCCCATAGACAATGCATGGGGCTTGCTGCAAATGTGAAGCAAGTGCAGCCGCTAGACGGAAAATGCGGTAGATACAGGTTTTTTTTACTGCAACTGCCACATTTTAAAAAACGCCTATGTGAAGGCAGCCTTACAGGAACAGTGACTGCCGAAACCAGCAAGAGCTGTTTCTGACAGTGAGTATATTACACGTTGTTAGGAGCGGGCTAAAATGAATTTGCGTTCCCTTGCGCTTTTTAAAAATACCCTTCAAATGCAAAATGTTGCATTTTTGTGCGTCTGAGGATTCTTGGTATATACACAAGCATCCTGAAGAGCACAAATAATGAAGCAGCTCAATGGAGCCGCACTGCCATAGGGTGGCACCGCAGCTTAGCGGAGTGTCTGGCCGTCCGGATCTCTCTGTCTCCTCACCTTTCGTTCTGCTGCCTCCGGTTCTCCTCCGTCGCTCTGCACATATCAGCACGGTCATGACAACATCGTGCCCCTCCATGCTGAGCTGCAGAATGCAGACAGCGGCAGAAGAGACTCTGGAGAAGAATGCTGCTGGCAAAGGTGGCTGAGACTATAGGAGCGGAATCTGCGGGGGGCTACCACTGGTACACATACCTCGTACACACACGGCTCTGCTCCGTACACCTCATACACACGCAGCTCTGCTCCATACACCTCGTACGCACGCAGCTCTGCTCCATACACACATCGTACGCACGCGGCTCTGCTCCATACACACATCGTACGCACGCGGCTCTGCTCCATACACCTCGCACGCACGCGGCTCTGCTCCATACACCTCGCACGCACGCGGCTCTGCTCCATACACCTCGTACGCACGCGGCTCTGCTCCATACACACATCGTACGCACGCGGCTCTGCTCCATACACCTCGCACGCACGCGGCTCTGCTCCATACACCTCGCACGCACGCGGCTCTGCTCCATACACCTCGTACACACTCGGCTCTGCTCCATACACCTCGTACACACTCGGCTCTGCTCCATACACCTCGTACACACACAGCTCTGCTTCGTACACCTCGTACGCACGCGGCTCTGCTCCATACACCTCGTACACACTCAGCTCTGCTCCGTACACCTCGTACACACGCGGCTCTGCTCCATACACCTCGCACGCACGCGGCTCTGCTCCATACACCTCGCACGCACGCGGCTCTGCTCCATACACCTCGTACACACTCGGCTCTGCTCCATACACCTCGTACGCACTCGGCTCTGCTCCATACACCTCGTACACACTCGGCTCTGCTCCGTACACCTCGTACACACACAGCTCTGCTTCGTACACCTCGTACGCACGCGGCTCTGCTCCATACACCTCGTACACACTCAGCTCTGCTCCGTACACCTCGTACACACGCGGCTCTGCTCCATACACCTCGTACGCACGCGGCTCTGCTCCATACACACATCGTACGCACGCGGCTCTGCTCCATACACCTCGCACGCACGCGGCTCTGCTCCATACACCTCGTACACACTCAGCTCTGCTCCATACACCTCGTACACACTCGGCTCCGCTCCGTACACCACGTACACACACAGCTCTACTTCGTACACCTCGTACGCACGCGGCTCTGCTCCATACACCTCGTACACACTCAGCTCTGCTCCATACACCTCGTACACACACAGCTCTGCTTCGTACACCTCGTACGCACGCGGCTCTGCTCCATACACCTCGTACACACTCAGCTCTGCTCCGTACACCTCGTACACACGCGGCTCTGCTCCATACACCTCGTACGCACGCGGCTCTGCTCCATACACACATCGTACGCACGCGGCTCTGCTCCATACACCTCGCACGCACGCGGCTCTGCTCCATACACCTCGTACACACTCAGCTCTGCTCCATACACCTCGTACACACTCGGCTCCGCTCCGTACACCACGTACACACACAGCTCTACTTCGTACACCTCGTACGCACGCGGCTCTGCTCCATACACCTCGTACACACTCAGCTCTGCTCCATACACCTCGTACACACACGGCTCTGCTCCGTACACCACGTACACACACAGCTCTGTTTCGTACACCTCGTACGCACGCGGCTCTGCTCCATACACCTCGTACACACTCAGCTCTGCTCCATACACCTCGTACACACTCGGCTCTGCTTCGTACACCTCGTACGCACGCGGCTCTGCTCCATACACCTCATACACACGCGGCTCTGCTCCATACACCTCGTACGCACGCGGCTCCGCTCTATACACCTAGTACCCACTCGGCTCCGTTCCAGACACCTAGTACACACTCGCCTCTGCTACATTCACACTATAAATCCCTCCTGACCCCACACAAACTTCACCTAATTGCCATACACCTAGTACACACTCGCCTCTGCTACATTCACACTGTAAACCCCTCCTGACCCCACACATACTTCACCTAATTGCCATACACCTAGTACACACTCGCCTCTGCTACATTCACACTGTAAATCCCTCCTGACCCCACACAAACTTCACCTAATTGCCATACACCTAGTACACACTCACCTCTGCTACATTCACACTGTAAATCCCTCCTGTCTCCTGACCCCACACATAAACTTCACCTCATCCAACACCATGACAACTGAGGAGCTGATCATGTGACCCCTTGCATTGTGACCCTAGCCTGATGCAAGTATTTTGGCTGCAGCACATAGCTTTTAATGCTATGCGCTGGAGCCCATAGAAACCCGATGTTTACCTTGACAACCACTAGTTGTCAATGTAAACTTCGGGTTTCTATGGGCTCCGTTGCTGGCAGCGCATCGCATTAAACGCTCTGCGCTGCAGCAGACAATACTTGCATCAGGCTAGGGTCACAATGCAAGTGTGACCCTAGCCCTCAGGGGCCCGATGGGCCCCCTCCAAGCCTTCGGGCCCCGGCACTTGCCCGGGTACGCCGGGTGCTGACGCCGGGCCTGCCTTAGATTTTCTGTCTTCTAGGCATACATTGACTCCTTTGCTCTCTACAGGATGTCCTTAAAGTCTGGACACATAGGATTTTTCATTAACTATCTTTTTTAATTGATTATAGTTAGTCGATAGTAACCTCTTCTGGAAAAATGCTCAAGTTCCCATTGACTTCCATTATACTTGGCACTCGAGCGATGGCCATCCAAGAGTCCAATTGCTCGCTACAAGTACCGAGTACAGTAGTGCTTGTTCACCACTAATCTCCAGGCATTAGGAACATCCTGCAGTTCATAATTCCTATGGTTCGATTACAGGACCAATAAATATCTTTATGACTGTAATAAAGGGCAAATGCCACTAGTTTGATCCATACAGTCATTCACAAGAATCTGCCCACCATGGGCTCCTGCCTGCAACCAGTTACCATTTAATAGAAGTTGTTTTGTAAATTATTTTGTTAAAGGGAACCTGTCACCAGGTTTTTGCAAAATAATCTGAGAGTAGCATAATATAGGACCCAATATCCTGATTCCAGCGATGTGCCACTTACTGGGCTTCTCAGTGTAGTTTTGATAAAATCACTGTTTAATCATTTGAAGATTATCATTAGTCTGGTAGTCCGGCATGTTCACAAACTACTAAACCTGCAGCAGAGAGAACAGTAATTTTATCAAAATGACAGCAATCAGCTCAGTAAATGACGCATCGCTGGAATCAGGGTCTCTGTCTCTACATTATGCTGCTCTCAGATGGGATGGCAAAAACCTGGTGACAGATTCCCTTTAATATGAAAGGTTCTCCATCTTTCCAACATAGTTTTATGTTTCCTTGATTTGCTGTTGTCAATATATGTGTTAGGCTGCTTTCACATCAGCGGTTTTTTTAAATCGTGGCAGATGCGGTGAAAAAAACGCATCTGCCGCGATTACCGCATAACCACTGCACTTGCGGTACACTTGCTGCAAGCCCCATGCAATGTCTATGGGGCTTGCGGTAAGTGTGCGGCAGGTGCGGCAAGTGCGGTTTCGGCACTTGCGGCAGTTGCGGCCGCGAAAAAACCGCGGTCAGCCGCGTTTTTTTTGCGGCCGCACCTGCCGCAAGTGCCGATACCGCACCTGCCGCAAGCCTGCATAGACATTCTGGGGCTTGCCGCAACTGTGCGACGAGTGCAGCGGTTATGCGGTAATCGCGGCAGATGTGTTTTTTTCACCGCATCTGCCGCAATTTCAAATAAACGCTAATGTGAAAGTACCCTTAGGCTGCTTTCACATCATGATTTTTGTCCATCCGTTGTAAAACAGACAGTCACGGATCCGATTTGGCCCCAATGTATCCCTATGAGCACAGATTGGTGCTCCATTGCCATCCGGTTTGTGACTGATCCGATTCTGTTCGATTTTTTGCTGTGCCCAGAATCAGAGACTGCTCCAATTTTGGGCACAGTGGACCAAATTGGACACAATGTAATCTGGCGCGGACCGCGGCAATTAACATGGGGGGCCTATGGAGCGCGGGTTCGGGATAACACAGGATCATTTCCCGAACCCGATTTTAGTGTACTGAGTCATGTAATTTCACTTTTGCTACGTATATACATATATTGCGGGAGTGAAGCCAGGGTTAAAAATAAAAAAAAAAAGATCCTCACCTCTCCGGCGTGTGTCCCACGATGTGCGGCATCTATCTCCGAGGGCTTAAGGACCTGTATCAACTGACCGGTGGGGCAACCCGATCAGCTGATTGGTCACATGACGGTTTAAATAACCTGCCCGCCGATCAGTTTTGGCGGGCGGGCTATTTAAACTGCTCAGCTGATGCGGTCATGTGATCAATCAGCTGATCTGGTTGCCCCACCCTGCCCTGTCAGCTGATACAGGTCCTTAAGCCCTCGGAGATAGATGCCGCACATCGCGGGACACACGCCGGAGAGGTGAGGATCTTTTTTTTTTATTTTTAACCCTTGCTTCACTCCCGCAATGTATGTATGTATATACATTGAGAAAGTGAAAGTGCCCCGCTTGCCTGCACTTTGCAGGCTCGGGCTTTTCTGTGTCCTGATCCGTGAAAGTCACGTACTCAGACACAGAAATGGCATCTGTAGGCACACATCCGATCCTGTCCTTTCTTGACCTTGAGGTTCTGCAAAAAACAGGATCCCCACAGACAGGAAAAAATCGCGATGTGAAAGCAGCCTTAGCAGTAAGTGAATGGGAAAACATAATGACGTTTAGCGCAGTTTATACATTTTGTCTCATACAGAAGTGGATACAATTTTAGACAAATCTCTGTAAATTCAACACAACATCAGCAGGAGCTGCTCAATAATATCTGGTTGTTTGCTACAATGTATTCAATGGTATCCACTTCTCCATGAGAGCAGGACAGTACAGTATGTGCACGGTCCATGTGTGTTCTGTTCATTAGACTAAAGGGCCTGTTACACACAATGATATCGTGAAAGATATCGTTGCAACGTCACCGGTTTGGTGACATTGCAGCGATATCAAAACAACATCGTTGTGTGTGACATGTATCAACGATAGGTCGTTGATTGTAGATTTATGGCCAGGACCATAAATCTATCGTTGGTCTCCCGCTGGGCGCCCAGCATTGGCGCGTGTGACAGCGGGAGACCAACGATAAACGGCCTCCCAGCACCGCACAGCACACCCTGGGAGCTGGTAACCAGGGTAAATATCGGGTAACTGAGTGCCCACTCAGCTTAGTTACCCAATGTTTACCATGCTTACCAGCGTTCTCGCTGGTGAGTCTGCATTTGTGACAGCTCACCAGCGATCAGTTCACGATGTGGCAGCGATCCACATTGTTGGTCGGATCGCTGCCACATCGCAGCACGTAACCTTGCCTTAAGGCAGGCTTCACACCACAATTTTGTGGATCTGGGGCTGCTCAGTGTGAACCGGACAGCCCCAGATCCGATTTTGCCCCTATTGTATCCTTATGGTGCCGGATGGCAGTTATTTGCCATCCGGTTTGGTGTCTGTCCAGCTGGATCCGGTTTATTTCATTTTTTGCCCTGGACCTTGCAGCATTTCTTGTGTCCGGGGCAAAAATCGAACAAAACCGGATCCTCCCGGATCCAGGGCGATCCGGCGCCCATAACATGAGAGTCTATGGGCGCCGGATCTGGCAGAAAATCGTGTTGCTTCCCGGATGCCGGGTGCTGAAATTGCAGCCGCTGTTAATAGCAGCCGCCACTGAATTTCAGTACCTGGAGAGAGAGCTCCATGGCTGAAATATCAGCACCGTGGCCAGCTCCGCTGCAAGCCTCTGTGTTGATATTTCAGCACTGAACAGCGTGCACAGACGATTCTGCCACAAAAAAGGATCGGAGGGCAGATTTGCTCTCCGTTTCTGTTTGTCCTGGGCTGTGGGGTTCTCTCTGTGCATCCTGCAAAACACTGGACAGAACCTGACAGGGAAAAAACGTGGTGTGAAGCCTGCCTTAGCAGTTGGCTTTCACCACTACATTTTTTACAACTTATCCCCCCCCCTTCCATGAAAAAGAATCCTTTGGGAGAAACCTTTCGCTTGTTTGAGAACATTATGCAAACCCTCTTTAGGGTGCTCTCACTGAATTTTTTTTTGTTGAGTTTTTGGAGCTGAAACCCTCCCAAATCCTTTAAAATCGGTCTTTACCTACTTCTTTTAATAACCGCAGAGTAGTGCAAAGAAGCCACACGCTCATTTTTCTGGTGGCCTCCACCATAAGCCGCTTTCCTTTCATAGTTTCACAGTTTATAAGGTTTAAGGGAAGTTGTCAGCTACTCGCCTATCACTACCTGTCCCTGCAGCTTCCTAGCACATCCCTAAGCCTCCCCTCCTGGCCTAATACTGTAATAGTATTGCATTTTTGATCCTTTTTTTTTTTTTTTTTTTTTTTTGTGCTGCGTTTTTTTTCTCCATTAACAATGGTGTCAAAGGAGAAAACGGAGGAGAAAAAACAGATCACTAGTTGACACGCTCATTCTTTTTCTGGACACGTTTTCTGTCCCAAAAACGAACCAGTAAAAAATGCTCCGTCTGCACATTTATCAAAAAACTCATTGACTTTGCCTGGCATCACAGAAAGTGATCTATTTCCATGCAAAAACGGATCACAAAAAACGGACCAAAAACACACAGTGTGAACATGGCCTAACCACCGTCTCTGCGAGAATCGGGGTCTCTGTATTATCCCAGGGGCTGCATCCAGATTGAATGAAGCAATATACCGTATCTCCTCCTCTGCCATGGACTCTTTGGATACCGTCACACACAGAGATATATTGCATGCAACTCACTGGTTGCAGTAAAATCATGGACACATTGTTCCATTTGTACACAGCCACAAAATAGAACAATGTGTCCATGATTTCACTGCAACCAGTGAGTTGCATGCAATATATTTCTGTGTGTGACAGTACCCTTTCTCCCCCTTCTTCAGTGTCCTAATCTGGGCTCGTCTGTCTGGAGATTACAGCAGCTCACATATAGGGCAAATGTCTATGAGAAAGTGGCTAACAAGGATCCAGGTGCCTGCAGCGGTCTAGACACAGTAACCCCCATTACCAATGACCCCAGAACAGGATTTTCCTGTAGTAAGTAAATTGTAATTAATTTTTTTTTTATTTATGCAGTTTTACAATTACATGTCGAGCTATTTTACATATTCTTTATAATCTCCAGGGCTCAGTTCAGTCTATTTTCTGCTGCTGTTTGGAAAGTATTGGCGCCTTTATTTGAACTCGGCTCACCGTCCGGTATTTCGACCTTTTACCTGCTCAGCTCACGTGTCTATAGCAGGTGAAAGACAATCCTGTGCCGCCTCATTAATGATTCACTGCGAGTCTTATTTCAAAGTCTTGAACAGGGAAAATGATGATACGGCTGAGTGCGGGCAGCAGTGAGCACCGTGCACACGTCAGGCTCCTGTATTCCTAGATCTGGGCATCAGCAAGCACTGTGCACACGTCAGGCTCCTGTATTCCTAGATCTGGGCATCAGCAAGCACCGTGCACACGTCAGGCTCCTGTATTCCTAGATCTGGGCATCAGCAAGCACCGTGCACACGTCAGGCTCCTGTATTCCTAGATCTGGGCAGCAGCGAGCACCGTGCACACGTCAGGCTCCTGTATTCCTAGATCTGGGCAGCAGCGAGCACTGTACACACGTCAGGCTCCTGTATTCCTAGATCTGGGCAGCAGCGAGCACTGTGCACACGTTAGCTCCTGTATTCCCCTAGATCTGGGCAGCAGCGGTCACCGTGCCCACGGTAGGCTCCTGTATTCCTAGATCTGGGCAGCAGCGAGCACTGTCCACACGTCAGGCTCCTGTATTCCTAGATCTGGGCAGCAGCGAGCACCGTGCAAATGTCAGCTCCTGTATTCCTAGATCTGGGCAGCAGTGAGCACCATGCACACGTCAGGCTCCTGTATTCCTAGATCTGGGCAGCAGCAAGCACCGTGCAAATGTCAGCTCCTGTATTCCTAGATCTGGGCAGCAGTGAGCACCGTGCACACGTCAGGCTCCTGTATTCCTAGATCTGGGCAGCAGCGAGCACCGTGCACACGTCAGGCTCCTGTATTCCTAGATCTGGGCAGCAGCAACCACCGTGCACACATCAGCTCCTCTATTCCTAGATCTGGGCAGCAGCGAGCACCCTGCAAATGTCAGCTCCTGTATTCCTAGATCTGGGCAGCAGCGAGCACCGTGCACACGTCAGGCTCTTGTATTCCTAGATCTGGGCAGCAGCGAGCACCGTGCACACGTCAGGCTCCTGTATTCCTAGATCTTGGGAGCAGCGAGCACCGTGCAAATGTCAGCTCCTGTATTCCTAGATCTGGGCAGCAGCGAGCACCGTGCACACGTCAGGCTCCTGTATTCCTAGATCTGGGCAGCAGCGAGCACCGTGCACACGTCAGGCTCCTGTATTCCTAGATCTTGGGAGCAGCGAGCACCGTGCAAATGTCAGCTCCTGTATTCCTAGATCTGGGCAGCAGCGAGCACCATGCACCCGTCAGGCTCCTATATTCCTAGATCTGGGCAGCAGCGAGCACCGTGCAAATGTCAGCTCCTGTATTCCTAGATCTGGACAGCAGCGAGCACCGTGCACACGTCAGGCTCCTGTATTCCTAGATCTTGGCAGCAGCGAGCACCGTGCACACGTCAGGCTCCTGTATTCCTAGATCTGGGCAGCAGCAAGCACCGTGCAACACATCAGCTCCTCTATTCCTAGATCTGGGCAGCAGCGAGCACCCTGCAAATGTCAGCTCCTGTATTCCTAGATCAGGGCAGCAGAGAGCACTGTGCACACGTCAGCTCCTGTATTCCTAGATCTGGGCAGCAGCAAGCACCGTGCACACGTCAGCTCCTCTATTCCTAGATCTGGGCAGCAGCGAGCACCCTGCACACGTCAGGCTCCTGTATTCCTAGATCAGGGCAGCAGAGAGCACTGTGCACACGTCAGCTCCTGTATTCCTAGATCTGGGCAGCAGCGAGCACCGTGCACACGTCAGGCTCCTATATTCCTAGATCTGGGCAGCAGCGAGCACCCTGCACACGTCAGCTCCTGTATTCCTAGATCTGGGCAGCAGTGAGCACCGTGCACATGTCAGCTCCTGTATTCCTAGATCTGGGCAGCAGCGAGCACCCTTCACACGTCAGCTCCTGTATTCCTAGATCTGGGCAGCAGTGAGCACCGTGCACATGTCAGCTCCTGTATTCCTAGATCTGGGCAGCAGCGAGCACCGTGCACACGTCAGCTCCTGTATTCCTAGATCTGGGCAGCAGCGAGCACCGTGCACACGTCAGGCTCCTGTATTCCTAGATCTGGGCAGCAGCGAGCACCGTGCACACGTCAGCTCCTGTATTCCTACATCATCCTCATATAACTTAATTTTTTATTATAATAATATAAAATAATGTCCTCGCTTATATATAAAATAGTGTCCACACTTCTATTATAAGGTGCCTGAGATCGTGTTTCACCCTCCCATCTTCCAAACTGTTCACCAACAAAGCAGAACCTTTCTTCGTCTTAGATTTTTCTATTATGTTTTTAATTTTTTTTCTTCCTGCTTCGATTTCAAGAAAAAAACAAAAGCAGAGGAAAGTATAACATTTTGGAGAATGGCGTCAATCGTGCAGTATTGTGTTTCTCACGTGGTTCATGTTACAAACCTGTAGAAAGTGTGTTTGAGCTAATATACATGAAGGCCTCTTGACAGTAAGGCCACATGCACACATTGAGTATTTGGTGAGTTTATTTACCTCAGTATTGTAAGGCCACATGCACATGTTGTGTGTTTGAGATTTCTACCTCAGTATTTGTAGCCAAAACCAGGAGTGGAACAATCAGAGGAAAAGTATAATAGAAACACGTCACCACTTCTGTATTTTACCTCTGATTGTTCCTCTCCTGGTTTTGGCTACAAAAACTGAGGTAAAACAGTCACCAAATGCTCATGAGAATGTAGTTTCTAAGGCCACGTGCACACATTGAGTATTTGGTGAGTTTTTTACCTCAGTGTTTACAGCCAAAACCCTGAGAGGAAAAGTATAATAGAAACACGTCACCACTTCTGTATTTATCACCCACTCCTGGTTTTGGCTACAAATACTGAGGTAAAAATGTCACCAAACACCCAATGTGTGCTCATGGGTTCATAGAAATTTGCCCACTGTGCTTCCTTCTAAGGCAATGTTCACACGTCGCGCTTTAGCCGCGTTTTTTTACGTGGTGCCTTTCCCCAAAAGCGCATCGGCATCAGCGTTCCCGACACAGTGAATGGACTTTCACTTTTGCCGTTCAGACTATGCGTAATTTAGCAACGCGCTTTTGGGGCCGAAAGTGCGTCCGTAAAAAGAATGAACTTGCGCGCTTCCTCCCATAGCCCCCATTATAAGGCGCTGGAATACGCATTGCCATTCACACAATGCTGTATTCCGGCGCATATAAGCGGAGGCGCAGGAGGAAGTGATGTCACATGGGCAGAGGAATAATCCTGTTCTTGTGTGACATCTGTGTAATTTCGCTTTAGCAGGGTATGTACATACACTGTTAAAGAAGCGAACTAAAAGAAAGCAATAGTTTAAAAAATAAAAAAATGAAATACCTCTTCGCAGACTGTCCTGGGAAGGCGTCCGATCGCTGCAAGGACCTGAATCAGCTGACCGGGCAGCAAATCGATCCGCTGATGTGTCACCTGACAGCATCAGCTGAGCAGTTGACAAAAGATGTCAACGGAAGAAGGATTTTGGATTTTAATACTCCCAATTCTTTTTTTTTTTTCTTTTTTTTTCGTCTTGGGGTGTGAGCCTCTGTCAGGGACATCTAGAGCAAACTTGTATTATAAGGATAAGGGTATAAAATCTGCGCTGCCTTGAAGAAATGTAGGATCCAGGGTTGTGGAATGGGTAAGCCGAACCTCCGACTCCTCAGTTCCCCTGAATCTGACCCCGACTCCTTCATATATATGGCTCATGTTTAAGTGATAAATTTATTGTAGTACAATCTGAACATCAGGTTTTTATCATTATTATGATAAAATAATCAAGACATTTAGATAGAACATAATAATAATTCATAATGATAATATTCAGCATATATAGTGGGGAAAAAAGTATTCAGTCAGCCACCAATTGTGCAAGTTCTCCCACTTAAAAAGATGAGGTCGGCCTGTAATTGACATTGTAGGTAGACCTCAACTATGAGAGACAAAATGAGA
>JARQOC010000003.1:55519623-55595554 GCA_033576535.1 Allobates femoralis | reverse complement strand
AATATGGGTTTGCAAGCATCTTTACCTACAAGTCGGCTGAAATGATCCGTCAACATGTGCCTTTAACAGCCTTGGGTTGATCGGAAAACCACTCACAGTTGTTAACCAGTTAAATGCCGCTGACAGTCTCTGACAGCGGGATGTAACTCAGGCGGAGAGCACAACATTCATACTCCCATCGATCAGCTGAGATGTGTGGGGGAGGATGCGAGCTCACCACGTGAGCTCGCACCAGAGAGAGAGGCATGAACCATGACGAACCTGTATGTCATAGGTCGTGAAGGGGTTAACCACGCTTTTACCGCAGTTTTCTAGTTTTGGTTTACAGTTGAAAATATAGTGATTTTGAAACTGTCATGTTCCAAAACCGATTCAGAAACACAGCAAAGACCATTTTCATGCTCTTTGTTTGAAAAACGCAGCAAAAGCCATCCAGCTTTCAATTTCTGGCAAGAAATAAAACCGATGTGTGTGCACAATTCCTAAACCACATAGGGTTTGCAGGGAATGAAAAATGCAGGTTTAGATCAAAATAGATTAGCATAAAACCATGGTAAAAATACTGCAAAAATCCCGCTGGAATTACACATCGCCTTTTAGACAATGCACAATTCCAGCAGGAATATGCCAGGATATGATGTCACACAGGGCAGGAACAATCCTCCCCTGTGTGACATCTGTGACAGCCCCTTTTGGGTTTCGTAATGTATTAATATACACTGTGAAACCCAAAATAAACAAAGGCAAGGGTGTTAAAAATAATAAAAATGTAATACTTACCCTCCGCCGGGTGTTCCGGAGCCGAGTGCTGACACAACTGCAGGTATCGACCTTCCAGGATTTATTAAGATTGCTGATTGGCCGCTCGCGGTCATGTGATATGCGTATCATAGCACGTCACATATCACATGACCGCGAGCGACCAATCATCGATCTTGATAGGCCCTGGAAGGTCGATACCTACGGTTGTGTCGGCACCTGGCTCCTGAACACCTGGTGGAGGGTAAGTATTCAATTTTTATTATTTTTAACACGTTTGCCTTTTTTTTATTTTGGCTTTCGTATTATATACAGTATTAATACACTAGGAAACCCAAAAGGGGCTGTTACACACGTCACACAGGGGAGGAACACAGGATTCTTCCTCCCCTGTGTGACATCAGTTCTCCCCTGTGCTTTTGGGGAAGAAATGCGCCCGTAAAAAAAATGTGGTGTGTGAATGCACCGTGTTTTTTTACGGCGCTTTTTTGCACAGGTGCAAAACGCTGCACAGAGTGCCCGCGCAAAAATGTGCAATGTGTGAACACAGCCTTACAGCCATATACAGATGAGTGAGTAGAAAGAGCAGGGACCTGGCTTGAGAAAACAGTAGCCCTGGCTCTTGTCATTAGAGTGCTGCACCCTGATGTCACCTCTGGGGGTCCTGGGGTCAGGGGGGCTCAATCCATTTAATCCATTGCAGACCTTCTGTAGAGCTCATTTAACCGTTTATCCTGTTGATGTACTTTCCATTTTATGCTGACGGGATTACAGACCCTTTCCCTGCTGGCGGACAATTCTGTTGGTCTTCATTCTTACTAGCCAGATCTCAGAAAGGTCCGGACAGCAAAGAAATCAGATTATGACACTAAACTATGGTGATACAAGACAGAGGTTTATTAGCTTCCGATTCCAGCTCTGCTTCATCTGTGCCCTATTTACAGCTCTAGACGCCTTTGGTAAATGATCATTATGTGTCATTATCTGACAATTTCCCACTAGGCTTCGGCAAATGTTTAATTCAGAAGTGAATTAGAGCCCCATCAGGGACCAATGAATCACCGGAATCAATTAGGAGACATACATTTACAGATCATTTAGTTCACTCGTCTACAAGTCTCTTGACATCCCCCCTGTGTCTATAATGAATCTAACACAATGACAATGGAGATGTAGTTGTGTTCTTCATATTGTTCATATTGTCCTCTAGACGCTTCATTTGGAGATGGCGCAGGCGGACAGAACCCGCACAAGCGTCTCCTATACTCCGAGTCATATCACCTGGAAGATTGCACAATACCCCAATGAACCCTTTGAGAGGCATCTGCGTTCCTGCCCCCTACCGCCCCACGGGGCTGCCCTCCCTTGCTTTTGATAGGCGTGTAAGAAGCGGAGAATGATTACTTATTATCCCTGATAGATTGAGAAAATGCGATACTTAAAGGGCAACACACTGTAGGCACTTAGTATAATAATATATTAATAAAATAATAAAATAAAACTAATATATTAATATTATTTGTATCTACATTGGAAGCACAATAGCCATAGGCATTATGTTTATACTTTGCTTATTAGCGTAACTTAGGTACCCTTACTCATTTACATGGGCCATATAGGACTTGTCACTAAATCTCAGCATTTTCCACATTCTACAGGTGAATCTCAATGAATTAGAAAATCATCAAAAAGTTCATTAATTTCAGTAATTCAATACATAAAGTGATACACATATATTATATAGAGTCATTAACACACAAAGGGATCTATTTCAAGTGTTTAGTTCTGTTAATGTTGATGATTATGGCTTACAGCCCAATGAAAACCCATAGGTCATTATCTCAGAAAATTAAAGTAGGGAGGATGAAGGGTTAAAAACAGCACTGCGGCATTCCACAAGATATCAAAGGGTGAATGTAAAATTATTTATTAGTCAACGTGTTTCAGGACTCCAGGAACATGGCAATATGATATTGATTTGTCCTGAGGAAGGGGCCAGGGAGCCCTGAAATGTGTTGACTAATAAATCAATATTATATTCACCCTTTGATATCTGGTGGAATACGGCAGCGCGATCATTAACCTTTCATCCTCCCTACTCTATATGCACCACACTGTGGACTGCAGCAGTCGTGATCTGCTTTTATAGTGGTTGTGACTCTCACAACCACACAAGGTGAAGCCTCTGATACATATTTAGGTCATATTTTATCTCTCAGACCCTTCATCCTCCCTACATTAATTTTCTGAGATAATAACATTTGGGTTTTCATTGGCTGTAAGCCATAATCATCAACATTAACATAAATAAACACTTGAGATTGATCACTCTGTGTGTAATGACTCTATATAATATATGTGCTTCACTTTGTTTTAAATTACTGAAATAGAATAACTTTTTGATGGTATTCTGATTCATTGAGATGCTCCTATAGGTACCCTTACTCATTTAGATGGGCCATATACAGTAGGATTTGGCTCGAATTCTCAGCATTTTCCACATTCTATTTGTACTGAGGCATTGTGTCTTTTATTTCATTGTGCATCATACTATGTATCGGGCGGCTGGCAGATTCCTCTCCACAAGGAGAATAGCTGTTCCCCAGACCTCGTCTTAGCCTCTCACACAGCCAGATCAGAATCCCACACACTGCACTGATGAGGGGTAGTCACCCCGAAACACAGCGTCTGCAGATTGGGGTTCTGATCTGGCACAAATCATATTAAAAGGTTTGTTAAAGAGTCAATTATAACACTTAGGAATGCTACCCTTATTGGGTGGCATTAGAGTTTGTCTACATCCTCACTGAAGTGACAATTTACATACATTATGTATCACTGTGTAATGCCTTTATTTTTGGTACTTTTTATGTGCCTTATTTACCTATTGTATATTCCTCTTCGACCAGTTCACCGATGCTTCTGCCCTGTGCCAGTCATGGTAAGCCACCATACAGTGCTAACCACTGGGCCACCATACAGTGCTAACCACTGGGCCACCATACAGTGCTAACCACTGAGCCACCGTACAGTGCTAACCACTGAGCCACCATACAGTACTAACCACTGAGCCACCATACAGTGCTAACCACTGAGCCAACCATACAGTGCTAACCACTGAGCCACCATACAGTACTAACCACTGAGCCACCATACAGTGCTAACCACTGAGCCACCATACAGTGCTAACCACTGAGCCACCATACAGTGCTGACCACTGAGCCACCATACAGTGCTAACCACTGAGCCACCATATACAGTGCTAACCACTGAGCCACCATACAGTGCTGACCACTGAGCCAACATACAGTGCTAACCACTGAGCCACCATACAGTGCTAACCACTGGCCACCATACAGTGCTAACCACTGAGCCACCATACAGTGCTAACCACTGAGCCACCATACAGTGCTAACCACTGAGCCACCATACAGTGCTGACCACTGAGCCACCATACAGTGCTAACCACTGAGCCACCATACAGTACTAACCACTGAGCCACCATACAGTGCTAACCACTGAGCCACCATACAGTGCTAACCACTGAGCCACCATACAGTGCTAACCACTGAGCCACCATACAGTGCTAACCACTGAGCCACCATATACAGTGCTAACCATTGAGCCACCATACAGTGCTGACCACTGAGCCAACATACAGTGCTAACCACTGAGCCACCATATACAATGCTAACCACTGAGCCACCATATACAGTGCTAACCACTGAGCCACCATATACAGTGCTAACCACTGAGCCACCATATACAGTGCTAACCACTGAGCCAACATACAGTGCTAACCACTGAGCCACCATATACAGTGCCAACCACTGAGCCACCATACAGTGCTAACCACTGAGCCACCCTACAGTGCTAACCACTGAGCCACCATATACAGTGCCAACCACTGAGCCACCATATACAGTGCTAACCACTGAGCCTCCATATACAGTGCTAACCACTGAGCCACCATACAGTGCCAACCACTGAGCCACCATACAGTGCCAACCACTGAGCCACCATATACAGTGCCAACCACTGAGCCACCATATACAGTGCCAACCACTGAGCCACCGTATACAGTGCTAACCACTGAGCCACCATATACAGTGCCAACCACTGAGCCACCATACAGTGCTAACCACTGAGCCACCATATAGTACTAATGATTGAGCCACCATATAGTGCTAAACACTGAACCACCGTTCTGCCCTATAAACTTACCACTCTCAGCCACAAATCTCTCCACAGTGCTGCACCGCCCTACATCGCCTCCTTCATCTTTGTCTATCGCCCTACCATTGCCCTCCATTCCATTAATGACCTTAGACTGACATCCTCTATATTCCCAACCTCCTACTCCGGTCTGCAGAACTTCTCTCGTGCTGCACCAATTTTTTTTTTAAAGCACTACCAAGGGAATTCGCTTCATTCTCAATACCCACAATTTTAATCTGGCCCTAAAAATGCATCTCTTTAAACTGACCTATCAGTTATCAAACTATCCCCATTCTGTACTTTCCAATATAATCTTCCACATCTGGCCTCTGGTATCATCTGTCTACACCCCCATGCACTATATAGCCCTTTATCTGTACTGTACTGATCCCGGCTGGTGAACGGTTCATGCAGCTTTATGTGAATCCCCTATTTATTATATTGATGGCTGGACCATATATGACGGCACGTTTTACCATTCACCTTTTGTGCCCCCTGTTTCCCCATAGACTGTAGCTTGTGATCAGGGCCCTCGCTCCTCCTGGTATCTGGTATACTGTGTTACTCTGTATTGTGTCATTGTCTGTATATGACCCCCTGAATTGTAAAGTGCTGCAGAATATGATTGGCGCTATAGAAATAACATTATTATTATTATTATTACTCCCTGTGATTATCTCACTCCTCTTCTTTATATTTGTTTACATATGTTTATATATCATGGAACCATAAAGATGACTATGTTTATATGTATTTTGAGTGTATAGGTAGGTTATGTACATTTAATGCGGGTAATGACCCTCTTGGTGTATATTTCATTTCTTGGCCCACTGGTTAGAGGCCACGTTTGTAGGTTATACAATATGTCTTATAGTTCTACATGTTTAATGTGTGTTTCTTACTCAGAACTCCTGGATCCAGCTGCTGGTGACGAGTCTCCTTCCATGGCCGCCCAGTGCACACCTCTACGTCACGTCCCCTTTATAGGTCAGCTCAGGTGGTGGGCTACTGCCTGAGATATCAGCTATGGAGGCAATGCTTCTACTGCGAAGAAGAAAAGAACCTGCGTCACTGCTCCATAGAGTGTGCACAGGAGTCAGACAGGCTCCATAGAGTGTGCGCAGGAGCCGAACACGCTACATAGAGTGTGCACAGGAGTCAGACACGCTACATAGAGTGTGCACAGGAGCTGAACACGCTCCATAGAGTGTGCACAGGAGCCGAACACTCTACATATAGTGTGCACAGGAGCCGAACACGCTACATATAGTGTGCACAGGAGTCAGACAGGCTCCATAGAGTGTGCCCAGGAGCCGAACACGCTACATAGAGTGTGCACAGGAGCCGAACACGCTACATATAGTGTGCACAGGAGCCGAACACTGTACATATAGTGTGCACAGGAGCCGAACACACTACATATAGTGTGCACAGGAGCCGAACACGCTACATATAGTGTGCACAGGAGTCAGACAGGCTCCATAGAGTGTGCACAGGAGCCGAACACGCTACATAGAGTGTGCACAGGAGCCGAACACGCTACATATAGTGTGCACAGGAGCCGAACACTCTACATATAGTGTGCACAGGAGCCGAACACTCTACATATAGTGTGCACAGGAGCCGAACACTCTACATATAGTGTGCGCAGGAGCCGAACACACTACATAGAGTGTGCACAGGAGCCGAACACACTCCATAGAGTGTGCACAGGAGCCAAACACGCTCCATAGAGTGTGCACAGGAGCCGAACACGCTACATAGAGTGTGCACAGGAGCCGAACACACTACATAGAGTGTGCACAGGAGCCGAACACACTCCATAGAGTGTGCACAGGAGCCAAACACGCTCCATAGAGTGTGCACAGGAGCCGAACACGCTCCATAGAGTGTGCACAGGAGCCAAACACGCTCCATATAGTGTGCACAGGAGCCAAACACGCTCCATAGAGTGTGCACAGGAGCCGAACACGCTCCATATAGTGTGCACAGGAGCCGAACACGCTACATATAGTGTGCACAGGAGCCAAACACGCTCCATAGAGTGTGCACAGGAGCCGAACACGCTCCATATAGTGTGCACAGGAGCCGAACACGCTACATATAGTGTGCACAGGAGCCAAACACGCTCCATAGAGTTTACACAGGAGCCGAACACGCTACATATAGTGTGCACAGGAGCCGATCAGGCTCCATATAGTGTGCACAGGAGCCGAACACGCTGCATATAGTGTGCACAGGAGCCGAACACGCTACATATAGTGTGCACAGGAGCCGAACACACTACATATAGTGTGCACAGGAGCCGGACACGCTACATATAGTATGCACAGGAGCCGAACATGCTACAAATAGTGTGCACAGGAGCCGAACATGCTACATATAGTATGCACAGGAGCCGAACACGCTACATATAGTTTGCACAGGAGCCGAACAGGCTACATATAGTTTGCACAGGAGCCAAACACGCTACATATAGTGTGCACAGGAGCCGAACACTCTACATATAGTGTGGACAGGAGCCGAAAATGCTACATATAGTGTGCACAGGAGTCAAACACGTTACATATAGTATGCACATGAACCGAACACGCTACATATAGTTTGCACAGTAGCCGAACACACTACATAGAGTGTGGACAGGAGCCAAACACACTACATATAGTGTGCACAGGAGCCGAACGCGCTACATATAGTTTGAACAGGAGCCGAACACGCTACATATAGTGTGCACAGGAGCTGAACATGCTACATATAGTGTGCACAGGAGCCGAACACGCTACATATAGTGTGCACAGGAGCCGAACACGCTACATATAGTGTGCACAGGAGCCGAACACGCTACATAGAGACCACACAACAGCAGCTAAGATTCATAACACAAACTGGAGCCAGGTCACAGCTCAGGAAAAGAGCTGAAGAACTAGACACTTAGCTTTATATATATGGCCACATACATAACCGCCCAGTAGCCATGTCCAGGTGTGTCTCCTATACAGGTCCCTACACTCAGTCACAATCACATTTCTATACACTTACACACAATTATATACACTTATATACACAATTATATACACTTATATACACAATTATATACACTCATAAACAATTTGAAACACTTATACAATTATATACACCAATGATATATACACACATACAGAATTATATAAACACATAAACCAACATACACATACACAATAATATACAATTATATACCCTCATACACAACTCTACACACACATATGGGGGCGCTGTTACTTTGGGTGAGTGAGGACAGGCTGACAGCTCGCCTCTTGTCTCCGGTGCAGTCACGGTTTCTCCTCCGGTGTGAGGCCCGTGCGCTGTGTAACGTTATTACTAGACACTGGCGCGCACAGCACACTGCCCTCTCGCTGTGCAGTGATGTGGACGGGCCGCGCTGTGTACTGGTGTCTCCCGCGCTGTGTAGTCGTGTCTGCCGCCCGCATCACTGTACAGCAGAGAGGCCGGAGCAGTGTGCTGAGCGCGGCCATGTCTATGCAGACCACCGTGCACTCCTGCTTGGGACTTGTTGTGACAAGCACATCTCAGCTCTGCAGTGCCGGTGACTGCTGTCCTGCCGGCCAGTTCTGCATTGGGCTCTGGAAAACAGAATGTTTTTTCTGCCAGACATACAGTGAATTCAGTGACAGGTTCAGCTTTGATATATCTCTGAGTCCCAGCTCCCAGATTTGCATTGGATTCTTTGGCAAACTCAGCTCTGCTCATCAGTCCTTTTAAATCTAATCTGCTCCATCGGATCCTGTGATTTTGCTTTCATCTGTTGCTCTTGCATTCTTCCATCTCAGCCTCCCTGCTGCACCAGCATCACCTGTCTCTGCTGCATGAGCACTGCTCTTCTGCACCAGCATCACCTGTCCCTGCTGCATGAGCACTGCTCTGCTGCACTAGCATCACCTGTCTCTGCTGCATGAACACTGCTCTTCTGCACCAGCATCACCTGTCCCTGCTGCATGAGCACTGCTCTGCTGCACTAGCATCACCTGTCCGTGCTGCATGAACACTGCTCTTCTGCACCAGCATCACCTGTCCCTGCTGCATGAACACTGCTCTGCTGCACCAGCATCACCTGTCCCTGCTGCATGAGCACTGCTCTGCTGCACCAGCATCACCTGTCCCTGCTGCATGAGCACTGCTCTGCTGCACCAGCATCACCTGTCCCTGCTGCATGAGCACTGCTGTGCTGCACCAGCATCACCTGTCCGTGCTGCATGAACACTGCTCTGCTGCACTAGCATCACCTGTCTGTGCTGCTTGAATTCTGCTCTTCTGCACCAGCATCACCTGTCCTGCATGAACACTGCTCTATTGCACCAGCATCACCTGTCCCTCGCTGCATAAACACCTGCTCTGCTGCACACACCATCACCTGTCCGTGCTGTCATGAACACTGCTCTGCTGCACTAGCATCACCTGTTCCTGCTGCATGAGCACTGCTCTGCTGCACCAGCATCACCTGTCCGTGCTGCATGAACACTGCTCTGCTGCACCAGAATCACCTGTCCGTGCTGCAAGAACACTGCTCTGCTGCACCAGCATCACCTGTCTGTGCTGCATGAACACTGCTCTGCTGCACCAGCATCACCTGTCTCTGCTGCATGAGCACTGCTCTGCTGCACCAGCATCACCTGTCTCTGCTGCATGAACACTGCTCTTCTGCACCAGCATCACCTGTCCCTGCTGCATGAGCACTGCTCTGCTGCACCAGCATCACCTGTCCCTGCTGCATGAGCACTGCTCTGCTGCACCAGCATCACCTGTCCCTGCTGCATGAGCACTGCTCTGCTGCACCAGCATCACCTGTCCCTGCTGCATGAGCACTGCTCTGCTGCACCAGCATCACCTGTCCCTGCTGCATGAACACTGCTGTGCTGCACCAGCATCACCTGTCCGTGCTGCATGAACACTGCTCTGCTGCACTAGCATCACCTGTCTGTGCTGCTTGAATTCTGCTCTTCTGCACCAGCATCACCTGTCCTGCATGAACACTGCTCTATTGCACCAGCATCACCTGTCCCTGCTGCATAAACACTGCTCTGCTGCACCACCATCACCTATCCGTGCTTCTTGAACACTGCTCTGCTGCACCAGCATCACCTGTTCCTGCTGCATGAGCACTGCTCTGCTGCACCAGCATCACCTGTCCGTGCTGCATGAACACTGCTCTGCTGCACCAGAATCACCTGTCCGTGCTGCAAGAACACTGCTCTGCTGCACCAGCATCACCTGTCTGTGCTGCATGAACACTGCTCTGCTGCACCACCATCACCTGTCCGTGCTGCATGAACACTGCTCTGCTGCACCAGCATCACCTGTCCGTGCTGCATGAACACTGCCCTGCTGAAGCAGCATCACCTGTCCGTGCTGCATTAACATTGCTCTGCTGAAGCAGCATCACCTGTCCGTGCTGCATTAACAATGCTCTGCTGCACCAGCATCACCTGTCCCTGCTGCATGAGCACTACTCTGCTGCACCAGCATCACCTGTCCGTGCTGCATGAACACTGCCCTGCTGAAGCAGCATCACCTGTCCGTGCTGCATTAACATTGCTCTGCTGCACCAGCATCACCTGTCCGTGCTGCATGAACACAGACCCTGTAGAGCAAGGTCTACAAGTATCCACCTCATCAGGAGAGTATTATTGTGCAAGGAGTTTGCATGTTCTCTCCATGTTTGCATGAGTTTCCTCTGGGTTCCGGATTCCCCCCACACTCCAAAGTCACAGTGATGGGGAATGTAGATTGTGAGCCCCAATGGGGACAGTGATGAAGATGTCTGTATATCATAGCGCTAAAGCAATACATGATAAATAATTATGTCACATATTTAAAGGGAACCTGTCAGGGACTTAAGACCCCCTAACCTATCATTATCTGTCCCTGAAGCTTCCTACTACATCACTAACCATCCCTCTCTGCGGTCACGTCGTTTCCGGTCCGATGCATTGTGGCAGGTTATCAGGTGTACGGGCCGATTTCGATATGTGCACTGCGCATGCTCCGGAGCCACTGAGTACACTCAATATACAGTCATATTAAAAAGTTTGGGCACCCCTCTTAATCTTTTTTTTTTTGTTTAAAATAGTTTTTTTGCAACAGCTATTTCAGTGTGATATATAATAACTGATGGACACAGTAATATTTCAGAATTGAAATGAGGTTTATTGTACTAACCAAAAATGTGCAATATGCATTATTTCAAAATATGAAGGGTGCCAAAGTATGGACACTAGGGATGAGCGAGTCTACTCGCTAGGACTCGTTACTCGGCGATTCTTAAGGGACTCGCTGGACTCGGGAATCGGCGAGTCTTTTAGCGAATACTCGCTCAGTAACGAGTCCAATGCAAGTGAATGGCAATCTTAGTTTTGTCATAGTTTACTTTCTCTCACTCGCTAGACTCGCTAGACTCGCTCTATCACATCGCTATATAGCTTGAATCTCCCCAAACAGCAGCGAGTCTGAGCGAGTCTACGAGTCCGAATCCTAGCGAGTCTGCGATTCCGAGTCCTGTATTCTCTATTCGGGACTCGCGAATCCAGAATCTTTTATGTTACTAGTCAGCATTGCGTGTTAGGTCAGAAAACTTGTGAAGATAGCCAATCATAGTCAGTAATGGCATAGCAGCTTTGGTTGTGTCAGGACTATGATTGGCTGCTGTCCATCGTGATGCCTATGTCATCTATGACAGGCAAGGCAGTATATAAGGCTTGCCCCCGCCATTTTGGGCACATTGCTGAGAAGAGCTGACCTAGTGCAGGGAGACTTGGAGCAGATCTAGGGACAGTTAGGCAGTGTAGGAGTCACATATAACCCAAAAGTTCTTTTCAGAACTAACAGGACGCAGTGTAGGAGTCAAGATTCCTCACACATAACCCAAAAGTTCTTTTCAGAACTACCAGGACGGAGGATTGCTGTACAGGACTGTAAGGAAGGGAGATAGGAGCAGCCTTACAGTGAATCCAGCACCATCCTCAAAGCTTAGTTCACCCAGCTTTCCGCAGAGCTGTAATCCTAAGCTTTTTCTTATTTTTGGCACTAGTCTACCAAATAATTTTGGTGCCATTTTTCCACAAAAAATTTCCTGTGCCAGTGCTTTACTGTACGGTGTCCTGCCTGCAGCTCGCACGGTACTTGTAAACTTGCACGCAGCCAGCACCGCAGCCTAAGTGTGCCTGGTTCTGCGTACTAAACAATTTTTTCCTGTGCCAGTGCGTAGCTGTACGGTGTCCTGCCTGCAGCTCGCACGGTACTTGTAAACTTGCACGCAGCCAGCACCGCAGCCTAAGTGTGCCTGGTTCTGCGTACTAAACAATTTTTTCCTGTGCCAGTGCGTAGCTGTACGGTGTCCTGCCTGCAGCTCGCACGGTACTTGTAAACTTGCACGCAGCCAGCACCGCAGCCTAAGTGTGCCTGGTTCTGCGTACTAAACAATTTTTTCCTGTGCCAGTGCTAGCTGTACGGTGTCCTGCCTGCAGCTCGCACGGTACTTGTAAACTTGCACGCAGCCAGCACCGCAGCCTAAGTGTGCCTGGTTCTGCGTACTAAACAATTTTTTCCTGTGCCAGTGCGTAGCTGTACGGTGTCCTGCCTGCAGCTCGCACGGTACTTGTAAACTTGCACGCAGCCAGCACCGCAGCCTAAGTGTGCCTGGTTCTGCGTACTAAACAATTTTTTCCTGTGCCAGTGCGTAGCTGTACGGTGTCCTGCCTGCAGCTCGCACGGTATTGTAAACTTGCACGCAGCCAGCACCGCAGCCTAAGTGTGCCTGGTTCTGCGTACTAAACAATTTTTTCCTGTGCCAGTGCGTAGCTGTACGGTGTCCTGCCTGCAGCTCGCACGGTACTTGTAAACTTGCACGCAGCCAGCACCGCAGCCTAAGTGTGCCTGGTTGTGCGTACTAAACAATTTTTTCCTGTGCCAGTGCGTAGCTGTACGGTGTCCTGCCTGCAGCTCGCACGGTACTTGTAAACTTGCACGCAGCCAGCACCGCAGCCTAAGTGTGCCTGGTTCTGCGTACTAAACAATTTTTTCCTGTGCCAGTGCGTAGCTGTACGGTGTCCTGCCTGCAGCTCGCACGGTACTTGTAAACTTGCACGCAGCCAGCACCGCAGCCTAAGTGTGCCTGGTTCTGCGTACTAAACAATTTTTTCCTGTGCCAGTGCGTAGCTGTACGGTGTCCTGCCTGCAGCTCGCACGGTACTTGTAAACTTGCACGCAGCCAGCACCGCAGCCTAAGTGTGCCTGGTTTGCGTACTAAACAATTTTTTCCTGTGCCAGTGCGTAGCTGTACGGTGTCCTCCCTGCAGCTCGCACGGTACTTGTAAACTTGCATGCAGCCAGCACCGCAGCCTAAGTGTGCCTGGTTCTGCGTACTAAACAATTTTTTCCTGTGCCAGTGCGTAGCTGTACGGTGTCCTGCCTGCAGCTCGCACGGTACTTGTAAACTTGCACGCAGCCAGCACCGCAGCCTAAGTGTGCCTGGTTCTGCGTACTAAACAATTTTTTCCTGTGCCAGTGCGTAGCTGTACGGTGTCCTGCCTGCAGCTCGCACGGTACTTGTAAACTTGCACGCAGCCAGCACCGCAGCCTAAGTGTGCCTGGTTCTGCGTACTAAACAATTTTTTCCTGTGCCAGTGCGTAGCTGTACGGTGTCCTGCCTGCAGCTCGCACGGTACTTGTAAACTTGCACGCAGCCAGCACCGCAGCCTAAGTGTGCCTGGTTCTGCGTACTAAACAATTTTTTCCTGTGCCAGTGCGTAGCTGTACGGTGTCCTGCCTGCAGCTCGCACGGTACTTGTAAACTTGCACGCAGCCAGCACCGCAGCCTAAGTGTGCCTGGTTGTGCGTACTAAACAATTTTTTCCTGTGCCAGTGCGTAGCTGTACGGTGTCCTGCCTGCAGCTCGCACGGTACTTGTAAACTTGCACGCAGCCAGCACCGCAGCCTAAGTGTGCCTGGTTCTGCGTACTAAACAATTTTTTCCTGTGCCAGTGCGTAGCTGTACGGTGTCCTGCCTGCAGCTCGCACGGTACTTGTAAACTTGCACGCAGCCAGCACCGCAGCCTAAGTGTGCCTGGTTCTGCGTACTAAACAATTTTTTCCTGTGCCAGTGCGTAGCTGTACGGTGTCCTGCCTGCAGCTCGCACGGTACTTGTAAACTTGCACGCAGCCAGCACCGCAGCCTAAGTGTGCCTGGTTCTGCGTACTAAACAATTTTTTCCTGTGCCAGTGCGTAGCTGTACGGTGTCCTGCCTGCAGCTCGCACGGTACTTGTAAACTTGCACGCAGCCAGCACCGCAGCCTAAGTGTGCCTGGTTCTGCGTACTAAACAATTTTTTCCTGTGCCAGTGCGTAGCTGTACGGTGTCCTGCCTGCAGCTCGCACGGTACTTGTAAACTTGCACGCAGCCAGCACCGCAGCCTAAGTGTGCCTGGTTGTGCGTACTAAACAATTTTTTCCTGTGCCAGTGCGTAGCTGTACGGTGTCCTGCCTGCAGCTCGCACGGTACTTGTAAACTTGCACGCAGCCAGCACCGCAGCCTAAGTGTGCCTGGTTGTGCGTACTAAACAATTTTTTCCTGTGCCAGTGCGTAGCTGTACGGTGTCCTGCCTGCAGCTCGCACGGTACTTGTAAACTTGCACGCAGCCAGCACCGCAGCCTAAGTGTGCCTGGTTCTGCGTACTAAACAATTTTTTCCTGTGCCAGTGCGTAGCTGTACGGTGTCCTGCCTGCAGCTCGCACGGTACTTGTAAACTTGCACGCAGCCAGCACCACAGCCTAAGTGTGCCTGGTTCTGCGTACTAAACAATTTTTTCCTGTGCCAGTGCGTAGCTGTACGGTGTCCTGCCTGCAGCTCGCACGGTACCTTCCATCTCTCTAAAAATATCTTAGCCTCTAGTGTGTACCTTTCACGAAATAGTACCTGCTACTTGTTTTACAAGCCCCCAGAAAGCCACCAGAAATTACAAAATGTCACACAAAAAAACAAATCCCAAAAAAAGTCTTGCTAAGGGACAGGGACGAGGTACTGGCATTGGTAGTCGTGGCCAACTATCCACCAGTTCGGGCAGACAGACGAGGATTGATCGATCGTTCCTCCTGTCTAACTTTCCCCGTCAGGAAAGTAAACGAGTATTGAGGCCGGAAGACGAACAGCATCTAACGTCTTGGCTGGCAGACAAGACCTCAACAACAGGTTCTTGCAGCACTCAAGGTTCCTTGAGCACTGTGTCTACTGTTGGTACATACCATGCTGGGTCATCTAATCCACAACCTCTTCACAGTTCCTCAGACCAACAGCAGCCCCATGAAAATGTTGACACAGACATGGGTCACTCAGATGACTTATTTGGTACATATAATCCTTTACATGAATCCGGTTTGCCAGACTCCGTAGTAGATGAGATACTTGATGAAGAATTGTCCATTCATGGACAAGTTTTAGAGACACCCCGGCCACATGAACGTGTCTTTCAGCAAAGTCTTAGACCGTCTCAGGAGTTGGAGGATGATGATGATGAGACAGTGACACACTTGTCATCTGGGGAGCAAAATCTATCTTGTTATCGGGAAGATTTAGAAGAGGAAGGGGTTGATGATGAGACAACTGATCCCACGTGGAATGTTGCGATGCAGAGCCAGCAGAGCAGCACGGAGGAAGAAAGTGTGTATGTCCCACCAACAAAGGCAGCAAGGCCGACTCCTCCCACCAGAACTGAAAGAGTCACCACTGTTGCCCAAAATGTGTCCACTGTGGCTCAAAATTTGTCAACTGTTGGACAAAATGTCTCAAATGTGGGCCTCAGTAATCCCTCAGGGAGTACAGTCAAGCCTAGAGGTCGGTCAGCCACTGTGTGGAAATTTTTTAAAGATGGGCCTTCTCAAGAAAATGTGGTCATCTGTACCATCTGCCATGCAAGGCTCAGCAGAGGCCACGGGAAAGGAAACCAGAGCACCAGCAGTATGCGGAAGCACATGGCTGGTCAGCACCCTATTCAGTGGTCAAAAGTGCAGCCTTCCACAACAGTGTCATCTGACCCAAAGACTGCGACGGTAACTCAGATACGTCCGTCACAATCAAGTGTTGCTGAAGCTGGTCCAGCTCATATGTACTCATCACAAGCAGCGGTTGCAGAGAGACTGAACACGAGTGCAGACAGTTGTCGGTCAGCAACATCGTTACAGTTATCAGTGACACAGCTGTACGAAAGGAAGCAGAAATACCACTCTTCCCACCCATTAGCCAAAAAAATAAATGCCCAGATAGCTAAGTTGTTAGCAGTCGAGATGTTGCCGTTTAGGCTTGTGGGTACAGACTCTTTCCGTGAGCTTTTGGCTGTGGCAGTACCACGCTACTCGGTTCCAAGCCGCCACTACTTTTCACGTTGTGCCGTCCCCGCGTTACATGAGCATGTCATTAACAACCTCAAGCGTGCCCTCACCAACGCTGTAACCGGGAAAGTACACCTTACTACGGACACGTGGACAAGCAGTTCAGGACAGGGCCGGTACATCTCGCTCACCGCGCATTGGATCAACGTTGTGGAGAGTGTGCCAAACGATGTTAGTGTTACATCAAACATCCTACCCACGCCACGGATAGCTGGCACAACCTCATTCAGGGTCTCTGCATCATCCTATATGTCCACTACCCCATCTTCCGCTTCCTCGACCAATCCTCAATTGCCCTCAACATCACGGCCAAGTTGGGAGGTTTGCTGCAGTGCTTCAGCAAGACGCCAACAGGCTCTGCTGAAGCTGATCTGTTTAGGTCACACACCGCACACTGCAGTAGAGCTGTTGAAAGGTCTGAAGGAACAGACAGATGAGTGGCTATCCCCACTCCAACTCCAGACCGGTCTCGTGGTGAGCGACAATGGTCGTAACCTAGTGGCTGCACTAAAGCTCGGAAACCTTGTGCACGTGCCTTGCATGGCTCACGTGCTGAATCTGGTAGTGCAGAAATTCCTGCGTACATACCCAGAGCTATGTGACCTACTGGAGAAGGTGCGTCGACTTTGTGCACATTTTCGTCATTCGTCAACAGCGGTTGGAAAACTTTCATTGCTTCAAAAGCAATTGAATTTGCCCAACCACAGACTCATTTGTGACATGCCAACACGATGGAACTCTACATTCCATATGTTATCGAGGATCAATGAGCAGCAGAGGGCAATATCCGAGTATCAGTTGCAACATGCCCGTCAGACCGGCAGTCAGCCACGACATATTAGTACAATGGAGTGGGTGTGGATCGCTGACACATCTGAGGTTCTTGATAATTTTGACTACTGCACAAAACTGGTGAGCGGTGATCAGTCCATCATCAGTGTCACTATACCCATGCTGTGTCTGCTGAAAGAGTCCCTCATTAATCAGAAAAATGAAGCATTGAGAGCCCAGCAGATGGCTATGGAGCCAGATTTAAACAGCGCAGTACCTAGCCAGCAAAGCCAGTATGACCAGGCAACAATGGCTCCTGAGGAGGAACAGGAGCAAGACGATGAAGAGGATTCATTTTTTGTTGGTGCCGATGTCAACCCAGATGGTACTCAGAACCCCAGCTTTGTGTCTGTCCACCATGGGTGGCCTGGAGAGGAGGAGGCGGAGACAGACTTTGCGGATACAATGGGTATTGAACATCGTTCTGAGGACACTGAAGACATGACTCTATGCAGCTTAGGACACATGGCTGACTTCATGTTGACTTGTCTGCTAGAAGACCCACGAGTGATTAACATTTTGCACAACGACCTCTACTGGTTGGCCACCTTTCTGGACCCACGTTATAAAGATAAATTCACCTCGCTGCTGTTTCAGTCACCACGTGGCTTGACAATTGACTATTTCAAGAGTGTTCTTGTGGAAAATATGCTTCGAATATCACCGTCAGACAACACTCTGCCCATAGTTAGCAACTCTGTGCAACAGCAGCCTTTGGTCGGGGCACAATCATCCACGCTGTCCAGAAGAGATGCTGGAAAGATGTCCGCAAAGTGGGCTATGTTCAATAAGCCATCGAACCTGCAGCGCCATGTTGCTCCAGTAACCATCTCTCGGAGACAGAAACTTACCAACATGGTACAAGAATACTTAAGTGACAGTACCTGCTTCCTGACTGATGCCGCAGTCCCGTTTAATTACTGGGTCTCCAAGCTCCACACTTGGACCGAGCTCTCGTTGTATGCCTTGGAGGTGCTGGCATGCCCTGCAGCTAGTGTGACATCAGAGCGGATTTTCAGTGCCGCTGGGGGTATCATAACTGATACCAGGACACGTCTTACTCCAGAGAATGCAGACAGGCTTACTCTAATTAAGTTTAATAGGAACTGGATTTCACAAGACTTCTTGAGCCCTGAAGACGACAGTACTCAGAGCTGAAGTGCCACGTTCAACATCAATATGATATAATTAATCATTGTATTATATTGTGTCTTTTTGGTACAAGCAGTATGTCCAAGACCAGTAACGATTTGCGTAACCATGTTCCTGCAACCTGGTAATGAGGCTGCTTCATCTTAAACCAACACTACACCTTAACTTCGGTTTCATTAACCATCACAACACCTTTTCACAAGGAATCAACCTTTATTTTCTGTTAGCAAACATTTAACAGCCCCTTGGGCTAATTTTTGGAAACACCCAGCCTAACAAGCTGATCATGGCCCTTAGGCCTGCATTTACACTAAAAATGCAAAACAGCCCCTTGGGCTAATTTTTGGAAACACCCAGCTTAACAAGCTGATCATGGCCCTTAGGCCTGCATTTACACGAAAAATGCCAAACAGCCCCTTGGGCTAATTTTTGGAAACACCCAGCCTAACAAGCTGATCATGGCCCTTAGGCCTGCATTTATACCCAAAAAGCAAAACAGCCCCTTGGGCTAATTTTTGGAAACACCCAGCCTAACAAGCTGATCATGGCCCTTAGGCCTGCATTTACACTAAAAATGCCAAACAGCCCCTTGGGCTAATTTTTTGAAACACCCAGCCTAACAAGCTGATCATGGCCCTTAGGCCTGCATTTACACTAAAAATGCCAAACAGCCCCTTGGGCTAATTTTTGGAAACACCCAGCCTAACAAGCTGATCATGGCCCTTAGGCCTGCATTTATACCCAAAAAGCAAAACAGCCCCTTGGGCTAATTTTTTGAAACACCCAGCCTAACAAGCTGATCATGGCCCTTAGGCCTGCATTTATACCCAAAATGCAAAACAGCCCCTTGGGCTAATTTTTGGAAACACCCAGCCTAACAAGCTGAACATGGCCCTTAGGCCTGCATTTATACCCAAAATGCCAAACAGCCCCTTGGGCTAATTTTTGGAAACACCCAGCCTAACAAGCTGAACATGGCCCTTAGGCCTGCATTTATACCCAAAATGCCAAACAGCCCCTTGGGCTAATTTTTGGAAACACCCAGCCTAAGAGGCTTATCATGGCCCTTAGGCCTGCATTTACACTAAAAATGCCAAACAGCCCCTTGGGCTAATTTTTGGAAACACCCAGCCTAACAAGCTGAACATGGCCCTTAGGCCTGCATTTATACCCAAAATGCAAAACAGCCCCTTGGGCTAATTTTTCCAGGCACCAAGCCTATGCCTCCATCGTGGGCATTGCATGTACTATGCTCCTAGTACAAGCAATTCTATTGTATGGGCCAAGCACCCTGCTTTCTGAAAAAAATGTATATGAAGCCCCTTCAGCTAATTTTTTTAGGCAACAAGCCTATGCTTGCATCGTGGGCATTGCTTGGACTATCATCCTGCTGGAGCCTGGAGAAAGGTCCCACTGTACGCTCTGTAGAAAACGCGTAGACGCGATGTGTAGCAGGTAGATGTCCCAGCCTCTCACATGTGTGTTCCTAGTCTTGTTGCCATAGCGAGGCATTAAGTAACCCCCCAAACACAGGCACTGTTTATTTGTCAGCAACATTTGTCTGTGGAGTCATGATTTTACACTTAGTAACCAAGGTGACTTCATGCTCCATGCGGTCCGTAAAGTACTTGCTAATGATGCTCTCTCTCCCCTGTCCTCCACGCCAAATGTCTCGGGGTAATCCTTGACTCATCCCTCTCCTTCAAGCCCCACCTCTAGTTCCTAACCAAGTCCCTGTCACTCCAACTCAAAAATATTTCAAGAATTTGCTCGTTACTCAACCCTGACACAGCTAAAACACTCATTAATGCCCTCATCATCTCACGCCTTGACTACTGGAACCTCCTTCGCACAGGCCTCCCTGCCAACTCTCTTGCACCTCTCCAATGTATACTAAACTCTGCTGCCCGACTAATCCATCTGTCCTCACGCTACTCACCTGTCTACACCCACTGCCAAGCCCTTCACTGGGTCCCCGCCCCACAGAGAGCTCACTTTAAAACACTGATCATGACATTCAAAGCCTTACACAACCTATCCCCACCATACATCTCCGACATGATCTCCCGATACCATCCCTCACGCTACCTGCGTTCATCCAAAGAACTTCTCCGACACTCCCCCCTCATCTCCTCTTCCCACAACCGCATACAGGATTTCTCCCGGGCATCAACCATGCTCTGTAACTCGCTGCCCCACCTCATCACTCACTCGCCTACCCTGGGAACCTTCAAGAAACACCTAAAGACTCACCTCTTCCGACAGGCCTACAACCTGCCATGACACCCCGCTACACGCCCCACGACCGACACCTTCCCCACCCTATTGTATCCCCACCCACCCCTCGTTGAATGTGAGCCCACGCGTACAGGGTCCTCTCCTGTTGTACCTCTATGACCTTATTGTCTATGTTTATTGTACTTCTCCTTGTGTACCTTATCCTCATGTAAAGCGCCATGGAACCTATCGGTGCTATATAAATAAATAATAATTATAATGATGATGACTTTAAGCCCACCCACAAAACAACCTACACATCCTTTCCCTGAAAAAAGACAGACACAAAGCAGTTTTTGTAAACTGGGTATTATTCCGCCATAATGGTAAAAATGTCAGAATTTTTTTTTTTTTTTTTTGGTACAACTTTGTAAACAGGAAAATATAAGAAATAATAACAATGAAATTGTGCAATGCACATGAACACAAAATAAAAAAAAAAAAAAAAAGGGGTCTACAGCTGCTGGTAGGTTGCCGCATCCTCCGGCCTTGCCAGTAAAGTGACACCATCACCCTGGTCCTGCAAGAGGTCAAGGGCCCCATGAATGGCCTCCGGCAACCCTTGAGGGTGGATCCTCTGGGCCGGTGTGGGGAAAAATGGTAGGTCCCTGTTAGGTGGCCATTGTGGAATGGTAGGTACAGGCCTCTGTGGTGGCACATGGCTGTCCCGGGGTGTGGGCCTGTCTTGTAGGTTGTAGTGTCTGAGTTGCCACCCCTCCAAAAAATTGAAAACCTCACCTGGGTGGTTTGGTGGGCGACTGGCGTCAAGCACAATCTGTAATGCTGACCTTGCCCGCAGTAGCCTGTGAAATGGAATTTCATCCAGGAATGGTATCAGACTGTGGGCAAAGTCAGCATTACTTTGTGCACGCCGTCTATTAGGTGACCCCGGGATCAGACCATGGCTGGTGTGAGGTGGGCATCCAGGTTCCTCCTCTTGCGGCCGGACATGCCCCAAAGCTGGGGTTGGTGCTGGTGGCGGCGGTGGTGGTGTTGGTGCTGGTGGCGGCGGTGGTGGTGTTGGTTCTGGTGGCGGCGGTGGTGGTGTTGCTGCTGCTGGTGGCGGCGGTGGTGGTGGTGCTGGTGCTGGTGGCGGCGGGTGGTGGTGTTGCTGCTGCTGGTGGCGGCGGTGGTGGTGGTGCTGGTGCTGGTGGCGGCGGTGGTGGTGGTGTTGGTGGTGCTGGTGGCGGCGGCGGTGGTGGTGGCGCCGGCCGTGGTGGTGGTGGTGGGTGTTCTCCACGCCGCCTTCTGTTTGGCGGTGGAGGGTTCACAGCACGCCGCCCTCTGTAGTAAGCTTCTCTGTGGGTAAAGTAAAAAAAAATTTGGTGAATGCATTGCATTTGGAAACAAAAACATAGGTCAAACATTAAGTTGCACGCTTTTTAGACTCTGTGTATCTGTGTATTATTAATCAGATATTTGTTATTATTATGAAAGAATAACCAACTGTACATAACATAAAGGAATACGTGACTTTCTTTGCTAATTCCATACTAATACATAATTTTTCACCCCCTGATTAACACCCCCCCCCCCCCCCCATCCCATCTAATCTAGACGATCAATAACACCAATGGTTCACATGAAAAAAAAAAAGTCCCCCTGACTTCACTTTTTACTTGACATACTTAATTCACAAAACTTTTAGCTTATATCATCTATATAAAGCAGGGAAGGGGTTGAAAGGTATACAATATATATATATATAATCTATTTATATAATCGGGAGTTTGAAATTCCGGCACTGTAGCCTAATCCCAAACTCCTTAGCGTCACTGCGAGCGGAGACGCGTATGCGCCTTCGCGAGCCGCAGACGCTTAACTCACACAGCCGCTATAGCGTTTTCTCTAGCGGCCTCGCGCCCTCCGCTCACAGCAAGACCTGCGCCCCTCACAGCGCCCAATCCGCCCCGGCATGCTGGCATTTGTACTTCCCCCGTCTGTGCACCCACAGGTCTTAGCAGATCACTGATGCTGACAGCGGGGGGGGACAACACAGACAATCAAATCAGGAGGAGGTCAGTGTCAGGAGGAGATGACAGACGCCCGCCGGGGCCTGTGACACTGCAGAGGTCACAGCGGGGCTGTGTGTGCGGACAACGGGGAGGCCGGGGGCTACGGACGTACCGGACACGTCCTCTGCTCCTGGAGATGTGCCGCGGTTCCGCGCTCGCAGCGTATCTGACGCTGGAGCCGCGCTCACCACGCCCACACCACGCCCTCTGCCAAACAACCCACACCTCTCACTAACCTCCTGCAGCTAACCACACCCCATGTTTACCTTTGCCATGATGTCATTTAGCTGCGGCCGCTATCTTTAATAAGGTCAGAAATGATGGCAGTAATCGGATCTCTGCTCCCTCTAGCACGCCCCAACACTGTAGCACCATCTATTAACCCTATTCTCATCACCTATATACTCTGCTACCCACTGAGCCGCCTGTATACTCTGCTACCCACAGACCCGCCTGTATACTCTGCTACCCACAGACCCACCTGTATACTCTGCTACCCACAGACCCGCCTGTATACTCTGCTACCTCAGACCCGCCTGTATACTCTGCTACCCACAGACCCGCCTGTATACTCTGCTACCCACAGACCCGCCTGTATACTCTGCTACCCACAGACCCGCCTGTATACTCTGCTACCCACAGAGCCGTCTTTATACTCTGCTACCTCAGACCCGCCTGTATACTCTGCTACCCACAGACCCGCCTGTATACTCTGCTACCCACAGACCCGCCTGTATACTCTGCTACCCACAGAGCCGTCTTTATACTCTGCTACCTCAGACCCGCCTGTATACTCTGCTACCCACAGAGCCGCCTGTATACTCTGCTACCTCAGACCCGCCTGTATACTCTGCTACCCACAGAGCCACGTGTATACTCTGCTACTCACAGAGCCGTCTTTATACTCTGCTACCTCAGACCCGCCTGTATACTCTGCTACCCACAGAGCCGCCTGTATACTCTGCTACCTCAGACCCGCCTGTATACTCTGCTACCCACAGAGCCGCCTGTATACTCTGCTACCCACAGAGCCGTCTTTATACTCTGCTACCTCAGACCCGCCTGTATACTCTGCTACCCACAGAGCCGCCTGTATACTCTGCTACCCACAGACCCGCCTGTATACTCTGCTACCCACAGACCCGCCTGTATACTCTGCTACCCACAGAGCCGTCTTTATACTCTGCTACCCACAGACCCGCCTGTATACTCTGCTACCCACAGAGCCGTCTTTATACTCTGCTACCTCAGACCCGCCTGTATACTCTGCTACCCACAGACCCGCCTGTATACTCTGCTACCCACAGACCCGCCTGTATACTCTGCTACCCACAGACCCGCCTGTATACTCTGCTACCCACAGACCCGCCTGTATACTCTGCTACCCACAGACCCGCCTGTATACTCTGCTACCCACAGAGCCGTCTTTATACTCTGCTACCTCAGACCCGCCTGTATACTCTGCTACCCACAGACCCGCCTGTATACTCTGCTACCTCAGACCCGCCTGTATACTCTGCTACCCACAGAGCCAAAATGGAAACTAATGTATATATTTATAAATAATACTAAATGTACACAACAGTGCTGCAGATACATACCTTGGCATAGCGGCCACCGGGTGAAGGAAGGACAGCCGGTCATAAAAGTGGTAGTGGTTGAGCAATGGAGCGGCTCCCGGTTGTCTCTCTGAGTACTGCCGGTACTGCTTCTTATGCTGGTCCCGGCAGCTCCTCCACCGTTTTTTAAGATGGTCAACTGTGAAATGATTTGAAACCGGCTTTAGAGATGTGTAATATTTGAAAAAACAAAAGTATGTGTACAAATCAACAATAACATTTTATTCATTTTGTGTGTGTAATGTGTATACAAGGCACAGTGACACGACAGTGTGGAACATCATCAACAGCATTACGGACATTGAGCTCACGTGGCCACAATCACAAATGAGGCAGGACACATGTCAACGCATAGAGAATGTAATAGTGCGGGCACCAGACTCTGGTCATTAGTGGTATTTATATACACCCAACCCCTTGGCCGAAAGAGCCAGGAGGATAAGACATTAAACTCATTGTACTGTTGTGACCCCATCCAAATATAGGCAACTATGCGGTGGAGCATGATAACACATTCAGGGTCCTGTATACCCTGCTATGGGGGCCCTGTATTCCCACTGCTGGGGGCCCTGTAAACCCACTGGGCCACTGTCTACTCACTGCTGGGGGCCCTGTATACCCACTGCTGGGGGGGCCTGTACACACACTGAGGGCCCTGTATACAGGGACTGACTGGCACCCTACAGTTTGGGTCGCAACCCTCCCTCACTGGCCCGACACAGGTGAGGACGGGGGGTGGGGGGGGTGATGACTGGCGGCCGCCTCACAGTCACCGCAGCTCCCGCATTATCCTATGGCTCGCTCCCAGCCGCAGCCTCGCGCTCCTCACAGCCGCTCGCTAACAGTCGCAGCCGCACGCCACTCACAGACGCTCACTCCCGGACGCAGCCGCGTGCTGATGACGTCATCGCGCGGCCAGGAGCTTCCGTTTCCGCCTGCTGCTTCAGGGACATGCGGATTATTCATGCTCCTGCAGCCGCATGACCCGTGGCACCTGGGCCAGTCCGCCCCTGCCTGTATACGACAATATGGGAGCATGTATACCCAGCTGGGGGCCTGTATACTCTGCAGGGGGAGGTGTATACTCTGCTGGGGGGCTGTCTACCAGTGATAGCCGCTGTATACCAGGATGGCGGTGAATATGTTTTCATAGTTTTTCGGGGCAAAAATAGGGGGGTCGGCTTATACACGGGTCGGCTTATACACGAGTATATATACAGTAAATGCAATATATAACGTGTGAACTCATTTAACTTACTTAGATTGCTCTGTTCCTCATGGTCACTCCGATGGAACGCAGGGAACATCTCTTGGGCGATCTCTCTCCAGGCTGTATTAATAAGGGTCGTATCCCCATACTCAGGATCTGTAGGGAGCCATAGAAATGGACGAGCCTCCACAAGTGCGATAAGACGCAGCGTGTTCACCATGCCACGTCCTGCTGCCATGATTGCACTGATGAATGGATCGCTCTGTGTGTGCGCCTGTCAGCGCGACTCGCTTCCTGTTTCCTTAAACCATAGTGTGTGCTGGAGAATCCCTTCCCTCGCATCATCGGCTACAAGCCTCAAAATAAGAGAAAAACCAGCGAGTTTGGACTCGCACACTTTCAGAGACACATCAGCGAGTTGTAAATGTCATTATTCGCTATTACTCGGGTCCCTATTCATTAACATTGGACTCGCTGGACTCGCAACGAGTCCCGAGTCCTTGACTCGGACTCGTTGGGGTCTTGCGATTCCGAGTCTTTTCGGACTCGCTCATCCCTAATGGACACCCTTCTGATTTTCATGATTTGAACACTCCTAACTACTTTTTACTGCCTTACTGAAGCACTAAACTGGTTTGGTAACCTCATCGTGCTTTGTACTTCATAGCCTGGTGTATCCAATTATGAGAAAAGCTATTTCAGGTGTCCACTTGCAAGTTGTTCTCCTAGTTGCATCTTCTCTGAGGAGTGGCATCATGGGCTCCTCAAAACAGCTCTCAAATGATCTGAAAAAAAAGCTTGTTCAACATAGTTGTTCAGGGGAAGGATACAAAAAGTTGTCTCAGAGATTTAACCTGTCAGTTTCCACTGTGAGGAACATAGTAAGGAAATGGAAGACCACAGGGACAGTTCTTGTAAAGGCCAGAAGTGGCAGGCCAAGAAAAATATCAGAGAGGCAGAGAAGAAGAATGGTGAGAACAGTCAAGAACAATCCACAGACCACCTCCAAAGACCTGCAGCATCATCTTGCTGCAGATGGTGTCACTGTGCATCGGTCAACAATACATCGCACACTGCACAAGGATAAGCTGTATGGGAGAGTGATGCGAAAGAAGCCGTTTCTGCATGCACGCCACAGACAGAGTCGCCTGAGGTATGCAAAAGCACATTTGGATAAGCCAGTTTAATTTTGGAAGAAGGTCCTGTGGACTGATGAAACAAAGATTGAGTTGTTTGGTCATACAACAAGGCGTTATGCATGGCGCCACAAAAACACAGCATTCCAAGAAAAACACTTGCTACCCACTGTCAAATTTGGGGGAGGGTCCATCATGCTATGGGGCTGTGTGGCCAATGACGGCACGGGGAATCTTGTTAAAGTTGAGGGTCGCATGGATTGCACTCAGTATCAGCAGATTCTTGAGAATAATGTTCAAGAATCAGTGTCAAAGTTGAAGTTACGCCGGGGATGGATCTTTCAACAAGACAAAGATCCAACACATCGCTCCAAATCTACTCAGGCATTCATACAGAGGAACAATTACAATGTTCTGGAATGGCCATCCCAGTCCCCAGACCTGAATATCATTGAACATCTGTGGGATGTTTTGAAGCGGGGCTGTCCATGCTCAACGACCATCAAACTTAACTGAACTGGAATTGTTTTGTAAAGAGGAATGGTCAAAAATACCTTCATCCAGGATCCAGGAACTCATTAACAGCTACAGGAAGCCACTAGAGGCTGTTATTTTTGCAAAAGGTGGATCTACTAAATATTAATGTCACTTTTCTGTTGAGGTGCCCATACTTTTGCACCTGCCAATTTTTGAAATAATGCATATTTCACATTTTCGGTTAGTACAATAAACCTCATTTCAATCCTGAAATATTACTGTGTCCATCAGTTATTACATATATCACACTGAAATAGCTGTTGCAAAAAAACAATTTAAAAAAAAAAAAAAAAAAAAAAAGAGTAAGATTAAGAGGGGTGCCCAAACTTTTTCATATGACTGTATCTCCACAATGTACCGGACTGGAAATGATGTGACCGCAGCGTCATACAAGAAGGAGGCCCTTGAATGTCAAACTCCAGGAGTACGCATGGGGCATGATACCACAGAGCGAAGGGAGGATGGATCCGGAGAGAGCACTCACACACTGCCCATCCATCGCCCACACAACCATGTAAGTTATAAAAAGTGTTCTTACAACCATTACACTTCACATATATGTGGCACCCCAAGGGTTAATGTGCCACAGTAACATGACACGGGTTCCCTCCCCACATAACACTGACACTACACTAGCACCTCTGGGCCAGGAGGGGGAGCTAAACCAGCTCCCTTATATACTCCGGGTCACTAGGAAGTAGTTAGCTCAGTACGTAGCAGTACTGTGAAGAGTCCAGTTCCTGGGAGAACTGAAAGAGACTGTAGTGTAAAGGAGCTGCGTCAGGCTTCTCTACAGTCTGCTCATCCATTCCAGGCCTAGCCAGGGTCTGAGGAAAGGAGAACTGAAGACAGAGGAACACATCTGGGAGACTGAGTGACATCACCACTCGCCCCGGAGGAGCGTACAGATCGGATACCGGATCCGAAACTGTGACTGACACACACAGCACAGTAAATACCGGGATAGTGGAGGTTGCAGATCGACATTGTACCTGAGCGAAGCAACACAGTGGGGTCAGAAGCACAAGGAAGACTCAAGTTGCCTAGCCAAAGGGGTACCTGTGAGGAGAGACAGTGCCAGCAGCTCAGCTAAATGCAGCAGCAGGGCCACACACACAGCGCAGCAGTGGGAGGCTGAGGACCCGGCCAGGGTGGGAACAACCCGGCTCCTGCACAGACTCCGTGGACAGTACTCAGCTGAACTACCATCATCTTCAGTAAAGATCTGGAAAACTGCAAAACTGTGAGTCTGTGTGTTATTTGCACCCTTTGCCCTATATTCAACAGCAGAGATCTCCACCTGCAGAGCCGACCACTGCTTTCATCACAAGCTGAGAGACAAGGCTGAAGCAGCAGGAAAGTAAGTGAATTGCACCTATTACAATACCTAATCCTTACAAACCCTGCTCTCCCTCACAATTCCCTCACAAGCAGCCACCGTCTCCACTATTATCCCTACCCTGCAGCAGCTATAACATCCACCATAGACTATTACTATCACTGCCCCGGGAAAGCAAGCTCTACCTGCCGGGAGCCGTTCCATCTAAAGCTGCCAAACATCATCCCCGGAGCTTCTGCAGCAGCGGTGGTCACCCTGACCACAACCCGTGGGTGGCTTCACGACAAACATTTATCCCTTGTAAATATCCACTTTTACTTGCGGAACCCGGGACACGGTCTGGACCAGGCCCTCCGTGACATCCCCAGCAGCAACCCGGTCCGGTACCGAGTACCCTGTCCCAGTGGGCTCCACATATAGGTCAGACAGGGATGATTAGGAATGTAGTAAGAAGCTGCAGGGACAGGTAGTGATAGGTTGGGGGGCATAAGGTAGCTGACAGGTTTCCTTTAATAATGGCTTTTGGGCCTGGGGGTCTCTGACAGGCATATTGAGAAAGAAATGTTTAGTCTTCGGATGGTTCCTGTGTTAGCAGTCCCTGAATGTAATATAAATGCTTCTAGTAAATGGTACCAAAGATATTGAGAACAATGAAAAATTGATACCTCATGAATATTATACACTAGATGGGGGCCCGATGCTTTCGCATTGGGAGGGTGGTGATGTCAGGATGGGGCGGGCCCGGCTCTGTGGTGCTGAAGGTGGTGGCCGTCTCTTCCCCTATGTGCGCTCTCCTCTGTCTGCTTTCTCTCCCTCTGTGCTCTCTCCTTGAGCTATCTCACTCCTGTGCGCTCTTTCTCCTGTGTGCTGTCTCTTTCCCCGTGCTGTCTTCTCCCTTGCGTGCTCTCTACTTTGTGCCCTCTCCCTCACCCCTGTGCACTATTTCTCCTCCCTTGTGCCCTCTCTGTCTCTCCCTGTGCACTAACCCCTGTGGGCTGTCTCTCTCCCCTGTGTGCACTCTCTATTTCCCCTGTGTTCTCTCTCTACCTGTGCTGTGTCCCCCTCTGTGCTGTCTTCTCCCCTCATGTGCTTTCTCCTTTCACCTGTCTCGTCCCCTGTATGCTGTCATCTCCTCTCATGTGCTCTCTCCTTTGAGCTGTCTTCCCCTGTGCGCTCTCCATCCTGTGTGCTGTCTCTCTCCCCCTGTTCTGTCCTCTCCCCTCATGCGCTCTCTCCTTTGAGCTGTTTCACCCCATTCACTCTTTCTCCTTCGTTGTGTGCTCTACCCCTTGTGCACTCTCTCCCCCTGCGTGCTCAAGCCCTGTGGGCTGTCTATCCCCACTGTGAACACTCTGTATTTCCCTCTGTGCTCTCTCTCTCCCCTTGTGCTCTCTCCTCCCCTCATGTGCTCTCTCCTTTGATCTGTTTCCCCCTGTGCGCTGTCTTTTATCCCCTGTGCTCTCTCCACTCTGTGCTTTGTTTCCCCCCTCTCTCTCTTCTCTGTGAACTCTCCCCCGTGCGATCATCGCCCTTTGCTTTGTCTCTCCCCTTGTGTTGTCTTTCCCCTGTGCACTCTCTCCCCCCTTGTACTGTCTCTCTCCCCCTTGTACTTTGTCTCTCCCCCTGTGCGCACTCTCCCCATATGCACTCTTTCCGCATATGCACTCTCTTCCCTTGTGCTTTTGTCTGTCCTCTATGTACTCTCTCTTCCTATGTTCTCTCTCTCCCTCATGTGTGCTCACCTTTGAGCGCAGGTGTCCAAAGATGGCAGCAGCATGAGTAACTGGGCGTGCAGATACCTGGCGCGCAGGCTCAGTTACTCTGGTCGCGACCATCTTTGGACACCAGCTGTCCAAAGATTGTGGCGGGATGAGTAACTGGGCTTTCACATGCCAGGTAGGTGCATGCCCAGTTACTCATTCATTTCATATTTAAATTTTTTTCTATTTAGAACTAAGTCTTTGTCGAGTACAACTATTGATATTTGAAATAGAATTGTGTTTCGTTAGCACCCCCATTGATAGGACTGAGTGCAGCATAATATTTGTATATATCATTCATGTGCGGCGCGTGCAGTGGTTATGTCCGGTGACAGCCGCGGGTGCCTCGGTTTCGGGTGTCAATGTTTTTGGTTGTTGGTGTCACCGCTGGCGGTACTGTGTAAGAGGCCAGTAACACGAACAGGCACCATATTTGCACACCCATCACTTGGGTGTGCAAATATAGCTGCCGCCGGTGCGTGATAGGAAGACATCGGGATGCCTGAAGTGGATGACAGATGGGGCATCACATTTATGTAAGTAGTAAACTCATAGATGTGTGACACCCCAGGAGTCCGGTTGCCACAGTGGCATCGCCTCCCTCACAGGGGGGTGATGTCATGCCTGGAAGCAAGAAGGGGTCCCCACGCTAAGTAACACCAGCATCCAACACTTTTCCTGACCCCAGGCCAGAAAGGGGAGCTCAGCACCCGGTTTCAAGGGAGCTGCCCTATATATTCTGTCCCGTGGGAGAGGTTAAAGAGAACAGTCTGAGAACAGGAACAGGAGAGACATCGTGGGGACTGGAGCCATGGAGAGGTTCGTCCTGGGCAGTGAAGAACAAGTGAAAGGGAAGAGGAGAGAAGTCAAGGAGAGCCTGGGGATTGGAGCTGTAACCAAGCTCACCCCAGAGCAGAGCGCTAGAAACAGGACGCCGGAGTCCTTGGTTTTTCAGGTACTGAAGTCCCGGCAGCTAAATCCGGAGGACAGGAGACTGCAAGTCACCTGGACACACCAAACACCTGGCGGCACAGCAGCATACCAGAGCCCGGAGCCCCCACAAAGGAGCGACACCTGTAAAAGACTCGAGCCTTCTGCCATATGGGCGAAGAACTAACCAGCAGGAAGAGGGTCGTAGCATAGCCTTAGGCAGCAGGGACCCAAAAGGGACAGAACAGAAGGAAGGCCTCTGATCCTTCCCGGCGAGGTGTATCCCTAATTGCTTCCAGGCTATCCGGGCGTCCGTTACCACTTGTTACCAGTGTCCCAGTTTAGGCCAAGGACTGCCCAGTAAAAGGTAAAGGAAACTACGATCCCAGTCATTTCCCGTTCCCTCAGTCTTGCATCCCAACGATTGCTATCACTTCTATAGACTACACCAGTTTCCCTGGGGCCCCGCTCCACCTGTGGGGAGCAGAACCATCCCAGCTGCATCACCATCTGCCTCAGCAGTTCCCTTCAGCAGCCAAACTCCACAGGTGGTGTCACGTTAAATCCATATAAATATTCCCCATTTACAACACGGTCAGGGCCACGGAGTCGGGTCATGGCCCCGTGACTTCCCCAAAGAACTGTCTGGCCTAGTTCCGAGAACCCCACGGCCCTGGTGGGCATGTTAACTTGGTGTCATGAACAGGATTGGAACCTGTGTGGAGACCCCTTCTTGCTTCCAGGCATGACATTGTCTCACCCCAGGTTGGGACCGTAGGGGACCCGGAATCGGGCCCTCTCATCATCGTCTGGGGCTATGGGATGTCACGGTAGCGTGACCTGGTTCGTGATCCCCTCGTCGGGGCGATCAGTACAATGGGGGGAATTAGAAAAATGGAGAAGAATAAAATAAAAGCATAAACATAAAAGAGTATTGTGATGCTGACTCACTGTGGCCGGGACTCCGGGGGAACAGGCGTTTCGTCTTCCTCCTTGTCACGGGGTGCCGAGCCTGGTGGTACAGATCAAAAGTGACTGAAAGTGACTTTTGACTGAACTTGACTCTCTAGTACGGTGGCCTTCTTTTCACTGTGCTGGAGGTTGGCTCGCAGAACATAAATACCCGGCAACCTGCCAGTGTTTGTGGTTGGAGCATAGAATGTCCTGGCCACTTCAGCACCCTGGTTCCGACCCAGTCCCTTAGTGTCCCCACTAATTCGAGCACACCTAAAACTCCTTCTGACTCTCACTTTGGTCTGCAGTCCGGGACCCGGACAAGCCTCATGGTGGCTCAGGCCGCCATGTCCATGTCCTTTCAGTCCCGTGTGATGTTCACGCCTCTCCTTTTGACTGAACTTGACTCTCTGGTGTCACTTGGCTGACTGGCTTACTGAACTTGGCGTTGCCTAGTTTTGTTGTCTCCCCTGACCGGGTCCTGTCCTAACTTTCCCACCCTCCACTTGGCTCCTTCCACCATTCCATTGCTGGGCATAGAGTCCCTAGTCTTGGGATCGAGAGTGTGTTGGGTGTGTGTTTGGGGTGACCGAACTTATGTGGCACCCCAGGGGTTAATGTGCCACAGTTACATCACACGGGTTCCCTCCCCACAACACACTGACCTACACTAGCACCTCTGGGACAGGAGGGGGAGCACAACCTGCTCCCTTATATACTCCAGGTCCACAGGAAGTAGTTAGTTTAGTCTAGAGAAGAGCTCTAGAGGAGTTCAGTTCCTGGGAGAACTGAGAGAGGCTGTAGTGTCAAAGAAGCTGTGCCAAGCTTCTCTACAGTCTGCTCATGATTCCAGGCCTAGCTAGGGTCTGAGGAGAGGAGAATTAAGAACAGAGAACCACATCTGGGAGCTTGATTGCCATCATCACTCGCCCCAGAAGAGCACACAGAACGGACACCGGATCCGACACTGTGACTGACACACACAGCACAGTGAATCCGGGAGTATTGGAGTCTCTAGACCACCACAGTACCAGAGCAAAGCAACACGGCAGGGTCAGTACAACACGGAAGACTCAAGTTGCCTAGCCAAGTGGTACCAGCAGAGAGAAAGAGAGAGTGAGACAGTGCCAGCAGCTAAGCTAGAGGCAGCAGCAAGGCCACACACACACAGCGCAGCACGAGGAAGCTGAGGACCCGGACAGGGTGGGAGAAACCCGGCCCCAGTACAGACTCCGTGGACTATAACCTGCAACAACATCGCAGTAAAGCTTTGGAAACTACAAAACGTGAGTGTGTGTTCCTTAACCCATCTCCACTATCATCCCTACCAGTACATCCACAACAGACTATACCAACCACTGCCCCGGGGACCTTGCTTCTACCTATGGAGAGCAGTACCATCTAAGCTGCCTGACATCACCCCGGAGGTTCTGCAGCAGCTGTGGTGCCGCATACTGACCACACACCGTGGGTGGCGTCACGATAAACTCTATCCCCTGTACATATCCCCTTATTATTGCCAGGGCCCAGGACATGGTCCGGATCAGGACCTCCGTGACATCCCCCGCAGCAACGCGGTCCGGTACCGAGTACCCCCGTCCCAGTGGGCTCGACACTTACCGATCCAGGCTGCTGCACCATCTAGTGACGACCGGTCCGCAGGGTGACTCTTGGGGTGCCTCATAAGGATGCAGTAATAACTGCATTAAGTTTAGCAGAAAAGTTCCTAAAAATGAAGGTGAGACAGAAATAACCTTGAAATACCAAGAATCAATAAAGAATGCAAAAGAATTTATGTTGAAAGAAGCTTTCCTGGGGTTTTCATCAAAAGAGCAGCCATATTGTCCGGTTCATTCCTGCAGATTGACAGATTGATGTCCAGATTACAGAAGAGTGTCAGCCCAGATCATCTGCACCTACAAGTGAATTACCTCTTCTCGCCATCACCCCCATTCCCTTCATGCTATCACAGATTATACTGATTCTTCCCTTGTAAATGAAGTTTATTTGATCGAACAACAAATAAAAACATCTTCCACTTTGCTAGTCTAATGGGACATAGTGTAATACCCTCCAAAGGAGGAAGGGTCCAAAGACGCCCAATACATACAAATGTTAGAGGGTTACATTTTAATGGAGGCATCAAAACAGCTCCCTGACAGCAGATGTCTGGGGAAACTCAGCTTCATAGTCCGAATTTATAGTAATTGAAGGATCCATGAGGTTATAGACCAAAATCTGTATGTATTGTGTTCATAGATTAAGGAATTCCAAGTCTTATATTTGTACTATAATATTATTGATATTATTTATTTATCTAGCACCATTATTTCCACTGTGCTTTACATGAGAAGGGGTTACATACAAAATACAGAGATAGGTTACAGTGAACAAACTAACAGTGGCAGACTGGTACACAGGGTAGAGGGTCCTGACCTTGTGGGCTTATGTGGCGCTCCTATGGGAAGGCGCCACAGGGAGGTACTGCACCCCAAACAGAAGGTGTAGTGCCTCCATAGCCATGGATACGGGGTTTCATGCAGAGTCTGTCCTAAGCACCCATACACTAGCCCACCTTAGCATAGGGACCGTATATTCAGTAAGTCCAGGGGTGGAGCTTAGAGTAGAGCGGGAGACTTGAGTGACAGTTAAGTGAGTTCTAGTCAGACAGTGCTGGGAAGGCAGCCAGAGAGGACGTGCAGGGAGAGAAAAACCTTTGCCAATCGGTGACCCCAGGGCCAGGAGGCCTACAGTACTTACAGCCAAAAGAGACCCCTGAAGTACCAAGGTCTCCTACGCCGTAGCACCAATAGTTAATGGTTTGTTGTGTATTGTGACTTTGGCAACCTACAGAGACTTTACCCGCTGGACTGTGCAACCTTTAAATGTGAACTTTTGTGTTAAAGCCTGATTGAACTTTAAATCAGAGACTTGATACCCGGTCTCTGTTGGGCCAATGTGGACTAAAGTAAAATTTATGTTTGCAACGTTACAAGAAATGCGCCTCCCAGATGGGAAGATCAAGAATAATACTTGTTGTTATAAAAGTGTTTATTGTTTGTTATGCGTATAAAAATGTAAGCTCAAGTCCAGTTTGGTTTTAACACTTGCGGACAAGTGTAATTCACCAAGGGGCTGTGTGGCGCCCCTATTGGAAGGTGCCACAGGGAGGTACTGCACCCCAAACAGAAGGTGTAGTGCCTCTGTAGCCATGGATACAGGATTTCATGCAGAGTCTGTCCTAAGCACCCATACACTAGCCCACCTTAGCATAGGGACCGTATATTCAGTAGGTCCAGGGGGTGGAGCTTAGAGTAGAGCGGGAGACTTGAGTGACAGTTAAGTGAGTTTTTAGTCAGACAGTGCTGGGAAGGCAGCCAGAGAGGACGTGCCTAACAGTGTTCTTGACAGGAGGGCATCAGAAACAGAGGGGACAATCCAGGACCAATTGGAGCCGGCTGGGGAGTCAGGATCAACACGGGCATACCGGAGCCGAGGCAGTCAGACGTCTATCCCTGACTGTGAACCCGACATGCTGTGGGACCGACAGAAGAGAGTCATAGCGCCACAGACTGTACCTCTTCCTCAGTTCCAAGAAGGGTCCAGGACACATTAGGGAAAGAACCGAATTCCGGTGGTGGGAGGATTTGCTCTTTGTAGCTCCCGCCCGTACCAGTAAGGAACTGACCGTACCTAATAGTAACAGACCATCGGACTGGCTAAGGATCTCTTCAGAGAGGTGAATGAAAGTAAAGAGGAACACAGACCCCGAAAGTTGTGAGAGGGCACCACCGATAGACTCTGCTAAGTTACCTCAAATCTGTGGCTACGTCCCCGGTAAACCAGACTGCACTGTGTACCTGTTTTTCATCTGGAGACTGTAAAGACCTTCTTGAGCTGATCTGCTGCCCGGAGGGCTCCTACAGCATCAAAAAGGTGAGGACTACTAATCCCCTCATGTGCCCCCGCTGCCCTGAGGTAAAGCTCCACCTGTAGGGAGCTGTACTACTCTGAGCTGCACCTCCATCAAATCAGCGGCCGGCCGCAGCGCTGGTAGCCATATTACCAGGTACCACAGGTGGCGTCATGTTACCATTTCCCCCCATCCATCATCATCATCATCCCCGCCGCTGAGGGTCCAGGGCACGGAACTGGGAACTGACCAGCCGTGATCCCCCATCGAAGTGACCATCTGTCCTGGTATCCGAGTACCCCCCTACCCTGTCGACCGACTCACTTACATTCTACAGGATAATGGGGAGGAGACAGTAGGTCAGGGGTGCAGCAGCTCCGGGGCTGGTGAGGTGGCTGTGCGGGGGTGGTGGTGGTGAAATGGCATCTCCAGCAGTGGTGAAGAGGTGGTAGTTCCGGTAGTGGTGAGGCAGCAGCTCTGAGGGTGGTGAGTTAGCAGCTCCGGTGATGGTGAGATGGCATCTTCAGTGGTCTCTCCGGTGGTGGTGAGGTGGCAGCTCTGGTGGTGGTGAGATTGTGCTCCAGTGGTATTGGTGAGGTGGCAGCTCCGGTTGTGGTGAGGGGGGTGCTCCAGTGGTATTGGTGAGGTGGCAGCTCCAGTGGTGGTGTGGGGGGTGCTCCAGTGGTATTGGTGAGGTAGCAGCTCCAGTGGTGGTGAGGAGGGTGTTCCAGTGGTATTGGTGAGGTGACAGCTCCAGTGGTGGTGTGGGCGGTGCTCCAGTGGTATTGGTGAGGTGGCAGCTCCAGTGGTGGTGTGGGTGGTGCTCCAGTGGTATTGGTGAGGTAGCAGCTCCAGCGATGGTAAGGTGGAAGCTCCGATGGTAGTGAGGTGTCAGCTGGCTGTTTGCTTTCCTGAGGAGATGGGTTCTCAAGTCTGAAGGATCTGAGCGTGGTGGATAATTAGATGTTATGCTGCAAAGAATTCCAGAAGATGGTGGGTGTTCGCGAGAAATCTTCTAGGCGATTGGGTGAGTAACAAATAAGTGTGGAGGAGATGAAGAGATAATGGGAGGACTGGAGATTATGTGAGGGAAGGTTTTTTGGAGATTAGTTTGAAGATATAGGGAGGGGACAGGCTATGGACAGTTTTTTAGGTGTTAGTACTATAGTACACACTCACCCCTGGTCAACTCTCTCAGTCAGTACCAACACCCATTGTTGACCCTGTTTTATGGAAAACTGAAGAAACTGTCAGGGAACTAAAATATATAGAACAAGGCCACGATCAAATCCTTTTGAGAGAAGAGGATGAAATGAACTCTTGTGCCATCTATTATAAAAGCAATTATAAGGCTGCGTTCACACATTGAGTATTTTTGCACGCTTTTTTGCGCGCTTTTCAAAATACGCAATGTGCTTTTTGTCTGCCGGCAAAGTGAATGGGAAATTCACTTTGCTGTGCAGACAGTGCGTAAAAATACGCCAGCGCTTTTATAGGAAAAAGCACCTGCGTAAAGAGAATGTTTATAAGAATAATGATAGGGTCACCACCGTGTGGGTGCTCTAGAAAAACGCCTCAATATATTAAGATTAGCTAGGCACACCAATAATGTGTAAGAAATCTTTAAGAAACAATCTCCTATGTTTTCATAATGTTTTTATTTGTTACTGTATCACATCAAGTATTTGTAGAGATGATTTACGTTAACGTTTCAACCTTTTCGGCCTTCTTCAAGAATCTTAATACAAAAATCAAAAGAATACAAAACATCATTTTTTCAGAAAAAAAGTTACCGTACATGAAATTATATCCAACACAAATCACTTATGTTCAGTAACAAATAGTATATTCCAAAATACATCAATACACAAGATGTGAGATGAGATCTATCTTTGACAAGTTGAAAATGCAAAAAAGAAGAAACAAGAAAAATAGGGGAACTTGTCTCCTGTTTTTGCTGTGGATTACATATAGACAGGTGGTAGAATTTCTCCAATGGATTCTAGCATATATGGATGAAATTACTAGTGACCCCCCCTTTTTTACACATATAAGATTGATTTTTACTGCCAATCACCGGAGGGCTATATATTTAGGTCGCACATATCATTTATGACTTCCAAGGTAATGACATTTCTATATTTCTCTTTATAACATATGATTATCTTAAGATAGCTTTATTTCTTTATATGATCAATTTTGGCTTTGATATTTTGCCATTTTTTCTGAAGATGGATGAGGTAGATTATTTATGCATTATCATGGAAGTTTCACTTGGAGTACCAGAGTTAATATCATTTATGAAATATGGTGATAATAAGATTTTGTCCTTTGCCTTAATTATAGGTCGTTTTTCTATTGAATATAGCATATGGTGGATCTGTAGTGATTTACGTATAGGTAACATATACATATTTTTCCTGTACCTGTCTATATATTCCATACAGTATTTTCTTCTTTTCCTCTTTTCGCAATTTTTCTTGTTTCTTCTTTTTTTCTCATCTCACATCTTGTGTATTGATGTATTTTGGAATATATTATTTGTTACTGAACATAAGTGATTTGTGTTGGATATAATTTCATGTACCATATACACTCGTGTATAAGCCGAGTTTTTCAGCCCAAAATTTGGGCTGAAAAGTCTCCCCCTCGGCTTATACACGGGTCTATAAGGGGGCCCATGGTGTGGTGGCTGTGGTGGGGCTGTGGAGGCTGCAGGAGGCGGGGGGGGCTGCTGTATGAGCGGCCCCGTCACGTGGGGCCGCTCATTAAATATGCACTGCTTCCCCCTGTCAATCAGCGGCAGGGGGAAGCAGTGCATATAGCCCCCAAATGCTGGCACTCGCCCCCCATTGCAAGGGCCCCCCCCGCTTCTCTTACCATCCCGGTCTTCTGATCAGCGCCGCTCCTCGGTGCTCCGTCCGTCCGTCCTGCTGCATCTGGGATCTCCGGCCGTCGCAGGCATATGACGTCATCGCGCGACGGCCGGGGATCCCGGATGTAGCAGAACGGGAGTAGAGAGGACGGAGCGCCGAGGAGCAACGCTGATCAGAAGACCGGGATGGTAAGAGAAGCGGGGGGGGGGGGGCCCTTGCAAGGGGGGGGTGAGTGCCAGCATTTGGGGGCTGCTGGGGACCCCCAGGGGGCTGCTGGGGACCCCCTGGGGGCTGCTGGGTACCCCCAGGGGGCTGCTGTGTACCCCCAGGGGGCTGCTGGGTACCCCCTGGGGGCTGCTGGGTACCCCCTGGGGGCCTGCTGTATACCACTGGGGCTGCTGTATACTACCACTGGGGCTGCTGGGGCTGCTATATACTACCACTGGGGCTGCTGTATACTACCACTGGGGCTGCTATATACTACCACTGGGGCTGCTATATACTACCACTGGGGCTGCTATATACTACCACTGGGGATGCTGTATACTACCACTGGGGCTGCTATATACTACCACTGGGGCTGCTGGGGCTGCTATATACTACCACTGGGGCTGCTATATACTACCACTGGGGCTGCTATATACTACCACTGGGGCTGCTGGGGCTGCTATATACTACCACTGGGGCTGCTGTATACTACCACTGGGGCTGCTATATACTACCACTGGGGCTGCTATATACTACCACTGGGGCTGCTGTATACTACCACTGGGGCTGCTATATACTACCACTGGGGCTGCTGGGGCTGCTATATACTACCACTGGGGCTGCTATATACTACCACTGGGGCTGCTGGGGCTGCTATATACTACCACTGGGGCTGCTATATACTACCACTGGGGCTGCTGGGGCTGCTATATACTACCACTGGGGCTGCTATATACTACCACTGGGGCTGCTGTATACTACCACTGGGGCTGCTGTATACTACCACTGGGGCTGCTATATACTACCACTGGGGCTGCTGTATACTACCACTGGGGCTGCTGTATACTACCACTGGGGCTGCTATATACTACAGGGCTGCTATATACTACCACTGGGGCTGCTATATACTACCACTGGGGCTGCTGTATACTACCACTGGGGCTGCTATATACTACCACTGGGCTGCTATATACTACCACTGGGGCTGCTGTATACTACCACTGGGGCTGCTATATACTACCACTGGGGCTGCTGTATACTACCACTGGGGCTGCTATATACTACCACTGGGGCTGCTGTATACTACCACTGGGGCTGCTGTATACTACCACTGGGGCTGCTATATACTACCACTGGGGCTGCTGTATACTACCACTGGGGCTGCTATATACTACCACTGGGGCTGCAATATACTACCACTGGGGCTGCTGTATACTACCACTGGGGCTGCTGTATACTACCACTGGGGAGGCCTGTATACCACTGGGGGGGGCCTGTATACCACACTGCTGGGGGCTGTATACCTGTGCTGGGGTCCACCCTCGGCTTATACACGAGTCAATAGGTTTTTCCAGATTTTTGGGGCAAAAGTAGGGGGGTCGGCTTATACACGGGTCGGCTTATACACGAGTATATACGGTAACTTTTTTTCTGAAAAAATGATGTTTTGTATTCTTTTGATTTTTGTATTAAGATTCTTGAAGAAGGCCGAAAAGGTCAAAACGTTAACGTAAATCATTTCTACAAATACTTGATGTGATACAGTAACAAATAAAAACATTATGAAAACATAGGAGATTGTTTCTTGAACATTTATTACACATTATTGGTGTGCCTAGCTAATCTTAATATATATGCGTAAAGAGAATAAACCTGCCAATTCTTTACGCAGCAGCGCCAGCACTTTTTCCTATAAGGGCGGACACTGCTGCATCTGACGTCACAGGGAGGAGGAAGAATCCTGGTTCCTCCTCCCTCGGTGACATCTGTGACCGCCCATTAGATTATGTAATGTATTAATATACACTGCAAAATCAAAGTTAAATAAAGACAAATGTATTAAAAATAATAGAGAATGAATACTTACCTCTCCGACTGGTGTTCCGGTGTCCGGGAGCCAAGAGCCGCCGCTGGAACTGCCCTACTAGGACCTGTGGTGATGTCAGAGGTCGTTTCAGTCATGTGATATGTATCATATGACCGCGAGCGGCCAATCAGCGCCCGTGATGTTCTATGACATCACAGCAGGCCCTGGCAGGACCATACATCACCTGCCTCTGCACCGGAGACCAGAGAAAAGGCGTCGGAGGGTAAGTATTTGAGTCTTTATTATTTTTCATACATTTGACTTTATTTAATTTAGATTTCGCAGTGTATTAATATACACTGCAAAATCTAATAGGGGCTGTCACACATGTCATACAGGGGAGGAGGAAGCAGGATTCTTCCTCCCCTCTGTGACATCACCTGTGCTTTATGTGGTGAAGAAAGCACAGTCTGTGAATGCCCCGGCGTATTTTGATGCGCTTTTTTGCGTAGCCGCAAATCGCGGCAAAAAGCGCGTGCGAAAAAGCGCAACAAAATATACAAATGTGTGAACGTAGCCTAAAGGTCAATATCGATGCTTTGACGAGCATTGCCACTTGACTTAGGATGAAAAGTCAAACGAAAAACACCATTTGCAGATTTTTTTCAGGATATTTGCCTCTCATCAGTGGAAAGCAGCAACACTGATTTCTCCACAATGGGGAATCTTTAACCCTTATACCCTCCTGTCAGAGACCTCTCTCATGAAACCACAATAGTTCTCCTGCTTTGTACTGATGAGGAACCCTCCAACGAAACACTGAAGCTGGCTTCACCTTGCGGATCAGATCCGATCCTGTCAGGGGGAACCTGGCAGCCCCGGACCGCATCAGCACACAGAACCAGAGGGCTAATATGTCCTCCGGTCTAGTGTGCACCCGGACGCAGCTGCCGCTGCTGATGAATCAGGACCGCGGCTGGCAGGGAGCTAGCCACGGTCTTGAAACAACAGCGGCGTGCAGCCTCGTGTCCGGTTCCCAGATCCTCCCGGACCAGGGCAATCCGACCCCATAGGCTCCCATGTTGGGGAGCGCCAATTGCCCCGGTTTCGGGAGGATCCGGGAGAATCCGGGGCAATCCGAGAGTAGGCAACGCAACGTTTTTGTGTCCATGAGAGAATACTGAATTATCCCGGATTGTCCCGGACAGATAGAAACCGGATGGCAGAGAGCTGCCATCCGGCTTCTATCCGGCCCCATATTATACTATGGGGCCAGAATCCGGTCTGGGGCTGTCCGGTTTACACGGACAGCCACGGATCGGATGAGACCCGCAATGTGAAGCCAGCCTTATATGCAAATGGAGTGCCTGTTTTGTTTTTATCATGTGGCAAGGCTCGTTAAAGGGTCGATAATTGACTTTAAGGGTGCGTGCACACGGTCCGGAGGAGCTGCGTGTTGGACGCAGCTCCTCCGGACCTGAGGGAAGCCGCGTGTGGCCGCAGGGAGACCGCAGCCGCCCTGTACTCACCATGTGCGGTGGGTGCAGGGCGGCTTCTCCCTGCAGTCACCCGATGGGAGCCGCTTCCGACTCCGCAGCATGAAATGAACATGCGGAGGAGGAGAGGACTCCCGGCAACCCGCACCGCAACTACGAAGACGCCGCGGGCAGGTTAGGCATAGTGAGGATGGGGTTTCTGGAAATCCCATCCACTATGCAAGTACTGTACTACGCAGCGTTTTGGACCCAGCGTACACTGATCGTGATTGTGATTGTGATCTCTAGTAGTCGGCACTAAAGTTCCAGTCCTGTTCCTATCTAAAGAGACTGCATTTTTAAAGAGATCCTGTCAGCAGGATTTACAACTATAAAGTAAAGCTGTGGCCATAATGGTGCTATGATGCCGATTAAACTGATACCTGCAGTGAAAGAATCTGATCTGTGTTTGCTGAATAATCTTCCCTCTAATGGTACCTTCACACGCCACAATTTCCCCTGGGAATCCTAAAGGCGATATGTAGCCCCGGAGCAATCGCCGTGAAATTGCCTCACAGTTGTGGCGTGTGATTGGGGAATGTCGCGGCGATAAATCGCCTCTCGGCCGTCACCTGATTCCTGAGCACTGCTCTGAAATCAGGCGCAATCCTGAAGGCGATATTTGTGTGTTGTGGCGTGTGATAGGGCGATAATGATGGAAGCAGCGTTGCCTAGGATTTCCAGTAGGCGTGCCTCAGCGTGCTGGAGTCCGCACCCCGTCTGAACTGATTGGTGTTGGCTAGTGTGTTCCCATTGGCTGTCAGTTGAAACCGTGCCATATTTGAGTATGTATTTGTGCCAAACTCCGATAGACAATGGCGTCATGTATAAGCCAGTCTTCCAGAGCAGGCTGACCAATCGTAATGCTGTTGCATTGTCCAATGAGCGTGTATGGGGCGCGGTGTAAACCACTGAGGTACGCCTATCTCCTCGCCGCGCTGAACATGTACGCCCACATTGCCTTCGAGATTGCGGCGTGTGAGGCGGCGATGGGATGAGGCCAAGATTGTTTCAGCTGTAGGTGAGGTGATTTCCGGAGCCACACATCGCGTTTCTTTCAGGGCGAGATTGCGGCCTGTAATGCTGCCATCGGCAATCTGAGGCGACAATGAAAAATGTTCACGCGCACGTTAGATCTCCTCATATCGCCAGGCGAGATTGCGGCATGTGAAGGTACCATAAGGTTTTCATGATGATGTCATCTGTGCATCTCTTGTGCATCGGGGTGGGACTTGGGATAGGGTCTTCTTCTTCTCCTCCCCTCTGCCTGCCTCCTTTTTTAAATTACTTGCTGCCACCCTGATTGCGATAGGCAGCGTGTGCAGTGGGATTTTGCAGCTGGACTGCAGGTATTTAATAAATTGACGCCAAATGTTGCACATGCACAGACAGAGATCTTAGCTCAATGGCCTCTTCATTAAGCTTTACTTTACATTAGTGATGGGGAAACCCGCTGATGTTTGAGTCACTCGGAGCTCCCACGGCAGTGAAATCAGGTGACCTTGCTGCCGACAGCCGGGTCACCTGAGTTCACTGCCGCGGGGCCTCAGTGACTCAGTAAATGATGTCAGTGTGATTGCAGAGTCTTGCAGGGAGAGGACACTTTTGCTCTCTCATTGCAGACTCTGGATGTATCAGAGGCGAGTGAGCTTTGTAGGACCATCGTTGTGGATTATCGTCAGAGGGGGTATGTGTAGGGCTAATAAATTGGAAAATGAAGGTTGCCTGATTTAATTGAAATAAAGGATTTTCCTCTGTGATTTATTTCAAATAAAGGATTTTTTCTTGGTGTCTCTGTTTTTTAACTATTTCCTCACAGGATTGATAATGGGCAGTTCTCATAGAGGCCTGACATTATCAATCTGGGCTTAATGACAAGCGGTCAATACTAGGCTTTTTTTTTTTTTTTTTGTTTTTTAATTTAAAGCCAGATACTCAGGGCACTAAGCGGTGCTGAAAGTCAGGTCCAGGAAAACTTCCCGTTAAGGCGGATCCACTACCGGTGGTGCGCAGCCAAAGCACAAATCAAGATAACCAGGTATAAGAAGAAGCGGCACTCACCGAGGTAGTATAGATGGTCCTTTATTCCACAATTCTAGAAACGGACAGGGTGCAGGGAGGAGGCCACGGGGGGCCAACGGACGACGACGCCGTTTCGCGACAGCTGTCGCTTCTACGGGTCCGGATATCGCGAAACGGCGGCGTCGTCCGTTGGCCCCCCCGTGGCCTCCTCCCTGCACCCTGTCCGTTTCTAGAATTGTGGAATAAAGGACCATCTATACTACCTCGGTGAGTGCCGCTTCTTCTTATACCCAATACTAGGCTTTCATTAACCCCTTCTATCACCTTGATGCCACAGTACCAGGACATCGGGAAGAGCCGGGCACTTCTAATGAATGTGCCGATTTCTGTGGTGGCTGTGGGCTGCTATTCTTTAGCCTGGGGGAGCCCAATAACTATGGGCCTCACCACGCTGAGAATACCTGCCCCCAGCTGCCTGGATTTTACCTTGGCTGGTAATCAAAACTAGGGGAAGACCACATATATTTTTTAATTTTTTTTTAAAATTTTAAAAAATAATGGGCTTCCCTGTATTTTGATTACCAGCCAAGGTAAAGCCAGGCAGCTCGGGGTGGCAGCCTGTTGCCATCCACTTTATCTGTGCTGAGAATCAAAAATACAGTGAAGCTCTAAGTCCTTTTTATTGTTATTATTGATTTATTTTTACACTACTATGTTGTCAGGTTAACTGCCTATGGCAACCAATCACAGATGGCTTAGCACACAATAGGTGAGGGACACATCACCCAATCACAGATGCTGTCACGGCGGAGAGTGGGCATCTGTGATTGGCTGTTGGAACCAGTGCAGCAACCTGGAAACAGCCCAAATGTGGAGCCCACTGGGACGGGGTACTCGGTACCGGACCAGGTTGCTACTGGGGATGTCACGGAGGGTCTGGTCCGGACCATGTCCCGGGTTCCGCAAGTAAAAGGGAGTATTTACAAGGGATAAATATTTGTCGTGACGCCACCCACGGTGTGTGGTCAGTAATGGGACCACCGCTGCTGCAGAACCTCCGAGGATGATGTTGGGCAGCTTAGATGGAACTGCTCTCCGTAGGTAGAGGCTGGTTCCCCGGGGCAGTAGTGATTAGAGTCTATGGTGGATGTGGTATTAAAGGGATTGATAGTGGAGACGGGTTGAAGGATCACACACTCACGTTTCTGTAGTTTTTCCAAAGCTTTACTGCAGATGTTGTAGCAGGTTACTGTCCACGGAGTCTGTACTGGGGCCGGGTTGCTCCCACCCTGTCCGGGTCCTCAGCTTCATCCTGCTGCGCTGTGTGTGTGTGGCCCTGCTGCTGCTTCTAGCTGAGCTGCTGGCACTGTCTCTCTCCTCACAGGTACCCCTTGGCTAGGCAACTTGAGTCTTCCGTGTGCTGCTGACCCCGCCGTGTTGCTTTGCTCTGGTACAGTGTCGATTTAGAATTTCCACTATTCCTGGATTTACTGTGCTTAGGGATGGGCGAATCTACTCGCTAGGACTCGTTACTCGGCGAGTAGTAAGGGACTCGCAGGACTCGGTAGTCTGCGAGTTTCCCAGTGATTACTCGCACGAGTCCAATGCAAATCAATATCAATCCTAGTTTTGTCAGAAACGCTGACAAAACTAGGATTGCCATTGTTTGCATTAGACTCGGCTACTGTGCCAGTGATAGCAGGGAAACTCGCAAATAACTGCTGTTTCTTTGCGAGCCGAGTCCAGCTGTCTTCTCCGGGCAGCTCCAGGGTCCTAGAGCCCGCCTGCTCACAGACATGATGTAGCAGTCCTGAGATTATTCTCAGTCTGCTCATTCCCTGTGCATGTAGCAGAGAGGACATCGCGTTTTGGACTACGTCGGACGGAAGAGGATTTTTTTAATTAAAGATGGAGTCCCTAATGGCTTTTTTTTTATTTCAAATAAAAAATTTTCTCTGTGTTTTTTTAACCCTTTATTGGAGATTCTTAGTGGCCGGGTCAAACGTGGCCTGACATTAAGAATCTCGGGCTTAATACCACCTTGTATAACAAAGCTGGTATTAACCCCTTTATTACCCAGCGTGCTACCGCCACCAGGGCCACTGGAAGAGCGGGTTCAGCGCCAGAGGATGGCGCTTCAATGAAAGCGCCATCTTCTGGGGCGGCTGCGGGCTGCAATTTGCAGCGGGGGGTGCCCAGAAAGCTTGGGCATCCCTGCGCTGCGGATTCCAGCCCCCAGCTGCTTAGCTGTACCTGGCTAGACATAGAAATTGCGCGGAGCCCCACGCATTTTTTTTAAATTATTTCATGAATTTCAGAGTCAGAGTCTCAGAGTCAGAGTCAGAGTCAGAATCTCAGAATTTCATGAAATAATTTTAAAAAAATGCGTGGGGCTCCGCACATGTCTAGCCAGGTACAGCTAAGCAGCTGGGGGCTGGAATCCGCAGCGCAGGGATGCCCAAGCTTTCTGGGCACCCCCCGCTGCAAATTGCAGCCCGCAGCCGCCCCAGAAGATGGCGCGTTCATTGAAGCGCCATCCTCTGGCGCTGAACCCCGCTCTTCCAGCGGCCCTGGTAGCGGTGGCATGCTGGGTAATAAAGAAGTTAGGGCCAGCTTTGTATTATCAGCTGGCCCTAAGCCCGAAATTTATGGCGGTCACGCCAATATTAGACATGACCGCCATGAATTTCTATTAAATTGTTTTAAAAAAAACACAACACAAAGAAAAATTTTTATTAGAAATTAAAAAAAAGCCATTAGGGACTCCATCTTTAATTAAAAAAATCCTCTTCCGTCCGACGCAGTCCAAAACGCGATGTCCTCTCTGCTACATCCCCTGTGCATAGATATAGATCTCTATGCACAGGGAATGAGCAGACTGAGAACAATCTCAGCTCTGCTACATCATCTCTGTGCACAGACATTCATGTCTGTACACAGGGAATGAGCAGACTGAGAACAATCTCAGCACTGCTACATCAGGCATCTCTAGGACCCTGGAGCTGGCAGCCAGAACACTGAGCAGACAGGATCTTATCTGTGCGAGTTTCCCAGCGATTACTTACAAAGTAAACGAGCAATGCAAATCAATGGCAAAACTAGGATTGCTTCAGGCTGAAGCTTCCGAGACACATCTGCGATTTGTAAATCTCACACTACTCGCTATTACTCGCTTCCCCATTCATTAACATTGGACTCGCTAGACTCGCAACGAGTAGCGAGTCCTGTGCTCTGACTCGCTAGAGTCAAGCGATTCCGAGTAATTTAGGATTCGCCCATCACTAACTGTGCTGTGTGTGTCAGTCACAGTCTCGGATCCGGTGTCCGTTCTGTGCGCTCCTCTGGGGCAGTGGTAATGACACTCAGTCTCCCAGATGTGTTCCTTTGTCTTCAGTTCTCATTTCCTCAGACCCTGGCTAGGCCTGGAATCGATGAGCGGACTGTAGAGAAGCCTGACGCAGCTCCTTTACACTACAGTCTCCCTCAGTTCTCCCAGGAACTGGACTCTTCCCAGTACTACCTCGTACTGCACTCTCCTCTAGACTAACTAACTACTTCCTCTTGACCCAGAGTATATAAGGGAGTTGGTTTAGCTCCTCCTCCTGGCCCAGAGGTGCTAGTGTCAGTGTGTTGTGGGGAGGGAACCCGTGTGATGTTACTGTGGCACATTAACCCCTGGGGTGCCACACATACATTTTAGCATCTACAGTGCCTAGTAGATGCTAGAATGTATGGGCTGTTTCCAGGTTACTGCACTGGCTCCAACAGCCAATCACAGACGCCCACTCTCTGTGACAACGTCTGTAATTGGCTGTTGCACCCCCTCACCAGTGAATAACCAGGAAGTTAATGAGCAGCCCCGGAAATACAGGCGCTTGGACCCCAGTAAGAGCTGATGTTTGATCATTATTTTGTTCCTTTTTACGGCCCCCTGCCAAATGCGAAGCCGAACTGTAACATGGACTTCTTAGGGAAGTCCGCTTTCTGGGTCTGTACCTGAATACTAGGTGTTCGGTACGGCGCCTAAAATTTAAAGTTCAGGTTCGCCCATCCCTACTTTATAGTGCTAAATCTTGCTGACAGATTCTCTTTAAATCCTCAAGAGAGCATTGCATGGCCTATTAGTCTCCCTACACAAAGTTCACACTCATCACAAGGATACCGTTTAATCCTTAGAGCAAGGAAGAAAATTATGATTCTATCAAACACACTATATAATCCCTTCTTGGGCTCCATTTCTCCAAATAGCTTAGCATAGGGCATTTATCTTATATCTCTGTAATGACCCTCCTTTGTTTTGAAGGCAATTTAATAGTTTATATGAAGTTGCCAGCTTTTTCTTAATGCACCACTTACTTGCCCCTGTGCAATTTAACAGTCTGCACATATGGTTTATCCACTTTTGGTGCCAGCCCTGACCTATATCAATTAATTCTAAATATTAAAGGTGTATAAGCCAATAGTCCTCTATTCAGCCACACCAAGGCACATGACTATCAGTAAGGATAGGCTTCCAGTGACTTGTGGCCGCGTATTATAAACTTGCAGCTAATGAGGTCAATGTGGTGGTAGAATAATTACCGCCATGACACAAAAGTTGATATGATTCTGTCACACAGAGTTTTGCAGAAACTTCACCAACTGTCATGGTGGAGTTCGTCTCTGTTCAGATGACAGATTCTGACACATCGTCCGATGGTTTCTCTGGTGTGTGGGATCAACACTTAGGCTAGGGTCAGATCTGTGTGCGCCCCTCTGGACAAACCGCCACCAGCGGTATTGCACTTCTGCAGTTAAGAGGTGTAGTGCCCCTGATCTCCAGGTGTTGGGATGGTATGGTTGAGCCACAAAGCACAACACACATGTAGTGAAGGGCCCCTGGGACAGTGGGAGGACCCTGAGGGAGGACCCAGGAAACAAAAGAGGATGGGACAGTGTTAGACTCATTAGTTCAGTAGTAGGAGACCGGAGGAGTAACATCAACTGACGGAGGAGTGGTAGTCGGGAGAGTAGAGGCGGTGTGGTGCCTACTCCCATGGGTTGAAGCTATACCACTCCGCTCACCCAAAGGAGGGAGAGCAGCCCGGTAGAGACGGAGAGAAGAGCCCTAAAGGTGCGGACAAAGCATCGACCCCCATACACCTGAATCTGATGAGACGGGGGGTTGGTGGAGGACACAGGGACTGGCCCTGCAGACAGTGCAGAAGCTTCAAGCCCAAGCCGAAACCGGAGGTCCCAGACTCCCAATGGGAGCTGGGCCGAACACCCGTCACATCTTTGGGAAGAACTAGAGAGCAGTGCCCAGGAGGAATCCTAATGGTGTCTGGGACACACAGAAGACCCCGTGGCTAAGGGTACCTGAGCTCTGTGTAGTAGAAGGCGTTGAGAGCCTGGGGAGCAGAGTGATGACCCACTCGCATCAGATGAAAGTTATCCCTTATAAAGCCGAGAGAAAGTTACCCACCAAAGACTGTGACACAAAGAGAAAGTAGGGAAAGGGCACCATCCGTGGCTTAACTGTACCAACCCGGCTTTGGAGAAAGAGCAAGCAAAGTACCAGAGACTCACAGAGAGTGTACCCGGCGGCCATGTTTAACACCTAAAGTAAAAGTAATGGAACTTCAGCTGTGGTGTGTGAGACCTTTATTAGCGGCGACCATCGGCCGCGGAGGCCACCTGAAACATCGAGGGTACTGCAGACCGAATGACCAGCTGCCAAGGTACAAGCCCGGGAAAACCACTCCACTGCCCTGGGGAATGCACTCCGCCTGAGGGGAGCAGGACTATCTAAGCTGCCAGTCATCATCAGCAGAGGTTCTGCAGCAGCAACGGCCGTCCAGGCCGCATACTGCAGGTGGCGTCACAAATACCCTTTTTATCCACGCAGACTTTCCCTAACATCACCCCCTTTATTAAAATGACACCGTCAGGGTCACGGGACCGGGTCTGGGCCCCCGTCTGTCCCCGTGAAAAGAACTGAGAAGTGAAGATGTGATAACAACTAGTAACTGCCCGGAACCGAGTCTTCCCCAGCCCTGGATGGGGCATGTCAACTGCGTCTGGCCTCAGGGTGCTAGATCCATTTAATACTTAGAATCTGGCAGGCTTAGTGCATAGCATTTCCAGCTTGTAATGCTATGCACCACCTGCCTATCGATTGCTAAGGCAACCCGATGCTTACCGCACCCACCGACTCCACAGTGAATCCCCAGATATGTGCAGAGAGCACAGGAAAATGCTACAGACCGTGTTTCCTATGCGCTCTGCAATAGCACATATCTGGGGATTTGCTGTGGAGCCGGCGGGTGCGTTATACATCGGGTTGCCTTAGCAATCGATAGGCAGATGGTGCATAGTGTTACAAGCTGGTAACGCTATGCGCTAAGCCTGCCAGATTCTAAGTTTTAAACGGATCAAACGGGGTCAGAGCATACGCAGGTCTGACCCTAGCGTTACTGATTTGGGCAATAACTGGCTGTGGGGTGATTCATAGGCAGGCTAGCAAGTGTTTTTGTCTATTGGTCTACTTGCTCTTTTTATCACATGTTGTGGCAGTGGTTCCTCTCTTATTTATGCTAGTGGAATCCATCTCTCCATGCCAGCTATAGTTTATCCTATGCTGGTCTGTGAGGTGTGGTGTATCAGACTTTCTGTAGAAAGTTGTGCTATGTATTTGGTGTGGTTCTGTAAGTTCTCCCCCATTGTTCTGTAGCATCCTTCCTGCACTTGTTTCTCCTCCTGCTACTCTTATTGTCTTTGTCTTTTTGTGTTCATGCTTTGTGACAGAATTTTGGCTTTCAATTGTCTGTCTTTATTTGTTGGTTTCATTACTCCCTTGCTCCAGAGGAAGGGGGAGTGGAAATCAAATCAGGACTGGTAGGTACCGAGGCCAGGAGAGGAGACTCAGGCCTCTCCACCATCAGGATTACCCCTGAGATAGAGATGGTATACTGCTCCCTAGTTTGAGTAGGACATAAAACAAAAAAAATCACCAAAATGTAGCCATGTCAAATATCCATTGCACCTAGCAGGAGGCTGCCAGCTCCACTGGGAAGCAACACTGGTGTCTGAATACCAGCATGGCTGGTCGCAGGTGCCACAACCGTGCCCATGCTTGGGTTGCAGGGGATTGAGCACCGGTATTCAGACACTTGTGTTACCTCAGAGTGGAGCTGGCAGCCTCCTGCTAGGTGTAATGGATATTTGACATGGCTAAATTTTGGTGAGTTCCCCCTAGCTTAAGTAGCAAATCAGGCGCCATGGTTCCTCGATTACTCAGTCATCAAGACAGATTCTGGACACATTGGATTTTAGAGTGCCTAGATGAATACCTTTGCTATCATTAGTTTTTATTTTAGTAGAGTGGAATTAAGACTTTAAGTTACGGGAGCACAAGTCACCAGAAAGCCATAGACCATTGGCTAGTGTAAACATGCCACCAATCATCTGACGAGCAAGAACAATGCTTGTTCATTGACTGATGGGATTATTTCTGAGTACCAATAATCACTGTTTGTCACCCGCTGATTTGCGCTGACTATCTGCAGTCTATGTTTGATGCTGCTGTTTTTAAATGTGTGTGAATTTCTTTTGGAACTGCATGAGTTAGGCTAGAGTCACACTTGCGGTTGTTTTTTCAAATCCGGATCTGCATTTGACCATTAAAAATGGTCAAAACCGGATCCAGATCCGCAGCCATAGGCTGCAATAGAAAAACCGGATTGCACTTAATGCAATCCGGTTACTGCATCCGGTTTTGCAGCCTGCGGTAAAAATCATGCAGGCTGCATTTTTCAGAGCGGTTGAAAAAACATTTTTTTTTTTTATAACCGCCACTTATGGCAACCAGATCTGGTACCGCAAGGAACATGAATGTACCTTGCGGTAGCGGATCCAGTTTTTGGTGCCACAATGTTTTCTCATTGCAGATCTGAATCCATTAATGGATCCAGATCTGCAATGTGATGCCAAATGTGACTGCACACGGTAATACCGGATCCAGTAATGGATGCGGTTACTGGATTGTGCCTTCCAAATGTGACCCTAGCCTTAATGTCAGTTTTGCTGTGTGCTGTGCTCAGGTGCTGGATGAAGTGAAGCCTGAGTGTGAGTCATCTGGAGCCTTCACCTCTGGCCATTAAATAGCTTCTCCCTCCACCAGGTGGCAGTTTTTAAGTTTGCATGTGACCGAGCTTCTGCATGGACATCGGTGCTTTTGCTGCAGTCTCTGAAAGTTTACCTTTGCTGGAGTCGCTGCTGTACCCGGTCCTTGGTGAGAGGTGAGAGGGAGTAGCATAGGGCTGGTGAAGAGCTAAGGATGAGGGTGGCGGCCCGAACCTCCTCACCATCAGAGGTACCTTCAGGAGCAGGACTAGTCTGGGACCCCAGGGCCAGACTAGTTTCCCAGGAGCTCCAGCCTTTTTAACCATCATCTTACCTCATTCCCAACCACCTCCGCGACATTGCTGTTAGCTGCATGTAAACATGTGATGTGCTGCCAAAAAGGAACAGGTCAGAGCTATTGCCAGCCATTGTTAATGAGCCATAAACGAGCACTGGTCAACATTCATAAAGCCGATCCCATATCGGCCGGATTAAATGGGCCTTTATGAGACACTTGTCTTGTAGCGAGCATTAAAAATGCAATATGAAATATTATTGCATAATGAATTTACTTCATGAGGACAAAAACAACCTGAAATAGATCTCAATGTGATTAGAACAAATGAAAGATTATACAAAGGTCAAAGAGATAATTAGCAAAATGAACAGAGGCATCGATGCAAGAATAAAGAAAATTAACGACCTATGTAAGAGAGAAAAAATGCCATAATTTTAGGTGCTAATAGGAAGAAAACCTGAAGACACTGACAGCACCTAACCATTATGTCACCGTATTGGCAAAGGAAAAAAACCTTTTTGAAAATGTTAACCCTTATACAGGGATCTGGATTTACAAGAGGATCCAGGAGATTACTGCCTAGGGAAGGGCTGCAGTGCAGAGATAGGAATAGCATCCAAGCAGGGTCAAAGCCGGGAGGTCAAGAAAAGGACAAAATCAGGATCTGATAGCGTAGTCAGGAAGCCCGGTCACAACTGATATGGCAGCAAAGTACAAAATCGTGAAGCAGAGCGAGGTAAAACAGGAAAATGCTATACAAGAGAAGAGACTAACCAGGGAAACCCAAAGCTATTTCTGGCAGCTTCCAGCAGAAGGCTGAAGGTATTAGTAGGGAGTGGTGCTTTCCAAAAGGCTGAAGTTTAGGAGTTAATGACTTCAGCTGGACAGCACACAAACCTCCCTTCTGTCAGACTATGAAATACTACAGGTCCCAGCCAGTCTAACCTTAGTGGATGGGCAGAGCCTTTGCTCTCCAGTTTCTGGCCCTGACATCTCCTCTATCACTAGTGAGGTGCCCCCAGGCCGTGGGGTACTCGGAGCCACGCTGGTGCTGTCTCTCTGGGATCACGGTAGTCGTGACCCGGTCCCGTGGCCTGGGCTCAGTCCAAAAAGGAATGGGTTATTTACAGGGGATTTTGTTGTAACACCACCTGGGGTATGTGGTCAGTGGGGACCACTGCTGCCATATTCCAGCTGAAAACGGTGACTTAGGGCAGCGTGGATGGTAAGCCCTCCTTGGGTAGGGCTGAGTGTCTCCAGGGCAGGTGTAAATAGTCTATGTGTGGGATGCAGGATGACGGGCGCAAGTAACAGGCAGACTCATTGTTTTGTAGTTTTCTCAGTCCTTTACTGCAACAAAATGGAAAAGCTGTCCACAGAGTCTTGAAAGCAACTTAGGGTAATTCTCACCCGACTGGGTCTTTGGCTCCCTTACCTAGCTTGCAATTTGGCTCCTACTGCTGCTTAAGCTTGGCTGCCGACCCTGTCTCGTCCTGTGAGGTACCGGTATGACAGGCAACTTGAGTCTTTTACTTATACCCTGTTCCAGGTGTCAGTGTTGCTGGATTCTATATATTGTGGTGTCTCTGGTTAGTGTGGCTGGGAATCTGGAACCCTCACCATCCGGTATTGACTGCCAGGATGTGTGACCCTGCACAGTCTCGGACTCTGGTGTCCATTTTATGCGCCTTTCCTCTGGGGTGAGCACAAAGTTTCTCAGCCTCCCAGATGTGTTCCTCCTCCTTTCATCAAACCCTACCCTTAGGCCTGGAACTCGTCAGTGGACTCTGAGATGAGGTTAGCACTACCCTTTATACTCAGGTCCTCTTCACAGTCCTCCCAAGAACTGCACTGCTCTTGTTCCTCTCCAGACCAAAATATATAGGGGAGCTCACCCTGAACCCGGGCTTGGTCTCCCCTTCTGGCTTGGAGGTGTTGGTGTTGTGTGTGTATTGCCTGCTGAAAATACCCTTTGTTACTCTCTGGTGACACCACTGCCCGGGGGCAGTGATGACACTGTGGCACTTTGACCCAGGGGTGCCACACCAGCACCATCTACAGTGTGAATACGGCGATGTCTGGTCACAGATATCACAGGGGCAGGATCTGGTGGGCTCTTGTGACAAGAAGATGGACCAGGGCATTTTGGCTGATAGGACATGGTTTGCAAAGCTCTTGTCTGGCGGCCATGGTCTACTGACATTGGCAATACACCAAGGTCTTCTGAATCGATTTACACATATCCAGTTGACCATATTCGCTCGGTCACCTGATCATCGACCCATAAAATAGAGCCATACATTTCATTCTTCCTCAAATCTCATTAAGAAAATAAGAAATAAGTTCCCACCAAAACTCATATCAGATGAGATTTTACATTTCCTATAAATACTTCACATCCTGTAGTTTCTAATCCTGGAGCACAGCGGGGACTTGGTTATCATTGTATAAGGTAATTTACAGCTCTAAGTGTGAACATTTGTAAGATAACCCATCTGTGTCGGCATTAGTTCATCGCTCTCATAGAACAACAGACAGTCCATTGTGCTTTCTGCTATTGTTTGCATCAGATGTAACCAGTGGTGAACCTCATAACCCCCGATGCGAAAGCTGCAAGGGGGCCCCCAAATATTGCAAATCTTTAATAGCATTATTCTTTTTTTCTATAGGACAAAGGGACTTTTGTGGCCCCATAGGCTCCAGGGCCCGGGTGCGATTGCAACCCATGCACCTGTTGTAGTTATACTCCTGGACGTAACTATAGATGAGAACGAAGCAGTGAACACATCACGGACATCATTTGTGGCTTTTTTAAATCATTTTTTTCTGGTATTTTTTGGAAATTGCTGCTTTAATTACATTAAATTCTATAAAATGGCGCACTTTGTTAACAAATTTTGCATACCCCTCGCGGATCATAAAAAGTAAGTGTTGAACATACATAAAAGACTGTAAATGAGGCACAAATTAAAGAAGAATAAAGTGCAAATGAACAACAGCTAAAAAAACATCAAAGCCTAGATAAAAAAGGCACAAAGGCAATAATGAATCGGAACCAAAATGTCATGTAAATGTAAGTGTATCATTGGGGAAGTCTACAATTAAAAAACACGGCTATGAGTAGCCTGTTCTATCATTTTAGCAATTTGTAGGGTGGTAAGTACCTGGATTTGCCAGTAAAAAAACTAAGTAATATTTTCTTTGAATAGAATTTTAGTCTTGACTGGTAATGATTACTAGGTTGTTGTTTTTTTGGGGGGGGCATGTCACAGGGTCCACAATGTCCAGTTTTAGCATGTATTTTATTTCAGCTGGTCCTCTAAATATTCCTTTTTTTGCAAATCCGCCATGTGATTCAAGGGATATTGCACATTACAACCGGGGATCACAGAATATAAGAGTATACGGACATTACAGAGTGTATGCTCTTATATTCTGTGATCCCGGCTGTAATGTCTGTATACTCTTATATTCTGTGATCCCCGGCTGTAATGTCTGTATACTCTTATATTCTGTGATCCCGGCTGTAATGTCTGTATACTCTTATATTCTCTGATCCCCGGCTGTAATGTCTGTATACTCTTATATTCTGTGATCCCCAGCTGTAATGTCAGTATACTCTTATATTCTGTGATCCTTGCTGTAATGTCTGTATACTCTTTTATATTCTGTGATCCCAGGCTGTAATGTCTGTATACTCTTATATTCTGTGATCCCTGGCTGTAATGTCTGTATACTCTTATATTCTGTGATCCCTGGCTGTAATGTCAGTATACTCTTATATTCTGTGATCCCGGCTGTAATGTCTGTATACTCTTATATTCTGTGATCCCCGGCTGTAATGTCTGTATACTCTTATATTCTGTGATCCCCGGCTGTAATGTCTGTATACTCTTATATCTGTGATCCCCGGCTGTAATGTCTGTATACTCTTATATTCTGTGATCCCCGGCTGTAATGTCTGTATACTCTTATATTCTGTGATCCCCGGCTGTAATGTCTGTATACTGTTATATTCTGTGATCCCCGGCTGTAATGTCTGTATACTCTTATATTCTGTGATCCCCGGCTGTAATGTCTGTATACTCTTATATTCTGTGATCCCCGGCTGTAATATCTGTATACTCTTATATTCTGTGATAATAATAATAATAATAAAACTTTATTTGTATAGCGCCAACATATTCCGCAGCGCTTTACAGTACAATGGTACATATAAGAAAAATATACGTTACAGAAATGTAATGCAGAACAGTAGTTACATACAATAAACATAGAATCAACTTAGGAAATACAATAAAAAAGGCAGAAAATGAAGGTGACCCTGCTCGAAGGAGCTTACAATCTAAGACGGGATGAGAACACAAAGTACAGGGGCTTCTAACAATGAATATCTTATGTCTAAATGACTACTGTTAGGGAGAAGGATAGGCCGCCCTGAAGAGGTGTGTTTTTAGGGAGCATCTGAAGCTTTGCAAGTTGTGGATAGTTCTAATTTCTTGGGGTAGAGCATTCCAGAGTTTTGGTGCAGCTCGAGAGAAGTCTTGGAGTCGGGAATGGGAGGTTCGGATTAATGCTGATGTTAGTCTGAGGTCGCTTCCAGAGCGAAGGGGACGGGTGGGGTGGTAGACAGAGATGAGGGTGGAGAGGTAAGGAGGTGCCACACCATGAAGAGCTTAGTGGATGACAACAAACAATTTGAATTGGATTCTATAGTGTACGGGCAGCCAATGCAGTGACTGGCACAGAGCAGAAACATCTGAGTAACGGTTTGCTAGATAGGTGATCCTGGCTGCTGCATTGAGGATAGACTGGAGAGGGGAAAGCTTACTGTGGGGGAGGCCAGCTAATAAAGAATTACAGTAGTCAAGGCGGGAATGAATCAGGGCCACAGTGAGGGTTTTAGTTGTTTCCATGGTGAGGAAAGGGCGAATTCTGGAGATATTTTTCAGGTGCAAGCGACAGGAGCGGGTGAGAGATTGTATATATGGGGTGAAGGAGAGATCAGTGTCCATCAAAACACCGAGACAGTGAGCCTGCTGACTGGGCGTTATCGTGGTGCCGCACACCGAGAGAGAGATGTCAGGTTTAGGGAGGTTGGCAGAGGGTGGGAGCAGAAGAAGTTCAGTTTTGGAAAGGTTGAGTTTCAGATAGAGAGCGGACATGATATTGGAGACTGCGGTTAGACAGTCATTGGTGTTCATTATTAGAGCAGGGGTAAGGTCAGGCGCTGAAGTGTATAGTTGTGTGTCATTAGCATAAAGATGGTACTGAAAGCCAAATCTGCTGATGGTCTGCCCAATCGGGGCCGTGTAGAGAGAGAAAAGGAGAGGGCCAAGGACTGAACCCTGAGGGACCCCAATAGTGAGAGGAAGAGGGGAAGAAGTGGAGCCAGAGAATGATACACTGAAAGAGCGGTCAGAAAGATAGGAAGAGAACCAGGAGAGAGCAGTGAGCTTTATACCAATGGAGTGCAGCATAAAGAGTAGGAGATGGTGGTCAACAGTGTCAAAAGCCGCAGAGAGATCAAGGAGAATAAGCAGAGAGTGGTTACCATTATGTTTTGCTGTCAGAAGGTCATTGGTCACTTTGATGAGGGCGGTTTCTGTAGAGTATAAGGGGCGGAAGCCAGACTGCAATGGATCTAAAAGAGAGTGAGTGGCGAGGTAATAGGTGAGGCGGGTTTAGACCAGGCGCTCCAGGAGTTTAGAGATGAAGGGGAGATTGGTCTGTAGTTATTTGTGTAGGACGGGTCAAGGGATGTTTTCTTTAGTAGTGGAGTAATAATAGAGTGTTTGAAGGAGGAGGGGAAGATGCCAGTAGAGAGGGAGAGATTGAAGATTGTGGTTAAGTGACTGGTGACCACTGGAGAGAGGGACTGGAGTAGGTGTGAGGGAATGGGGTCAGAGGTGCATGTAGTGGGACGTGAGGACAAGAGGAGCCTGGAGACTTCTTTTTCTGTGGCTGGGTCAAAAATGGGGAGTGAGCCAGAGGGGATGTGGGGACAGATGGGAGTATAAACACTTGAAGGTTGTGAGCTGATTTCCTGACGGATGTTTTCTATTTTCTCTGTGAAGTAAGAGGCCAGATCATCAGCACAGAGGTCAGTGATAGGAGCCTGCACTTTCGGACTGAGGAGAGAGTGAAAGGTGTCGAAAAGTTTCTTTGAGTTGTTGGCTAGTGAGGAGATCAGGATGGTGAAGTAGGTCTGTTTGGCGAGGTGGAGGGCAGAGTTGTAGGTTTTTAGCATGAATTTATAATGGATGAAGTCTCCTGGTGAGCGAGTTTTCCTCCATAGGCGTTCGGCACTCCTGGAGCATCGCTGGAGGAATCGAGTTTGTGATGTGAGCCAGGGCTGTTTTACTCTGTGTTTGGAGGTTCTGAGGGGTGCTTCTTGGTCCAGGGTACTTTTGAGAGTGTCATTGTAGTAATTCTGTATAATGTCTGTATACTCTTATATTCTGTGATCCCTGGCTGTAATGTCTGTATACTCTTATATTCTGTGATCCCTGGCTATAATGTCTGTGTACTCTTATATTCTGTGATCCCAGCTGTAATGTCTGTATACTCTTATATTCTGTGATCCCGGGCTGTAATGTCTGTATACTGTTATATTCTGTGATCCCTGGCTGTAATGTCTGTATACTCTTATATTCTGTGATCCTTGGCTGTAATGTCTGTGTACTTTTATATTCTGTGATCCCCGGCTGTAATGTCTGTATACTCTTATATTCTGTGATCCCCGGCTGTAATATCTGTATACTCTTATATTGTGTGATCCCCGGCTGTAATGTCTGTATACTCTTATATTCTGTGATCCCCGGCTGTAATGTCTGTATACTCTTATATTCTGTGATCCCCGGCTGTAATGTCTGTATACTCTTATATTCTGTGATCCTTGCTGTAATGTCTGTATACTCTTATATTCTGTGATCCCCGGCTGTAGTGTCTGTGTACTCTTATATTCTGTGATCCCCGGCTGTAATGTCTGTATACTCTTATATTCTGTGAGCCCTGGCTGTAATGTCTGTGTACTCTTATATTCTGTGATCCCCGGCTGTAATGTCTGTATACTCTTATATTCTGTGATCCCCGGCTGTAATGTCTGTATACTCTTATATTCTGTGAGCCCTGGCTGTAATGTCTGTGTACTCTTATATTCTGTGATCCCCGGCTGTAATGTCTGTATACTCTTATATTCTGTGATCCCCGGCTGTAATGTCTGTATACTCTTATATTCTGTGAGCCCTGGCTGTAATGTCTGTGTACTCTTATATTCTGTGATCCCCGGCTGTAATGTCTGTATACTCTTATATTCTGTGATCCCCGGCTGTAATGTCTGTATACTCTTATATTCTGTGAGCCCTGGCTGTAATGTCTGTGTACTCTTATATTCTGTGATCCCCGGCTGTAATGTCTGTATACTCTTATATTCTGTGATCCCCGGCTGTAATGTCTGTATACTCTTATATTCTGTGAGCCCTGGCTGTAATGTCTGTGTACTCTTATATTCTGTGATCCCTGACTGTAATGTCTGTATACTCTTATATTCTGTGATCCCCGGCTGTAATGTCTGTATACTGTTATATTCTGTGATCCCCGCCTGTAATGTCTGTATACTCTTATATTCTGTGATCCTTGGCTGTAATGTCTGTATACTCTTATATTCTGTGATCCTTGGCTGTAATGTCTGTATACTCTTATATTCTGTGATCTCTGGCTGTAATGTCTGTATACTCTTATATTCTGTGATCCCCGGCTGTAGTCTGTATACTCTTATATTCTGTGATCTCCGGCTGTAATGTCTGTATACTCTTATATTCTGTGATCCCCGGCTGTAATATCTGTATACTCTTATATTCTGTGATCCCCAGCTGTAATATCTGTATACTCTTATATTGTGTGATCCCCAGCTGTAATGTCTGTATACTCTTATATTCTGTGATCCCCGGCTGTAATGTCTGTATACTCTTATATTCTGTGATCCCCGGCTGTAATGTCTGTATACTCTTATATTCTGTGATCCCCGGCTGTAGAGTCTGTGTGCTCTTATATTCTGTGATCCCCGGCTGTAATGTCTGTATACTCTTATATTCTGTGATCCCCGGCTGTAATGTCTGTATACTCTTATATTTTGTGAGCCCTGGCTGTAATGTCTGTATACTCTTATATTCTGTGATCTCCGACTGTAATGTCTGTATACTCTTATATTCTGTGATCCCTGACTGTAATGTCTGTATACTCTTATATTCTGGGATCCCCAGTTGTAATGTCTGTACACCCTTATATTCTGTGATCCCCGGCTGTAATGTCTGTATACTCTTATATTCTGTGATCCCCGGCTGTAATGTCTGTATACTCTTATATTATGTGATCCCCGGCTGTAATGTCTGTATACTCTTACTGTATATTCTGTGATTCTATGCTGTAATGTCTGTATACTGTTATATTCTGTGATCTCCGGCTGTAATGTCTGTATACTCCTTATATTCTGGGATATCCAACTGTAATGTCTGTATAGGATTATATTTTGTTCTCCTAGGTTCAGTACAATTTTTCAGTGAGACACTCCCCTTTGTAAAGACCATTAAAATTAGCACTAAATATAAACACCCCTATCTCTGGAACCATGGGGCCAATTTAAGAAAAAAATGAACATCCATGGGAGCAGCAGAAATAGAATAATAGAACAAACTGGCCTCTTGCGACTTGGTGACTTGTCCACGTTAAGGACATTAGCTGGATACTGAGTCTTACTGCCAATACTCAATGGGAAAAACAAATGTCTTGCCTTCTGGGAGAGAGCTGATTTGCATTAATGGCCACTAGAAACAATGGGGCAGCAGTGATTTTCGCCTCAACAACCTGAGAATTTATATAACTGGATATTGGTTTGGCTTGTAAGAAGAATTCAACTTCTATTGATTTTTCTTCTAGCACAAGACAAACATCTGTAAAGCCCAGAGATGAGCTGTCTGGCTTATTGCCACTTATACTATTTACAGCAAATTGTTTCCCTGAAGCCTGACACGTATGTCACACGTCCACAATATATGATGCAGGGATTTTACTGTACATCAGTGCTGCAGAAATGCTGAATCCAAGATAAAGGCTTGTACTGGTGCGTTAGAGGAATATCTCATTTTAGGATGGTCTTAGTAATGCAAGTGTGCAACAGGTGTACAGAGAAGGGCTCAATCACACATTAGCTTTGAGCTTTATTGGTACGTGTGCTATCCCTTATCTGAGGACCTGGTCATGCACTAAGGAGTATCGGAGTTTTCCAGCATGGATCACTAGTTACATTGATTTTAATGTTCATGAGTTGAAGGGGGAAGGGAATGTACCAGAGTGTCTCTTCCAGCCTGTTTTCATAGACCATAATGCAATAAAGTCTACATTTACATTCAGTGTCCTGCATCTGGTGGGGGCTGGTACATGTGCTATCCCTTTTGTGAGGACCTGGTCATGGACTAAGGACTATCAGACTTTTCCAACATGCATCACTAGTTACGTTGATTTTAATGTTCATGAGTTGAAGGGGAAGGGGATGTACCAGAGTGTTTCTTCCAGCCTGTTTTCATAGACCATAATGCAATAAAGTCTACATTAACATTCAATGTCCTGCATCTGGTGGGGGCTGGTGTATTTTTGATCCTTTCTGCAGGTTTTTTTTCCTAAATACACATCAGGGAGAAGACAGTGCTTTTGGAACAATAAGCAACATGTTAAACTTAGTAAATTGGTGCCATGAATTGGAAGATCTTTTGCTAGGCCAAGTCATGAAACCCGTGGATGGACTATAGAACCTGAAGCTGAATACACGTTCTTCAGTCATGATATCTACCTTCTGAATTTTAGGAAATATCATAAGGACTATTCTTGCTGACTGGACCTGGATACATGCACTATGGTTGTGATATCTGTCGTCTGGAGGAACTTGAGGACTATTCTTGACAAATGAACCTGGATACACATGGTACGGTTGTGATATCTTCCTTCAGGATGTCACGTGTTGACAACTTTGCAGCCCATATGAGTTGCTGCTGTGGTTTAAATCTGAGTTAATATCCTTTGGCACTTTGAGTGTTAATCTGCATATGCTGCTGTATTGCTGTGCAGCTCTACAGGTGGAAGTAGAGGAGGAGGGGTATGTCAGAGCATTCTGTTCTCTACTCCCTCGGCCTTTAAGTAGTTCCACTTCCTTCCAGCAGGTTTTGCAGATAGAGTTCAGTCTGCCTTGACCGTGTGTGGTGTTAGGACGTAGTGCAGTGTGTGCTGATGCCTTCCTGCTGATTGTGCCTGGAGTTTACCTTCCTTGGGGAATTTGCTGTTTCCCGGTCTGTGGTTGAAGTTATGGGCTTTTAGCCTGGGGCTTATCAAGAGCATAGGGCAAGGGCGGTACCTTCTGAGGTACCTCTGGGAGCAGGGTGAGCCAGGGACCAGTCTAAGGGTCAGACAAGCCTCCATGCACACCTGAGTGCAGCTGAGTCTGTAGATACACCAGGTAATTAGCTTTCATCGATCTTTACCTCTTGGTTTCACCTTTAATTTTTGTTATATCTATGATTGGCCCCCTATGTGAGAGATAGTTGACAACTAGATGTTCACTTTATAGATGAAAGACTTTTTGTTTTTGTTTGGGCACATAGATTTTGTTGTTATAGGGTAACCTTTAAAAGATCACTTCTTAGTATTTAGGGTGTCATTTACAGATCTCCTTTATGTAAAATTTTCTGACATTTATTTCTTTCTTTGTCACGGTTTTTGTATTTATTTATTAAAAACCTGAAGGTATTATTACTGTAATTTTCACATGTACTATTGATGTAGTCCATTTTTTAATTTTTTTCAAAAATCTAAACTGATCCCTGCAGTCGGATGCCAAATAGGCATCCGATCCGACATTCTGAAGGATCAGTTGCTGTCACTGTCACAGCTGTTCTCCCCTGGTGCTCCCCCTCATCTCCTCTGTGTGTCCCCCTCATCACCCCTCTTTTTCCCCCTCTTCACCCCTGTGTGGCCCCCTCATGTCCCCTGTGTCCCCCCCTCTTCACCCCTGTGTGGCCCTCATGTCCCCTGTGTGGCACCCTCATGTCCCCCAGTACTCCCCCTCCTTTCCCCTGTCCTCCGGAATAAAAAATAAAAAACATTTTATTCTCACCTATCCCCGAGCCCCCGCCATATCCCGTTGTCTTCCTGCAGGCTCCCGGTGGCTCCCGCAGGCTCCCGGCGTCTGCAGAAGTCTTCTACTGCAGTACAGGACCTGCGGTGATGTCACAGTCACGTGACAGCAGGATACACCATGGTAACCTGCGGTCACATGACTGTGACATCACGGCAGGTCCTGTACTGCAGTAGAAGACCTCTGCAGACAGCGTGAGGACACCGGGAGCCACCGGGAGGCGAGGGAGACGGCGGGGGCTCGGGGATAGGTGAGCATAAACTTTTTTTTTTTTTTTTAACCCCTTCTCTCCCAGTTTGGAGCAGTTTTGCTGTACTGAGCATGCTCAGTACAGTAAAATCGGGTCCGAGGAGACATCAGATGTTTCCTCAGACCCCGCTCCGTAGGACCCCATGCTAAATTGATCGGACCAAATCGGATGTGCACTAAATGCCATCCGATTTGGTCCGATCCGATTTTGTCCGATTTTATTTTCGGTGCAAAAATCAGAGCAGGCTTTGATTTTTGCACCGATAAAAAAAATCGGACAGAATCGGATCGGACCAAATCGGATGGCATTTAGTGCACATCCGATTCGATCCGATGCCCATAGGGCTGCATGGGGGCCAAAATCGGTCCGATGCTGTCCGATTTTTATCGGACAGCATCGGATTTAGAAAATCCCAAGTGTAAAACCAGCCTTAAAGACTATTGTTTTTGACTGGTTTCTGATCTTGTAGACTGGGGGAATCGTATTGTGGCCATCTACCTTGAGTTGCTGCAATGCCGGGTACGGATATAAATAAAACTTGTTGCATCATTAACCTGCCAAGGTGATTATTACAACGCACAACTTCAGATCTTCACACCATATATACAGATAGATGATGGACCCATTACAATCAATATCTTATTTTTACAGACCGAATACAAGACAACAGTCCCATGAGAAGTTGAGACATTTTTTTTCTTCATTAAACTGGATCCAGCAAGGATCGGCACATCGAACGAAAACAGATCCAGATCAAAGATTAAAATAATGGCGTGAAACTGGCCTGAGGGGTCACCTACCATCAAATGTATGGACTTCGGGTCTGCACAGAGATCACATGAGTTACTCCTCATCAGACACACATCAGGAGATGAAGGTGGAATAGCAGATGGACACAAGTGTCTAAGGTCAACGTGACCTCCCCAATGATTGACCGTCTCTTTATACCATAGAGCTTGGTAGGAAAACAGATAAAAGAACTCATCACAAAGACATTGGAGAACTTTATTTTGCAGCAAATCATTAAATTAAAGCAACAGACCCTCATGGGAAACGCAGAAAAAGGAAACAGCACAATGAATTTCTATATCTGTACGTCACATTATCCACCGTCTCTTTTCTCACATGGTCTTTAGTTGAATTCAGACCAGACATCTACAAGGAGAAGATTGGGAAATTCACCATGCCTAGAACGTTTGTCTTTTTGTCATGTCTCTGAATGGTTTATTTTTACAACTATCAGATATCCAACTCGGAGGAAGTCATGTATGTAATGTTAAAGAGGTATCCTTCTCCAATATCCTATCGCAGTATGTAGTAGGTGTAATATTAATAATTAGAGCTTTTTTTGCGGGGGTACGTGGCGGTATGGTGGAAAATATGCAGAGGGGGCGGAGCTATATGGGGACTGCCGTCCACCGGCACCTGAGAGCAGCCCCGCCCCCCCTCCTCAATCACGGCCGCTGCCGCTGCCTGACACCTCCCCCCCAATCCTCAAGTTGCCAGTGCCTGATAGCACCCCACCCCCGCTTCTTAATCACGGCTGCCAGCGCCTGACCCCCTCAAGCCGCCGGGGCCTGACAGCACCCCCCCTTCCCCGGCTCCTCGCCTCAGTACTGCTAAATATTCTTTTACAAAAAAAGCACTGTTAATAATAATAACAAATATCTCCAATTAGAAATGTAGCATAGCTTTACTGATTAGCTGTCACTCACCTCATGCGCAGGACATTGCAACTCTGCTATCCATGGTTACAACCAATAGCAACTAACTGTCACTATATGAGTGGTCGTAACCATGGATACCTAAGCTGCAATATCCTGCACATGAGGTAAGTGACAGCTAATCTGTAGAATTATGCTACATTTCTAATTGGAGATATTTGCTATTATTATTAATATTACACCTACTACGTACTGGGATAGGATCAGGGAGACAGGATACCTCTTTAAAGCTACATACATGACTTCCTCAGAGTCGGATATCTGATAGTGGGGATTTGCAGACATTATTATCATTATACCTATTACATATTGTAACGCCGACATCCATGCTGGGACACCGACATACTCTCTGCTGCAGCCAGACAGCGCGCCTTCTTCTTTCTTCATGGCCACCCATGTGCTTCTCTGCTGTCTCCGCTCCCAGATCCTGTGCACACTGCATGTGTTCCCTGGGTGTGTGCTCTTCCTGCTCTTAAATGGCCAGTGCACTATGAACTGGAAGTGTCCCATAGTCTATGGCTGAAAGGCACTAGGTATTTAAGGCATCGTCCCACTAGTGATGGTGCCTGAGCAACATGGTTAGTTAGTAGTCTGTCTTCTGCTTGGCTAGTTGGTAGCTCCTGTTTCTGTACCTGCACTTGTCCTTGCCTTTCCAAACCTGTCTCTGCCACGCTCTCTGTACCTGCTTGCACCTGCCAGCCTCAGAGGCTGTCCATACCTGAGTCGGTCCCTGCCTTGGGGGTCAGCTGCTATAGTTTCCGCTATATTCCAGTGGGTCCATTCCTGCTTGCCACACTGTCACACATAGCACATATTGTGATCTTGGGAGATAGTAATACCGCTTTAAGGCTACATTTATACGCGGCGTAATTGACGCATATTTGTGCAGTGGCGCTTTTTGCACGTGTTCGGCACAAAAATGCATCCACACACTGCACCTTTTTCAGTGTGCTTTCCCGAGCCCATTTTATCATGTCGCCTATGGAAAAAGCACGCTGAAAAAGGCGCAAAGAATTGACCTGTCTATTGTTTTTGCAGACCCTCTTTTGAAGTGAAAGCACATCGGCAAAAATATGTGGCGTCTGAACTGATTTCAGCAAAGCTATTGCATGAATGCATTTCCAGTGTTGCATTTCACTGTATTTACGCAAGCACTAAATAGCGCTGCGTAAATGCATGAATATGCGGGATATATGCTCCATGAGAACGTAGCCTAAAGCAGTTTCTGCTAATTAATGCTTATATCAAGCTTAATTTACAATATTATCTCTTACCTTCTGTTTCCTTGTCATCTGCAGAGGATGCTGTGATACCTATTTCCAATTGTCTCCCCTGGGAAACCATTAAGGCCTAAGGACCTTTCACCTTACCATCCCTTTCCCTGGGAGCCTCCACAATAGGATATACAGTATACTTACAGTACATAAGTTTGTAGGTGGACATTTTTGAAGGATTTATTCAAGTCTTCATGCATAGCAAAGTTCAGGGTTACATTGGCCATTGACCACATTTGTCCCAAATTATCTCTGGATTGGGAACCTTCTTGCAGTGGTTGGTGTGGACCCACATGTTCTTGGTCATCAAATCTTGGTTACAGGCCTCTCTGGACAGGTCTTTTTCTCACAACCCAATCTCCTGGTGGGAGCTTGTGCTGCCCCTTTTGTGTGCCTTTGTCTGGATTTCAAGAGAAAACACAATTGTGAATGATGGAGTGTTGTGTCCCACGAATGGGAACAACCTGTTGTATATATTTATCTGCCTTGTGCATTTCCTCCAATCAGGAAAGTCACTGTTGTTGCTAGGTAGATTTAGACTGTATGAAGTTTGTCCCTACCTCCCTCCCTTAGTTTGTCTCTGTACAGGATGTCCCCCCCCCTTCTTCACCAGTTTAGTTTAGAGAGGCCATTACTGAAAACAGATGTCTGTAACCCTGCACAGATTATTTCTTTTCACCTATTGTTCCATTGCAACTAATACAAGATTTGGAAGAAAACTAAAGTGTTTCTCCTGGTCTTTCTACAGCTGCAGTGACGATTGAGTTGACACTGTCTGTCCATCGTTTAATAATGTAAGTACAAGTATACAATCATCTAAAAGACTGGTGATTAGAGCACTTGGGATTTGCAGTCATCAGAAGGGGACAGAACATGGAGAATTGTCATTATTATGCACTGATGTAACCTGTCATGTCTGAGCTTAAGGTCTATAACTTTTACAGGAAGAACAATCCTGTCTAAAGGACTCAAAAAAGCGTACCTACTAGTGGTAATTCCAAGTGGCTTAACTTGAAGCTCATGGGCCCTGATATGAAAGCTCCAACAGTGCCACCAATAATTGCAAATCCTTAATAGCAGTAGTGTTTTTCTATAGACCAAAGGGATTTTTGGGACCCCCTAAGCTGTCATGGTCCCCGCTGTCATCATGGTCCCCGCTCTCCGCTGTCATGGCCCTCGCTCCCCGCTGTCATGGCCCTCGCTCCCCGCTCGGTCATGGCCCCCGCTCGCTGTTATGGTCCCCCCCAGTGTCTGAGTCCTAGGAATCGCTCCTTGTTACCTCCCCGTTGGATGGCGGCACGCTCTCCAGCCTCCTGATGACCCGGGCCGTGCTGCTGCAACAGAGCCGCGGGTGAGAGTCAAAACCAACAGCGACTACAGAGAGGAGAACTGAGAAAGGTGGGGAAGATGGCGGCCACAGAGGAGGACAAGAGGGATGGGGTAAGAGTAATATGGAGGACTATAACTGGGGAAGGGTCATGCAAGGGTGACGATAACCATGGAATGGGGCATATAAGGGGATGATAACCAGGGAATGGGGCATATAAGGGAGGACAATAACCGGGGGATGGGACATATGGTGGGACAAGGGGACTATTACTGGGTGGATGGGACATGAGGTGGAGATGAGTGGGAGATGGGGGTGATGGGACGTATACAGGGGGGACGATGGCCGGGGGATGGGACATATAGGGGGATGGGACATATACAGGGGGATAATGACTGGTGGATGGGAAATATACAGGGGCGATGGCTGGGGATAGGGCATATAGAGGGGGGAAGGACAGGATTATGATAAGGGGAAAGGAGATGGAGGGGACTGACTGGGGGATGGGACATGAGGTGGAGATGGGACATATTTCAGGTGAACAATTATGGGGGGATGGGACATATAAAGTCCTTTGATGAAATGATGTATTTAGATGTATGGACCCCAGCATATCCCATTTAACCCCAGGACAGGACATATTCTATTTAGTCCCCCTCCCGTCCGGCTTTGTTCATATCAGTTTGGCTTTATAATGTTGCAGCCATTAGTCGTCGTGGTGTTTTGCACTCTATCACACCAGTGCAGACATTTTCACATCTGTTTCTTCTGGAGTGCAACATGTGAAATCTCTGCTTTCTATTCCAACAGTAAATTTTTTCCAGAGTATTTCAGTAACTGAGAAAGGGTTTATCCCAGTAAATGGATCAGCTTTTTATCAATTCTGCACCCTGGGAAAAAAGAAAATGTGAATATGTCTGCAAAGAAGTGACACAGGGCAAAACTGATAAGAGCGACAGAATCCAGGGCGCTCAGGGATGTTTACCAGGTGTTAGCAACAATATGTTTAAGTGACAGACGTTCAGCAGCAGTAAAGTTTATCTGGTACAATAGACATCAGCTCATACTCTGCATAAACAGTATGGCGTCGTATGTAGTTATACCTCATCATTCAAGTCCTCCTGCTTCTCTTCTGAAATCTTTTCTCCGTCCAAGCTCTAATTAGTAAGAAAATAAATTATTAGTTGCAATCCTAAAGAGCTGCAGCTCCGCGGCCATGGTGTGAAACCGCCGCTCCGCGGCCGCCGTGGGAAGCCGCAGCTCCGCCGCGGCCGCAGTGGGGGCCGCAGCTTCGCGGCCACTGAGTGGAGCCGCAGCTCCGCGGCCACTGAGTGAAGCCGCAGCTCCGCGGCCACTGAGTGAAGCCGCAGCTCCGTGGGAAGCCGCGGCTCCGCGGCCACATTGGAAAGCGGCGGCTCCGCGGCCGCCGTGGGAAGCCTCTGCTCCGCGGCCACTGTGGGAAGCCGCAGCTCCGAGGCCGCCGTGGGAAGCCGCAGCTCCGAGGCCGCCGTGGGAAGCCGCAGCTCCGAGGCCACCTTGGGAAGCCCCAGCTCCGTGGCCACTGAGGGAAGCCGCAGCTCCGCGGCCACTGTCGGAAGCCACAGCTCCGCGGCCACAGTGGGAAGCCGCGGTTCCACGCGGCCACAGTGGGAAGCCGCGGCTCCGCGGCCACAGTGGGAAGCCGCGGCTCCGCGGCCACAGTGGGAAGCCGCTGCACCAAGGCCGCCGTGGGAAGCCGCAGCGCCGCCGCCTCAAGGTAAAGCCACACATCACCTCTATTCCCAGTAGCGAGTCTTGCTCTACACTTCTCCTGTAATGTGTGACCTTCAGGGCTTCATCTTTCTGGGGAGCAAATGGATTTTCTACAAAACTGTTCCCAGACGGGTCATCTATGATCTAAGAAGAAAGAATAAAAGTGCACAGACATTACCCCTGAATACACGAGGACATCACCATCCTCTGCTGTAGATGATGTAGACAGGAGGTTTCTCGCCCCTCTCCAGGTGCTATATGTGCTGACGATCACTTCCCTCCTGGCGTCATTGGCACATCTCCCCGGGAGAGAGGCGCTGAAGAAACCCCCTGTGAGTCAGTAAACCATTACTTACGAATGTGAATGGCGTCTCCCCGTCCTTCAGACTCTGAAGTTTTCTGATGAACTCATCAATTTTCTCTGCAACTTGTGCGTCCACTGCCTGGAAGACAAAGACGACACCATCAATAAGGCGACTGTAGGACGGCCACGTCCAAAAGAACAAGGGAAGATTTATCAATGTGTCCCCAGCTGTAATACTCGAGACGGGGGGGCGAAATATTATAGGAAGTCGCTACATTCCTGGGATCAGTGAGTATCCAAGCAGTCAGACCCCCTACCTCCTCCTCCCAGCAAATTATCACCGATCCTAGGTAAAATCAGTACGATGTCATCGAGATTAGTACACAGCACACTGACGGCAAAATGTCGCCGACTTCTGTCAGGACAGAAACTTTCATCCTGAGTCTGAGGCCGGCTCCACACTGCGTGTGTGATCCGATCCGTGGCTGTCCGCTTGAGGCAGACAGCCGCGGACCATATCAGTGACTCACCGCGGCCGGCTGACTCCGGTTTAGACAGGCGATTCTTCTCCTTCCTTGTCACGGGTGGACCGCGCCTGCCGGTAGTGGGGCCCGGTGTAGTGCAGATCAAAAATGAAGACGTCTTACGGGAACAGATTAAAGGGGGTTTTAATTTGTTTTCTTCGTGACGCCACCTATGAGTAGATTCGGTAAGGGCTACCGACGCTGCGGAACCTCCCGGGTGATGGACAGCAGCAAGATGTTACGCTCCCCACAGGCTGAGCGGTGATCCCCGGGGGCTGGAGCTGCTCAAGATGTTGTGCGGCAGCTGCGGTTACCTTTAGTTAACGACGGACAGTTCATAAGGAGACACGGACACAGATAGTCTCTGCAACGGTTCTTTACTGTAACCAGCAGGCAGTACATGGCTTACAGTGGTTGAGTAGAAGACCGGGTGGACTCAGCAGTGATAGTGCTCCTCAGAGATCCGCAGTGTACCTCCTTAGCTTCTCTTGCCAGCGTCGCCCAGGAATACCAGGTCGGGTACGGGGAGGCTGCTTCAATGCCCTATCCATGATGTACGTTCTGGATTCTTTGGGGAGCCTTGGGTCCCTCAGTGGGTACACCGCTGGTTAGACGACTGGAAACTGGCTGGTGGTGGGGTGCTCTTATAAAGCTGCTCCTCTACGGGGCTGGTTCGCGTGGCAGAGGTGAACTGCTGCCAGCTTCGGTACCAGTGAACCGGCTGTAAGTTGTGGGCACGGGAGTCTTTTGGGAACCCGTGTAGATATGCCCATTCCCGGTGGTTAAGGCCTCAGGTGCTGACACCCGACCGGTGACGGCCCAGGGGCCCGCACGGAGTGCGGAGCCCCCGCTCCTCTCCAAGTTCTGTGTTCTAGGCTATGCTCTAGATTCCAGACTCTGTTCAGACTCTGTTCTGACTATCTAGATTATTGTGTGTTCTACTTCACTACCCTAACACTCCACCCACCAGGACCTAGGATTGGTCCCCTGTTCTAGGTGTTGTATGTTGGGTTGGATCTCAGAGTTAACTATTTCACTGCTTTGTCAAGAGAATATTGCGGCTGCAATACTCCCTTGTGACGCACTCGTTGCGGGGCGCCACACTCCCCCTTGGTTAAATCAGCTTGTCCCCAAGCGTCAAACTACTCACGTTACAGAGGTTTTTACATTTTTATACATATATGACACACTTTTATTAAAATAGAAAAACAGGTAAAGAAATGCTTTGGTGATATAAGCAAAGAAACAGGTAATCACTTTGTGCGGACCCGGCGGGCGGTCGGCTGTACTTTAACTAGAGTCCAGGCTGTAGCCGCGAGATCACACAGTCAATGATTAACGGGAACAGAGTCATTGATGAAGTTCAAGTTTTAAAGTCACTGGCTCTGAGGGTGATGGCGTACCCGGATAGCAAACCACCCATCTGCACAAGCATAGCGCTCGTAGGTGATAATATCGCCCCGGTATAGGTCGCGATCGGGATGTCCTCTTGGCAAGTTGGACTCAACGTCCCGGCGCCCCACAAACACCTCCTCATTCAAACCCACCTCCCAAGCGAACCCCCACCCGGTATTTAAGTTAAAGGTGGAAATTCTACCTTCACGGCGGAGTTCATCAGGCAGCGGCGGCTGGCGGCGAGCCTCGGCACGGGCCTCCATGTTGGCGCGTTCTCGGGCTTGCCACTCCTCTCGTCGTCTCTGGCGTACATCTCCGTCGTTACGGCTCGGGGTGTAAAGATGAGTAACGGAGCTGGTGGTTTGGCGGGAAGCTTGAACTTGGCGGGCTGTCTGTATCGGAACCCGGTGGAACGGCACAGGGGAAGGTGTCGGCAGTGCACCCGACCAGTGTACCCGAGCTGTGTGCCCGGAAGGAAGTTCCTTGCTGTCTCCCCAAGCGAACCCGGTGTCGAAATCCTCAGCGGTGCTGTGGGTCTCGTCTTCATCCTCTCCGACCTCTTCCTCGATGACCACATCAGGCTGCTCGTTGATGAGAGATATTAAAGCTTGTTCCGTTGTACAACAGGGCGGTGGTGCTGCGGATCCTTCCGTAGGGACGTCCTGCAGGGCTTCCAGGCTGCCTGCCTCTTCATCTGTTTCCGCAGGTAAAGGTGTTTCAATCCCGGTTACCAGGTAGGCCTCGGCAATGGCAAGGGAAGCCTCCGGTACGGGGATAAAACAGGCGACTGTCTCTGTAGTGGTGAAACATGTCGCGGGTTCCTCAGTGGGAACCTGGTAAAGATCGAGTTCTTCCATGGAGCGTGTTATGAGCTCCGGCTCAAGAACGGAATCGGTTACGATGTTGGTCGCTGGAACGGGTCGAGTTGCGGCCTCCACCGGAATGACACAGTCTATTGGCTCAGGTGACGGAGCAGGACAGGTGGTAGGCGACGGTGAGGCGGTCGAGAAGCTGGTGACGTCGTCTGGGCTTGGAGAAGCTGTACCCGGTCGGCTCTGCTGCATCGCATGGTGTAGTCGTCTGCCTAGGGTCGCGCTCCAGCTACGGATCGTCCATTCCACTGTCTCTAGTAACCGCACCCGGAGGTCTTGTAGAGCCTCTAGCCAGAAGTCGGGACTGCCGTCTATAGTAAGGGCAGGATCCGGACCCGGTTGGCTGATGGCTGCTCTGGCCTCCGCCTCGACCTCCCGCATCAGGTCTTGGAGTCTCATGCTGGCCATTCTTCTTGGAGGGAAACCACACCCGATCAACCGGTAAGACGTTCTGGTTGAGCTGGTCAAGAATTCCATCTGTGTGTCTATGTATGACACTCCCATTTCCTCTGGCTTTTGTAGTCCAATTGTGGGAAAAGTCTTTGGGGTCCGCCCCCATGGTTGATTCGAGCAATCAGGGCGGACTAAGAGTTTGGCGCCTTTTGTCTTTAGCCCTCCCACGATGAGGGGGGGGTTGACTCACTCCTGGGCTTCACGTGGCGGCTTCTTGTGGCGGGAACGCCATCTTGGGCGCCATCTTGACCCAATGATGTAAAGGCGGGAAAGTTCTTTTAGGGACGAACAAAGTCCAATTGTAGACAATAAAGTCCAGTTTAAGCACAATATACCCGTTGGGTAACGGGCCTGCTCGTATCCTGTTCGTGACGCCATTTTCTGACTCACCGCGGCCGGCTGACTCCGGTTTAGACAGGCGATTCTTCTCCTTCCTTGTCACGGGTGGACCGCGCCTGCCGGTAGTGGGGCCCGGTGTAGTGCAGATCAAAAATGAAGACGTCTTACGGGAACAGATTAAAGGGGGTTTTAATTTGTTTTCTTCGTGACGCCACCTATGAGTAGATTCGGTAAGGGCTACCGACGCTGCGGAACCTCCCGGGGTGATGGACAGCAGCAAGATGTTACGCTCCCCACAGGCTGAGCGGTGATCCCCGGGGGCTGGAGCTGCTCAAGATGTTGTGCGGCAGCTGCGGTTACCTTTAGTTAACGACGGACAGTTCATAAGGAGACACGGACACAGATAGTCTCTGCAACGGTTCTTTACTGTAACCAGCAGGCAGTACATGGCTTACAGTGGTTGAGTAGAAGACCGGGTGGACTCAGCAGTGATAGTGCTCCTCAGAGATCCGCAGTGTACCTCCTTTCTACCTCCTTAGCTTCTCTTGCCAGCGTCGCCCAGGAATACCAGGTCGGGTACGGGGAGGCTGCTTCAATGCCCTATCCATGATGTACGTTCTGGATTCTTTGGGAGCCTTGGGTCCCTCAGTGGGTACACCGCTGGTTAGACGACTGGAAACTGGCTGGTGGTGGGGTGCTCCTATAAAGCTGCTCCTCCACAGGGCTGGTTCGCGTGGCAGAGGTGAACTGCTGCCAGCTTCGGTACCAGTGAACCGGCTGTAAGTTGTGGGCACGGGAGTCTTTTGGGAACCCGTGTAGATATGCCCATTCCCGGTGGTTAAGGCCTCAGGTGCTGACACCCGACCGGTGACGGCCCAGGGGCCCGCACGGAGTGCGGAGCCCCCGCTCCTCTCCAAGTTCTGTGTTCTAGGCTATGCTCTAGATTCCAGACTCTGTTCAGACTCTGTTCTGACTATCTAGATTATTGTGTGTTCTACTTCACTACCCTAACACTCCACCCACCAGGACCTAGGATTGGTCCCCTGTTCTAGGTGTTGTATGTTGGGTTGGATCTCAGAGTTAACTATTTCACTGCTTTGTCAAGAGAATATTGCGGCTGCAATACTCCCTTGTGACGCACTCGTTGCGGGGCGCCACATCAGCACACAGGACTGGGGGGCTATTATGCCCTCCGATCCTGTGTGCAGCCGCACGCAGTTCCCACTGCTGATAGGTGAGGACCGCGGGCGGCGCGGTCCTGACCTGTCAGCGGCTGCAGCTGCGTGCGCTGCACACAGGATCGGAGGGCATAATAGCCCCCCAGTCCTGTGTGCTGATATGGTCCGCGGCTGTCTGCCTCAAGCGGACAGCCACGGATCGGATCACACACGCAGTGTGAAGCCAGCCTTAAACGTGTAAGCTTGGCCTTATTGCTCTTTTAATAGTTTGAGGACTTTCATATTGATGGCCCCTCACTAGGACAGCTGGGGCACGTCTCCCCATCACCTGTTCCTAGTGCTGGCTGGAAGTGTTCAGATGCAGGACAGCACAGCTCCATCAACTCCATCTCAGCTGGGTGCTGCACATAAGACCCCTTTTCA